>CM060964.1:242645993-242728493 GCA_030765045.1 Tenodera sinensis | reverse complement strand
ATAAACATTAATGTTGGTAATCAAGCAGTGTTATTTTAACAATTCACTAGATTGTTTGACTCAAAAAGAGTTCATAAGTAGGTGATCTTATATCACTTTCGTGCTATTCTATGTGAGTAAATATTTAACATTTTTATCTCTCCATTTTTAGGTTTCATTAGTAAATAGGGCCTCCAACATTTCTTTGCAGGGGGGCCCCAAAATCTTAGCTGTGCCACAGATTATTATTATGCATTATCTTTGTTTAAGAAAATGTTTAAATATATTTCTTAAACGCCGTTTATGCTACGACAATAAAGGAAAGTTACTTGTTTAAATAGGTGCAGAAAAGAATGTGCTACTTTTTTCGTTTGGTTAGAATTAAATTATTTAACTTCAGCGCCCCTCTGGCCATATATAAGAGGAACACACACAGAAATAAATAACTCTGGTGAAGTCGTCGCTGGGCTGACGGACCAGGTGCAAGTAATTCATAAGAAAATTCTTCGTGTCTTTCCTCTACCCCTCTCGTCCATCGAAAAACATTTGCGGCCAGCTGCACCAATTCTACGTATTTGTCGTTATTGTACATCTTGGGTACCTTACTGTTGAATGACGTCCTTGTACGAGACAACCAGCGCTTTTATAGACTAAAGGAATATTCTGGAAACGTATTCGTCTGCATTAATAAATAGAGATGAAACAATTCCTTCAATGGACGCGAGGATGTCTACACATAAACGATTCACTGTAGCTGACTCTGAATTTTGCACCCTGTCAGAGGTCAACAAGAGCAGGTTCCAGGTGCACAAGACAATACAGACAGCCCTCTCCCAATGACGTAATGTTTATATAGTGCGCGTTGACGTTACGCTGATATCTAGGTTACGAAGGAATTGTTTCATTTTTGCTAATAACAATCTTTTCCAATACACCTAGAAATAGGGACATAATTAATGCAGTAGTATGTATTACAGACATAAAAACCTGCAGATGGGTGCGGGGTTCGAGCTCGGAACCTCTTTATTAGAGACCCGTTGCCCTAACCACTCGCACTCAAAGCTCAACCGCGGGTTCGTTGGTTAAAACAGCCACCTAACAGATACTCTTCACATTTGCAGTTCATAACGGACGAAATGTATTGTTATAATTATATGCATTAATTATATATATAATATTAATGATATATTAATTATATAAGGATTATAAGCATTATACATGACTGCTAAAACAGTTGATACAGTATGTCGGTTAATTGAAATAGCAGTGCACCAAATACACTTACCTCGTGCACCGCCCGCAGCGCTAGCAATGCGTGAAAGTTTGTAGATTAAAGAACTGAAACCGAAGCAACATGTCCCACTTAATGTAATGATTAGAGGGCGGATTTCTGCATATTTGCATGTTTTGTTCCTTAAAATATAAACATATGCCTGTAAGAGGAAAATGCATTTCATATCATTTGCAATCAATTAGCAAAGTTTTATAGTGCATAGAAATGCATAATCACGGGATTAGCTCATCTTTCACTAATATGTGCATATGGGTGCATATATTACACTTTTTACACCATTTAGTGTTAAATATTAGTATTTAATCCCATAAAATGACAAGTTTCTACTTTGTCATGTTTTTGCCTACACCATTTCCTATAAAGAAGATTTCGGAAGAGGGAACGTGCTTGCCAACAATGGGCAGTTTGTGGTTAATTTTCTTGTTTTCGTTTTCAACCGGCGACATTCTTTGAAGTTTGAACATAAGCTTCATTGTACATTATTGTTGACTACGGTGACAAAACAAAGCGGGAATCGAAGTTTAAATTCTTAGCTGTTTCTCAAATACCATTTTGTGAGTGTAAGTGGACCAAGACAAGTGTATTTCAATGTTGAAGGAAAAATCCAGGAAAATATCTTTGCTTCATCAATGGATTGGTAGGAATCATACATTAACAAGTCTGCGACAGACATGACAGAATTTTAAATAACTTATCAATTTATCACACTATTAAATCAGTATAATTCTGTACTGAATGTCTTTTCATATATAACAAGGTAAGGTGAATTAAATTTCACTAATTATTCATTTTTACTTACGTTCCCTGTGACAGAAAGTTTCAGATCACGCAGCACTTACAAACAGCAGCTCGCAAGAAAAATGCTGCTGGAAAAACCATGTCAAAAATTCAGAGAACTTTAACATCAGCATTTTCTGCAAGGAACAGTGGAAATGTTTTTCCAACAGACCTGTGTTTTATTTTATTTTAGATGCTTCAAGAGATCAGAACCGACATTGGTGATTCAAACAAATGCGTCTGTAGACAAAACAGCCGATTCATGTAGAAGATACATTGCCAATGTCACCTTGGGGAAACTTGCGGAATATGAACCAGGAACACTCCACCATTGCACGTATTGTTCGTGATGCTTTACGTTTCTATGACCTGTTCAGCAAAATGAAACTTTTGTTGATAGTCAGATACGGCAGCGTATATGATTAAGGCAGCTAAAGTTTTAAAAATATTTTATCCGAAGGCAGTGCATCTGA
This sequence comes from Tenodera sinensis, assembly GCA_030765045.1. Taxonomy (NCBI): domain Eukaryota; kingdom Metazoa; phylum Arthropoda; class Insecta; order Mantodea; family Mantidae; genus Tenodera; species Tenodera sinensis. Next base: position 242,725,970 of record CM060964.1, on the reverse strand, counting down.
CATGTCTAGCTCACGGCCTTCATAGATTGGCAGAAGAGATCAGAGCAAAATTTCCAGAAGTGAATGCCGTAATTTCTTCTGTGAAAACTTCGTGGAAGCTCCATCAAGAGTGAAATTATTTTCTCAAATGGTGCCAAATACTCGTCTTCTCCCAGAGCCAATCCTTACAAAATGGGGAACATGGATAGAAGCAGCATTGCATTATTGTGGACACCTAGAAGACGTTAAAAAGGTGCTGGAAGCTTTGGATGTAAATAAAGCGTCAAGTACTGCAGTTGCAGTGAATGCATGCAGTGAGAAAAGCTTACAGGCTAAATTAGCCTTTATTAAAACCTATTTTAGTAAACTAGCAGCCGCAATCACACGTCTAGAAGAAAGAGGAGTGCCACAATCTTCTGTCCTGCGCCCAAGAAGCGCCCAGAGAAACTGGAAAGACACTTCGTGAGAAAATTAAAAAAATCGAAGCCAGGAATTCAGGACTAAAATTTATTCGGAATGTAAACAGTGTGTTACAAGGTGAATCTGAAAAAGAATTTAACCTTATTCTATGAGTGACGTAGCCTCTTTGCGACACTCCCCTGTGACCTCATGTGATGTGGAGAGATCATTCTCTTCATTCAAACACATTTTAAGTGACAGAAGGAAAGGCTTTCTACCAGAAAATTTAGAAAAATAGGTATTTGGTTATTTGTTTAACAAATTGATATGTGATCGATCGTTAAATGATCGACTTATATTTCATATTAATTAGTTAATTACCTATAAGATTAATGAGAATAACAATATAAAATATAATTATCTTAAATTAGGATAAAAAAGTACAAATATTACAATTGTTGCTTCATAAAAGAAATAAAATAAGGTGAGGAAATAGTGTATTTTACTATTAGAAGAAAATACATTTTTGGGGTGTAGTTTTTTTTTTTCTGTTTGTTTTGCATATTTTTTAATTTTAAGGGAAACTTTTTGCTGCATATTTGCATGCATATATTTATGGTTTTTAGCGCATATAATTCCGCCCTCTAGTAATGATACTACAGTTGAGGTGTTTTACCATCCCTCATATTGTCGTGTGGGTTGCCTATTCGAACAAAGTGGACGGCGATTTGAGAACAGCCTGTATATATATGCTTGTCACTGCTCTTTAACTAATCAATGCAGCTTTCCATCCCTTGAATAATAATCGGGTTACCAAATCATCCGTTTAGTCGAGTACAACCCGGTTTTAATGGTTATTTTCAATTCCCGGTTGAACATTCAGAAAACGGGACAAATACACGACACAAATACTTATCCGTGAAGTGCTTTCAGTGAAAACACAAATGAATGGATAAAGCCATATAACGAATTAGCTGTATTCAGTTGGTTAACTCTTCCTAAAGAACCCGAGAGACAAAATGTTGAAAGCGTCATGTACTTGAGAGAAAGAAAGAGAGGGAGAGATGACACTGCACTATTTGATAAAATTACCTATGTAAAAAGGTTCGTTTCTGAAGATCTAGAAGCAGAAAACAGAGAAACACTTTAATGAAACACTGTTGGGCTTTGTAATTTTTTGAGCAGCAATTCAAACATCAGAGGCACCGAAGTGTTTGCATTTGCTCGTCACATTAACGAATTACCTGTATTAAATTTGTTTATTCTTTTTAAGTACCTGACTGAGAAAATGCTGAAAACCTTTTATTGTACTTAAAAGTAGAGAGAGAGAGAGAGAGAGAGAGAGATTATATTTTTATTAATTCTAATAATTCATATATTCTAAGTTAAAAGTAATTCTGTGGTGATACTAGTTTTCTTTTATTTGGGGCGATTGTGGTGTCCGATGCCGCCCGGAGCAAACCGGATGCTGAGCATACTGTGGTTTCCTCGGTTACGCTTATGAATGCGGAGAGTCGTGCGGGGACTTGGTCACAGGTGAAGACAGGTAGAAAGTCATTGCCGGGGCGTGCCCTGACATCGACTTGCTATTAAGTCGACTGTGCGTTGTTTGATGAAATTATCTGTCGAAAAGAACTTCTTTGTGAACAGCTACGGTCAGAAAACAGAGAAAAAGTTCTAGGAAAGACTATTTCGCCTGGCGGTGTAATATCTTGAGCAATTATTCAGACGACAGATGAACCAAAGTGTTGAAAATTGTTCAGTTTTTCTTTTCAGTCTCGTTGAATAACGCAACCATGGAAAGAGCTTTCTCTTTATTGAATGGTCCATAGTGAGATGAAAAAAATAATTATAAAGATGAGTTTCTCAGAAAGGTTCAAGGTATGAGAAATATTTTTTCCTCAAAAAGTAACATGAATAATTTTTCTAGTGTAGTTATCAATAGAATAAAGGATGCGTAGAAAGCACCACAACCCATGTTTTTTTTTATTTTAGAGTTTGGTAACCCTGCTATTAGTGTGTCATTCATTTCGAGAATTTTCTTAAATGGCTAAACGAGGTTCCTTTGTTGTGCCTGGTTACTGGAGTATGAATTTCTCAATCTGTGTTTTAATTGGTGGACGATGGCATTTTTATCGAACATTACAGCTGAAACTCCTACTATTTATCTTACTACCGTCCATATATATTCCTATTTTATAGTGATCATTAGTAGTTTCATTACATCTGTTCCTTCTGCTGCGTGTGTTCATTGCGTTATATCCATCAGTGTGTCATCTTGTTAAGATATCCTTCCGCTTATAGCGTCGTGTTCTATTATGATTTGCCAATAATTGCACGTAATGCATCTTAGAAAGTAGTTCTATTTACTCTTGCTGTTTTGATAGGGTTCTTCAATGCTTCCTCACATTCTACTTATGTTGAAAAAACCTAAGATAAAAATCTGACGTGTTGCACTCACATGACTTTCTCTACTCTTGTACTAACCATTCTTACATACTCTTATTCCTATATATTCTTGGTGTTAGTTGAGATAAACTTTTGCAGAGATTATCTTATTGCTAATTTCCATGTAGGTACAAGGGGAATATGGGAGTACAGTAGGCTTTGAGCGATAGTCCAATCTTTTAAAGCTTTAAGATTCCGTTGTCTTCGCACGGCTAAGATATAAAAAGATCTGATGTGTTGCACTCACATGACTTTCTCTACTCTTGTACTCACCATTCTTACAAACCCCTATTCCTATATCTTCTTCATGTTAGTCGAGATAAACATTTGTACAAATTATCTTATCTTTATCTTTATTTCCTTGTAGGTGCAAGGGGAGTGTGGGAATACAGTAGACTTTGAGCGATTGTCAAATCTTGTGAAGCTTTGAGACTCCGTTCTCTTTGCACGACTAAGATATATAAAACCAGTACATGTACTCGTTCTTAATAAGAACTATAGACTTTAAGTGTGCAGTAAACACACCATATTCATAACACTGGAAAGACTTTTCTATCACACTACCTACATTTCTTGATATGATCCCTTGTAATTCAAAATTATTTGTCACTGCACTGCAGGTTAATTTTACGTCATCAATTATAATATCCTGCAGACAAACTTCATCAGCACACAAGTAAGGTGCATTTGGAACAGTATCATTATAATTTGAAATTGATTTCAAGTGCAAATCATTGCCTAAATGAAGAAGTTTATCAACAACATGCACATTCCAAGCATTAACACTTACCACAGTGGATAAACATAACGCCATCACTGAATTACTTGTACACTGAGTATTTTTAATGTCACCAAGTACAGCATAATTTTGGCTAAGAAAACCAGCAATCACTTTGACCGCTTTTACGCAAAGGATTTCTTAAGATAAAAGTTAAAGGTTCTCCGTTGTTTACAAGGCATTATGGAAAGTCTTGGAACATATACGTAAACAAATACTAGGAACAGCTAAATACACTATTATAACAAATATTAAATACAAACTAAGCTTAAAATGAAGCAGTCTTACGTATTTTGTTGAATGGTAGTCCCTCAAAGTTCAATGCGCCGATGAACAGTTCCAAGATTTTTTACATTCGTAATTTAGTGTAACCAAATCTTTCATCTTTATATCTTGTGAAAACCGCATTCAAGTGTCTTCATTATGGTAACAAGCACTTGTGATGGAAAGGAGAAACGAAGAAAAAAATCTGATGTGTTGCACTCACATGACTTTCTCTACTCATGTACTAACCATTCTTACAAACTCGTATTCCTATATCTTCTTCGTGTTGCTTGAGATAAACATTTGTACAAATTATCTTATTGCTTATTTCCTTGTAGGTGCAAGGGGAATGAATATTGGAATACAGTAGGCTTTGTGCGATAGTCAAATCATTTTAGCTTTGAGATCCCGTTCTCTTTTCACGCTTAACATTACAAAAAAAAAAAAAAAAAAAAAAAAAAAAAAAAAAAAAAAGTTGCATTTCACAAAAGTTTTAAGTTTTCCGAAACTGACACAAATTACAAGGAATATCTCCGAAATGGTTCACTCTACAAAAAAGTTTATTTAGACATAAATTGTGTGTTTTAGTGAGAATAGTAAGATTTTGACTATCTCTTACGGTTTTCGAGTTATTGAAAAGTCATCCAGAGTAAACAAGACTGCATAGGCTATAGCCAGAAAATTCAAATTATACATTTCATTTGTCATAAAATATCTTAAACATGTGGAATTTTAATCAAAATCGTTAGAGCCATTTTCAAGAAAATAAACATTATCGAAAAATGTTCCATGTAAAGGGTAGTTTAGGGTGGGGTTATTTTCTTCAAAATCTTCGTCTCGCATCCTTGATAGACATTAAACTTAAATACCAACTTTGGTTTTTAACCTACTTTTCGTTTTTGAGTTATGCTGCCCAGACTGACAGATAGACAGAAACACACACACACACAAACACACACACACATACACACACACACACACACACACACACACACACACACACACACACACACACACAGGCGCGCGCGCGGACCTTTTTCTGAAAATGTTTTTTTTTTTTTTTTTTTTTTTTATTCAGGGGGCCTCAAAACATATTTCCGGTGAAATCTCAACAACAATTTTTTGGGTGGAATACAATAGTTCCTCTACTTACTATACGTAGTAGAGAAAGTAAAAATATAAGTTAGACTGGTTGAACTTAGTAATTTCAGTGTCCAGCACCCATAATAAGGTAATTAAAAATGGTACTGTGATTTGTTATCTAGGTATATTTAAGTCTAGGTCTATTGCATGTTTTTGTTGCAAAACAAAGAACTACGTAGTTAACATGGCTACTCCCACTCACGCAAGTGTGATATCGCACGCACAGTTACCACCAACGCAGATTGGCCTGAAACACCTGCGTACTACTTCTGCAATCCAACTTTGATTTGAATTAGACCTACAGTTTGTTCACCAGCTCATGGTCCCTGGGAGAAGTGCAGCGAGACACTACGTCGGTAAACAATTCGGATATCTGAAGCACCAGTCGTGCTTCTAATCGCGCTTACGATAATGTTGTCAGCCTTGGAATGTGTGTTCACACTAGATCAAAGCAAAGAAGTCGCTCAAAGTAGCGGAACTTAAATGTTATTTTCAGTTCATGAAGTATATTTAGCTTATAAAACATAAACGATATTTTCAATTACTCCGTATTTCTCCCACTGATCACTTTCTACCTTTTCTATATGTTTTCAAAAACTGCCAGCCTGTTTCGGTTACAAGTGATATACCCTCGAGCGTTATATCGTGTAATTCCTGTAAGGAAAAGTCACCTGTTACATTTCTCTAACTATTGGTTTTACTTTGGCCCAAGCTAGTTCTATGGGGCTGAGATCACACGTGTATGGGGACAAGCAAAGGACAATGTGGACCAGTGAAACCAAAAATGCGTCCGCTTTAGAAACTTCTTTAGATTTGTTTGTTTCTATCATCCTGTAAAAATCGTTTACATATGAAACTGTCACTCTGAACCCCTTTGTTCTGCAACCACAATATCATAACAGATTTCACAACACTGCTAGGCTGGGATTTATCTACTTCTACACTCCTCTTTTCTTTACTTCCAAGATAACGTTAGTGACTCGTCCAATTTTTGACTGAAATTAAGAGATATTAGCATATTAGCGAACAAACATAGCGGGAATAACATTGGAGGTAAGTTGGCAACCTAACCAACAGCAATGTTATCTACCAAGTTTACAAAACTCGAGTTACACTACGTGGAATGCCTCTCCTCTTCCCCTCAGTCCCCTAAGACCATGAGCTGGTGAACAGACAGTATGCATCCTTGAGTCAACAGACCTCCGTAGAAGAGGAACTGGGTCACCAGGAACATGCAGCAGGCTCTTCTGTTGACACTTGGGTTGGAAATGTTTAAAGAGATTACACAAAGATAGAACGAGGTTTCTTAGAATCACTAAAGGACTGATAAGGAATGACAAGGTGATTTAAAACTGACTAGTATCATTCAAGGATCTGCAATAGAAACGCTACATTTTCTGTATATTAAGAGCAAAAAGGGATACAAAAACGAAAGAAGAACGTAACTTAAGAACGTAGACCATACATTTGAAAGATACTATAAAAGGTCCATTTTCTCTAAGCATACTTATTCATCTGGACTTCATATTATATTTTCATTCATCTTAAACGTTCCAGTATTAAATACGAGCTCAAAAAGTACTTTATTTTCAAAATATGTTATTGCCATAGATTCTACGTATCTTAAACTGCTTTTCCAATAGGTAACACCGTTGATACGACACCCTTCAATTGTGTGCCCCTTCATCATAGAACGTGTACCTCGGTATTTCCTTCATAAAAAGATTGGCATCAAGAAAGTTTTTCAAATGAATGAGCAGATTAAAATCATCTTGTGCCAAGTCAATGTTTAAATTGGGGTGGGAAGCAGAATGGAAAAACGGCTTAACATCAAAAATAATATTTTGGAACGTATGAATTTGAAAGTTTTACATATTTCACTACAATTCTGGCTCTGCTGCATGGTAAGCACACTGTTTGGAAGCTATTTTAGAAAGGCATTCATTTATTAGAAACTGATCCACAAAACAAAATATAGCCTTTCTCCCCCCCCCCCCTCTCTCTCTCTCTCACACACACACACACACACACACACACACACACACACACACACACACACACATACACACATACCAAATGTAAGGCTAAATGCGTTGTTAAGCGCAAAACTCGAGAAGGCTGGACCAATTCCGCTAATTCCCACACCCCCACCCCAAATATTCGTTGAAGTCCGAGGAAGGTTCTTATCAGGGTTGCCAACTCGTACGATAATTATGGGGGCATACGATAATTTCAATGTTTGTACACATGGTTGCCAACCCGTACGATAATTATGGGGGTACACGATAATTTGAATGTATGGTAGTTCGATACCGGCAAAATATCATTTTCACTGGTTTGTCACACCAGCAAAATGAAATTAATTATAAATAGCGACACCACTTTTGCCCCCATGGCCTGTCTCCACCCTTCTAAGGAAACCGTTCCATACCCTACTAAGCCTCCTATCCTTTATCCTCTTATTGCCAGTGTGTCCAGATCTGGTAATCTCAATGAAGAACGCACTGCTCAGAAAGTTGATTATCAATGGATAAAACTCGGAATAAGTGATATTCCGTGTGAAATAAAGAACATGCCTGAACCTGACAGTTTCTGGAGTGCTGTTAAACACATGTCACCTTGGTGGAAATACTGATTTCAAAGAAATAGCAGCCTTTGCATTATCAGTGATTTCGTTGCCTCACAGAAAAGCTTCTTGTGAAAGAGTTTTTTTATAAACTGGGTTTAATAAAAACCAAAGTTAGAAACAGATTGGCACTATATACGGCAAATGAACTTATTCTGTCGTCTCAGCTTATGAAAGAATGTGGTAGATCCGAAAATCTGCAAGTCACCGAGAAGATGTTAAGGTTTATTTCAATAACAAATTTGTATAATGGCTACAACGCTTGAGGAAGATGAACTTTCAGATGAGTAGTGCGGGAAACATAAGTGCTAAAGTTATAATACTGGTTGAGGTCATCAATCTTGAAAGTGGATATCATAAACATCATTACTATTACATTTTCATAAGTGTTATACTGGTATTTTTATTGTTGTAGCATTTGATTTATGATGTACGATAATTTTGAATCCAAATCTATAATTTAGAGTGTCTGGTACATGATTTTACTTTTAAATGTTGGCAACCCTGGTTCTTATGAAGAGAAAAATTGGATAAATTGCACGGAAAACCGTAAAAACCACATTTTTCTTTTTCCCATTCAAATGGCTCCTAACTGTCAATTCTAGGGCTGGCGACCTGAGATAAATTTTTGGGGTCGTAAAATTCGATTTGAGTAATGAATTCATTAAGTGAATCGATCTCAGGTATCCTAAAATCAACTTCGGTTCATTTACTTACTGTTTTGTTTTATTCAAATAAAACAAGACTACCAGAACATAATATAAAGAAAAGACATTTGAAATTTAATTAGTAACTTTATAATTATGAACGCCACCTTAAAATTAATATAAACTACCTGAGTGCATCCGTAGATTTGACACTACGATATGTAGTTTGACTTTGACAGGTTTACAGCAGATTCTCAATTAGTGCCTGTTATTTTCCTGGTTGTTTTTAAACCTTCGCTTCTCAACCGACAAACAAGTTTCTCGATTTATCTTTGGTTGATTGGTTTATTTTGTGTGTGTTTCCATTTATACTCAGTGCAAGACTCATACCGCCTATAAGACTTGGACGTAGTAATTATTAACATTATGCAAGTTTATTGTTGATATCACGGTAATTTTATTTGATAGTCAATAAATAAAGTGGTCATTCGGAAATACGTTTATATTTAATTTTTTGTTTAAATTACACATTTTTTACTTATATTGTCACAAAATTATCTATTCTGGTGATTATCAGTGAAAACAAAAGATGTCATCACGACAAATACACTTTATAAGCAACGTTATCTCCAGAATTTGACCAGAAAATATGAAGTATGTGTTACTGCCAGAGTCCAATGGCGTTTGACAGAACGACGTGTATCTTTCCTGTTTTCATTTAAGCCGTTATTATGAAGGTGTACTTTATTCATAAATACTTAGAATTGTCACAGATGTAGAACAATTTTCTGTGTGCACTTTTCATATTACTAACACAACCTTAAGGATACACATCTGTGAAAAAAGGCTTAAAATTTCAAAAATTTCCAAAAATGGATTTTTGTTTTATTAAATAGTATAAATCTTCTGCTTTATTTTGATATGCTTTTTACAGCCTTACAGCCTTTTTAACTATGTCACATGGCCGCCTAATTGATTGCTTGTAAGTGGTCGTGTGCATTTAAATCCATATAGTTCCATTATCCTTGCCATGACTTCAAACTTAGTTTTTCCATGCTTTATTTTTAGCACTGTTTGCTCTTTAAAATGCTCCAAATGATGCAATTTGCAGTACTTATGCATGAAATTTGGTGTACCTGCTTAGAAATAACATTAAAAAGAAATGATGAGATAATTTCTTCATAACGTGAATAACTGCTGAGTAATTAAATATTAAAGTTTACATTTCGAAATTTAAATGAAAAAAATTATGATCTTAAACTTTAAATTTTATTTTTATCCAAATTAATAACAAGATTCAGAAATTATCTCATCAATTTGCTAACATTCTATTGCAGAACATAACTGAAAATTATTAAGTTTTTCAAATCAAAATTGCATCATGGGGAACCATTTATACAAATATTTAAAAAAAAATATAATAAAATATTAATATGTTAGCAACTAATCTGACTAAATGTATGAAATTTAGCACAGTTACTCCTCACTATACAGTGATTGTTGTGTTAAAATTTCAAATCAATCCAATCAAAACTGTAGATTTTCAGAATTTCACAGATGGGTATCCTTAACGAACGTTTTGTAAAACTAATTGAGTAACATTTTCTTAGCAGTATAGTTACCAACCAAACACATTGTCCTCTTCAACATCACTATCTCGATTATCATCAACTTACCTAAGAGATTCCTCATCTTTCCTCTTGGCACTTCGATTCTAAGCTTCAGCAAGGATTTTCCATGATTAGTAGTTTAATAGCTCAAGTATAAATAGTTTGAAACTTCTGAAGCAGTAAGAAAAGATAACTTATTTCTAAATACAGACACTATTTCTCTATGTTTCAGATTTGCTATCAAACAAGAATACCTATCAATCAGATGACCAACCAAAATATGTAGGATTTTTCAAACTGTACTGGTCGCATCCAGAATTATTATCTTGAGATAGTAATTATCATCTTATTATGGTTATCTTGTGCATTATTATCAACGCTTCTGGAAAATAAATTTTTCAGTGATCACATAAACAAGCACTACCGTGTTCTTCAATTGATTAAAATATGTTTACATTTATCCTCTTCATTGGGTTCATTTTAAAAAAATATATGTCGCATTGATGGTTGGGTCCTCCTAAGATTTCTCTTGTATTCAAGACGAAACAAAGCTCTGGTTGTGTACTTGGAATAAGTCACGCATTGCACACCCATTTACAAACACGGTCTGATAAATTCAACAAACTGAAGACATTGAGCTAGAGAAGAGAACAGCAAGACACGAATTTTACGTATCAGTTTAAAGATGGACAGGACATTCGTTGATAGGAGCACTGGTACTTCAGATACTCTAATATATAGGCAAGATATTGGCATGTAAGAAGCAAATATGCCTGCATTGAAAAGCAGACAACAATTATTGGACTTGGATGATCAGAATGAGGGGAAGAGGTTAGCTAAATAGAAAAAGGAACATCAATTATACTAGACCATTATCTGCAAATATGGAGAAGCCTAAAGAATGAAGCAGCCCTCAATAAACTCAATCCCTATGGGCCTAAGTGAAATAGGCTAGCTACTGTTACTAGTTTTATTATCCACACATCACTGCTGGTTTTGTAATGTATGTGAAACAATGTAGTCATTAAAACGTCTTCCTCTCTATCTCACCCATTAGATTTAAATAGGTATCACTCCTTAAGGCTATTGACAATAAAAAGTGTAATGACTGAAGTAAAAGTTCAGAGATGTTGGCAACGATATTAATTGGCATTTATAGGATTTATATTGTGTTGTAAATGAATACTTCGTACGAAACGCCTCAGAATATATTTTCTGCTATTTTGCTATTTAAAAATCTTTAACATTATATTGAGGCTTATTTCCAAACGTATTAAGGAACTTACAATCCCAAAGTGTTCCATTACGACAGAAGTTGTGCAGTCGTAGACTCTCGATATAAACATCGTTACCAACATGATACCTCGTTTTTATTTCCTTTTACTCAACTTTAAATACAAATTGAATAATTTTGTTTTGTTTTTAAATGTTCAATAACACATTTATCTTTTTTTAGTGCACTTCCTTAAATTGTGAAATACAAAATAAGTACACATCTTACTTTATGTGTTCTCACTGGATGCTTCACCAAACACCTCATCGTTTTTGTATCTGATGGTTACTATAAAACACAGTACCTATTTAGTTTCTACATTAAGTGCATAATACGTTAAAGATTAAGTTAAAAATTTATTTTAATCTATTTTTCTTTTAAGCTTAAATGAGTGTGTTTTGTTTTAAGTCGGTTTCTATAAACATCAAATATTTTGTTGAAAATACACGAAAAAGCTGTCTTGGAAATTAAGCATTACCAGAAAAGTTAATATATTATTTCCTGCAATGCAGCAACAACTTCGCAGCGAGACTGGAAAAATAGTGTGCCTTCTACTCAGTGATATGACCTGGCCTTACCCGTCAAGTGTTGCTAAATATCTCTGTCTCATAGCGTTATTAAATATTACTCGTATTTCTTTTTAATAGGACTATGGAAGATAGGAAAACAGTGCTTCGGTTTAAAGTATAACGTCTGTATTCCTTCCACCCGAGTAGCAGTATAATAGCGACTCTGCCCCACTTAGCATAAATATCCCATTAATCAAATCCTGTCACGCCCCCCCCTCCCCCTCCCCCTCCCCCTTCCCCTCCACCCCCACATGTGGGAATTTCCAAAAGGCAATAGCGACTCTGCCCCACTTAGCATAATTTCCCCATTAATAATCCGCCCCCCTCACACTCCTCTCCCTCCCCCCCCCTTAAGTGACATGGGTATTTCTTTGGACACGTGGGAATTCCGAAAACAGAGAGGGTGGATGGTCTGTCGCGATCAGGATGACAAAGGAAGGATAATTAATGACCCCCGTCCCCCCTGACCCTCCTATTCTAGTGTCTGCATGTGTTTTCGAAAGAAGAACGTGAGGGTAAGAAACCCTACAATGAATGGCCCCTTACAGATCTTGATATATTTATGTGACAGTTGGAAATGTTTCCCTCGGTCAGTTTTTGAAAAGAACACGATACAACTTGCAACGGTGAGCATAGAGGATGACAAAGGAAGGGTAATTTATGACCCCCGTCCCCCCTGACCCTCCTATTCTAGTGTCTGCATGTGTTTTCGAAAGAAGAACGTGAGGGTAAGAAACCCTACAATGAATGGCCCCTTTCAGATCTTGATATATTTATGTGACAGTTGGAAATGTTCCCCTCTGACAGTTTTGAAAAGAACACGCTTCATCTTGCAAGGGGGGCGAGCATAGACATCCGCATTTTTCCTGTCTGAACAGGCCTAGTGTTTTTCTCTTAACATAACAGCCAAAGATCGCCCACCTGCAGGAAGAAACCTTTTCAATAGCGAAAGAATACTTCTGCATTGACACGAGGACCACCCATGTGGTCCCCCACTGCGAGGGTTCCCTGCCTTCCCTCACAATGACCGTATTGTGCGGAAATGGGGTGCGGTGGTCTTGGGCACACTTGAATGACATTCCCTACTCAGTCTTTTACAAACATTTCTTACCAGCTCTTATACCTATATCTTCATCGTGCTAGTTGAAATAAGCATTTGTACAAATTATCCTATTACTTATTTCGGGGAGATTCGGGCTACTTCTTGTGGCTTTTACATTCACAAGGCTTTATCGGTCCACTTTTCCTGTGTCATGTTTTCTAGTTTTTTGTTCTTTATTTATCTATTTTGTTTATTTTGGATTCCTTATGGACTTCAATGATGTCCCGCACAATCAACGCAAGCACTATCTCACGATCTTTTACGCTCATAGAGTTCTCTCTACACACGTTTCTTACTGTGACATGATTGTTTGCATTCTGTTAATCCTCATGAAAATACTGGCTTATACTCGCATTTAATTTCAGTATTATTCTATAAATAACGTTATTTTATACTTGCAACATTCATTTTGTGTATAGTATCATGTTCGACGATCAGAGAGGCTGTTTCTCGTTTCTTTCAAGCAAATTTAAGCTTTGACAACATGTTACTTAAGCTGAAAATATTGTCTCGTCTGTTACCCTCACGCAACTTTCTCTACTCTTGCCCTAACAATTAATACAAAATGTTATTTGCACTAACATCTTCGTGTTAGCTGAGATAAACGTTTTCACAAATTATCTCACTGCTTATTTCCTTTTATGTGCAAGGGGGGATATTAGAGTAAGGAAGACTTTGTGTACTGATCAAAAGCTACACGCAATTCTACTGAAAAAACATTCCCAAGGGAATTTTTTGGTCCATCCACATCTCTTGACTTCGCATTTGTTTATGTTCCCAAAACTCAACTAAAATCATGGAAATATCTCCAAAAAATCCTACAGGCACACACACATACTCACACGTAAACACACACACACACACATACACCCCCGCACACATGCACACAAATACACATGCACACCTACACACATGAATGCACAACCACACACACATACACACACACACACACACACAAACAGACATACATACGCGCAAACACACGCACAAAACCGCATAAGCTTCATTTATAATTTCCTTAAATTAAGGACTTTATGTTAGCCAATGCATCACTTTTCACAAGGATACTCTACTCAGTTTTCTTTGTGAAATATCCGGTGTGTTTAAGAGGACACTTATTTATACATTTATTTTCTTGTTTATAGTATCTTACGAGATTACTATGCTTGTTTAATCCTAGCAAGTAATATTTTTTAAATCGCACCAAAGAATAACGATACCACAATGCAGGAACAGTAAGCACCCGACGAACGTAGCTGAATCATTGAACCATCAGCAATACAGGTTATTATTGGTGTTACATCATAAAATAGAAGCAAAATTGCATAAGGGCGCATTTTCAAAGAAATGGACAAATTTCAGACACTAAGTAGTATCTCGCCTTATTATTAGTTTCTTTATTGACAAATTCGAGAGTTCTGGTCAAAGTAATTACTGGAATAACCTTCAATCTTACAGAAAATTCTTTTGACTTCATTTCTACATAAACACAAATATTAAAAATCTGATGTTACACTCACGTGACTTTCTCCCCTCTTGTACTTCCCATTCTTACAAAATCTTATTCCTATATCTTCTTCGTGTTAGTTGAGATAAACATTTGTACAAATTATCTTATTGCTTATTTCCTTGCAGGTGCAAGGAGAATGTTAGAATACTGCAGGCTTTTCTGCCATAGTCTAATGTTTAAAAGCTTTGAGATTCTGTTGTCTTTGCACACTTAAGATATAAAAAATGAACAACAATGATCCATTTCACGAAAGTTCTAAGTTTTTCCGAAACTCACACACATAACAAGGAATATCTCCGAAATGATTCACACTACAAGAAAATTTATTCAGTCAAAAATTGTGTATTTTAGCAAGATCTATATTCTCTATAGTATGATTTGGTCCATCTCTAACGGTTTACCAGTTATGCAAAAGTCGCCCAGAATAAATACGACTACAGGGGCTTCACCCAGAAAATTCAAGATATACATTTCATTTATCAAAAAAATATCTCAAACATATGACATTTTAATCAAATCGTTAGAGCAATTTCCAAGAAATTCAAAATTTTCGAAAAATGTTCCATGTAAAGGGTAGTTAAGGGGGATATTTTCTTTTCAAATTCTTCGTGGCGCATCCTTGAAAGACATTAAACTTAAATACTAACTTTGGTTTAACCGACTTTTCGTTTTGAGTTATGCTGAGCACAGACTGACACACACACACACACACACACACACACATGCCTACACATACACACACATTTTTAGCAAACACACCTACACTCACACACACATTTAGACACACACACGCACAATTTTCAGAAAACACACCTGCATGCGCACACACATACACACACACACTCTCTCCATCACAGCCACACACACACACACACACGCACATACACACACACATACACACGCAGACACCCACACTTACACACATACACCCATACACATGCACCCAATCACACACAGGCCTACACATACACGCACCTTTTTGTAAACCTGCTTTTTTGGATTCAGAGGGCCTCGAACATATATTTCCGGTGAAATCTTGACTTCGAATTTTTGGGTGGAGTACGATATTTCCCCTATTGGCCAGTAGAGAAAGTAAAAATAGAGGTTGCGACAACTGAGCATAAAAAATACACAACGCTAATTTCATTTCAATATATGAAACTCCTGATATTATTCTTTGTTATCAAATGATTAAAAATTGAAGAGACAGAATAATGAAAATTTCATTCATCTTACCCTTGCTATTGAATAAAGTTAGTGAATGAGGCCTGATGCTCTGAAAGTATTTATTTTTTCTCAAGTAGTAATAGATAAGGGGTTAATAAAATCTCAACAGGAACTTTTTGTCACTAGATGTAAGTTTATTTAATAAGTTTGCCAGTTTATAGCAGGTTTGTATAAAACAATTGTACTATTAAATCTTACAATCCAGAGGCTTTTAAGGGGAGAATATGTTTGGAAACAACACAAAGAATAAGTGAAAACTGCGCACCAATATTCATTACAACACCAAACCAAAACGGAAAAAGGGGGGGGGGGGGCTTGTAGACAGAATACAAGACGAGCTCTATGGTGTTAAAGGAAATTAAAGGCGCAAAACTCCTTATGTGACTTAATCTCTGGGAATGGCTGATGGTAGCATGGAGATGGGAACAATAACAATGATAATGAATAGGAATCCCGCCAGCCTATATTTTAAACATTTTGTTTGGTGTTATTCATCTTTAATTTTTTATTTAAGCATAACATTTCTTGTCATTTCTTACTGAACCTTCAGCATTCAGTTCATTGAATAAGAAAGAGAATAAAGACACCTTTCAGATGTTCATACATTCATTTTAAATTACATTAAAGGATGGCATTGTCACTTTCATTATAAAACAAGCTATTATGTATATCATTTCACAGTATCCAAATATTGGAAAGAAAGCTAACTTCTTAGTTTAGCCAATGGAAACAAAGTTCGGCGGGGTGGGGGTAGCTGTTTCTACTGCACAGCTGCACAGGTGTGGTGGGGGAAAGCATTCTAACCTATAAAAGGGTACACCGGCCGCAGGAGTGATTGCAGTTCTAGAGGGCGAAACATCAGCTGGCATTTACACATCACTGCAACAATAACATACATTCCATAATGGCAGGTAAGCCCATTTTATTATACTTTAAAGAAACATTTTGGTGTCTTTCTACGAGTGAAAGTCATTAAATAGGAACAAAATACGCAGAAAAAAGTTTTTATATGTTAAATGGCATGTATTTCCTTACAATGGACTTGAAATTATCAGCTCATCATTCATTGCCTTTACACATTGAAAGATTAAGTCAAAGTGGAAATCCGAACTAACGATGAAATTGCCAAATGTAGGAAAACACGATAACTTTTTTTTCCCACTATTCATTAAATGTTTTCTTTTGTTGTTATTTTTATTATTATTCTTTTATTCTTTTGTAGGAAACATCGACAGGGCAAATGAATCTAACACGAGCATCAATGGCTCGCCCCCTGGACGTTGCACAACACGACTTGACAAAGTTACAACGACAGTTAGGCCCAATAAATGCAGTTGTGATAGTTGTAAAAATATTTCATCACTGAAAAGTCTAATGGGGGAAATTCAAGGTAAGAATTATTAAATATGGAAATGCTAGTTTATATTGTTCCTTATTTGTCTCATTGTAGGAATTCCATCGTAAGCAATTTTTGTGTACATTCTGTCTTCCAGCGTTAGCATTACAGCTCCAAACCATATGTTCAATCGAAATATCATATATGATATTTTGTTTTTCATCATTCATCTGACTTATAATATCCCTTTTAATACTCTCTTCTTCATATCAAAGTGACTTAACTCAAATAATCTGTCTCTAAGCCAAAAACATTTTCTTTTATACCTGAATTAAATATAGTCTTTTATTCAATCTTTAATAAATGTTCACTTGCTGAATATGAATATCCACTTCAAATATTATAACACCATTAATTAATTTTATTGTTTCATCTTACTTCAGGCCCATATGAACCAATGGACCTTTCATTGAATCGCCAGCCTAAGGAGCAGCACACCATGAGACCTTCACAAACAGCTTTACACAGAGAATCAGGGCAAAAGAGGGAATTATACCATAAATCACTTTGCGATTGCAAGATCGCTAATCAAGCTGGGAAGAGCACATCTTCTTCAATATCGCAGAGTAATAAGCAGCCGCATGAAAACACCCATCAGATTACAGATGAACAATTATATCAACAACGCAAGTACAGCTGGGAACCTTCAAATAAAAGATGTCATACTCATACAAGGGAGCAATTCAACAGTCCCAAGCAAAGAACTCAACAAAACTTAAAGGAATTGATCGAAAACAAGACAAGGATATGTATTCATACCTGTGAAACTATGAAATGTGATACTTTGAAAATTGCCATAGAACTTATTTTATAATTCAATAAGATTTCTTAGAACAGATAACCAGCTCTTATAGAGATACGTTATTGACTTTGGCAGGGACTCTAGGTCATATCTAACGTCAGTAACAATCATTCATCATGTAATTCATGCTTAGGATGCAGAGTCGCAGTTATCAGAAGTAACAGGTATTCTATTTTATTCCAAGGGCGGAAAAACAGCGTGATAGACACAGAGAGAGAGAGAGAGAGAGAGAGAGAGAGAGAGACTGACTGTTATGTGCAGGTGTTTTACCCATATTTATGAATTCTGAATAATATCCACAGGCATTTAGACTGAAGCAGTATCTACTTATATTGTGAAATCATCAATTATGTTGAAATGTAAAAACGATTTTGATTCATTTAATAAAATTTATGAAGAGAAATATCAGCGTTATCATTTAACCTGTCGTAACCTATCCTAGCCTAGCAAGCCTACCCTATCCAAATTTAGCCTATCTTAACTAGGAATGCATGCAGGAATAACATAATGTATGATATAAATTAACAAAAGAACATAATTACAATCAGATAATTTTATTTAACTTATAAAGATGAATACACTACCATTACCATTCAGAAAGCAAGCATATACTATTGAAAGACAATACATATATATTCATTTCATTTCTTAATCATTCAATGATGCCAGTCGATTTCAGTTCATTGATAATTCCTTGAATTTCCTTATAGTGATTCTGTCCGGTCGATTCTTGTGACATGATTAATAATCTTAAACGTTTTACTAATTCATTTGGATCGAACCAAGGATATTCCAGACGAAAAGCAGCATTTGATGAAGGAGCATCTTGCATGTTATTGGATACTTGGAGATTATTACTTTCTTCCAATGATGTCATGTTTCCAGATGTTTTTACAAGGACGCTTAGCGTTGATTTTCCATCTTCATTATTAGATGATTCATCAATTCCAGATTTTTCACTCTCTTGCAATGGAAATGCCCCTGATTCAGAATTAGCTATATTGTTCACAGGACCATTAGAAACCTCTTTCTTGCATATTTTATTATGGCGTTGAAGCCTACTCGTTGTCCTATTCTTTAAAGTCTGCCCACACTCACAGCATTTGAGGAAACGATCCTTTCCAAGACTAATATATGAAAAATTAAGTCTTGCGTATTTTGAGCAATACAACCTTTTACTGTGATCACTCATTGTGAAAATGCAACTGAAGCTGACAATAACCGTTTAAGCAAAAGTTAGAGATGCTCGATATTTTATACATTGATTGTTCATATGTCAAATATAAACTCGCAACAATGCAAAACAATTTAGTGTAGGCAGACACCCTAAGTAACCACAGGTGAGCAGATGAGGTGACCATGGGTGACCATGGGTGACCAGATGAGATGACCATGGGTGACCAAGGGTGACCAAGGGTGACCATGGGTGACCAAGGGTGACCAAGGGTGACCAGATTAGGTGACCATGGGTGACCAGATGAGGTGACCATGGGTGACCAGATGAGATGACCATGGGTGACCAAGGGTGACCATGGGTGACCAAGGGTGACCAGATTAGGTGACCATGGGTGACCAGATGAGGTGACCATGGGTGACCAGATGAGATCACCATGGGTGACCAAGGGTGACCAAGGGTGACCATGGGTGACCAAGGGTGACCAAGGGTGACCAGATTAGGTGACCATGGGTGACCAAGGGTGACCATGGGTGACCAGATGAGGTGACCAGGGTGACCATGGGTGACCAGATGAGGTGACCAAGGGTGACCAGATGAGGTGACCACGGTGACAAGCTGAGGTGACCATGGGTGACCAGATTAGGTGACCAAATAGGTGGCCCGTGACCCAAGCATGTACGTGAGCAAAATAAGTGCAAGCTAATGTGAGACTATCAAACATTCAAGATATATAACCTAAACCTAACCTAAGCTAACATAATGTTACCTGAACCTGTTTGCTTGAATCTACACACTGTAACTATTTTTAATTGAGGATTTCATTCTGCTTGCACCAACAAATATAACATTACCTAAGCTGAATTCTTCTATTTCAAACTTTTATTCTCGTAGCACATGCACTAAGTCATCCCATCTCATACAAATATTCAATTTCCGTATAACATAGCCTAATCTACTCTTAATGTGTTTCATGTCACTTAAGACACGATTCAACATTCAGAGAACAATGTCTCAGGTCGATTCTATAGACACAGTTAACAAATCTTTCTGGAAAGTAATGTTATTCCACTATTCTTCCACACATCACCCATACAGGTTATTCACACCAATCAGATAAACATATATCCTACCCTCAGCTAACTCTAATCTAAATTCTAGCAAACTTTTAAGAGAATGCTATTGTATTGTAGATGCTCTAATGAAGTCAATGTGATCTTTTCCTCTCATATATAAGTATTCAATTCTCTGAACACCAAACCTGGCTTAATATTCTTGATAGCACATAAAATCAATCACTCCAGAAGATAATCGAAACAGCTTGCTCTCAAGATAATTAATTGTGATTTATTTTACGTGCTATCAAGAATATTAAGCCAGGTTTGGTGTTCAGAGAATTGAATACTTATATATGAGAGGAAAAGATCACATTGACTTCATTAGAGCATCTACAATACAATAGCATTCTCTTAAAAGTTTGCTAGAATTTAGATTAGAGTTAGCTGAGGGTAGGATATATGTTTATCTGATTGGTGTGAATAACCTGTATGGGTGATGTGTGGAAGAATAGTGGAATAACATTACTTTCCAGAAAGATTTGTTAACTGTGTCTATAGAATCGACCTGAGACATTGTTCTCTGAATGTTGAATCGTGTCTTAAGTGACATGAAACACATTAAGAGTAGATTAGGCTATGTTATACGGAAATTGAATATTTGTATGAGATGGGATGACTTAGTGCATGTGCTACGAGAATAAAAGTTTGAAATAGAAGAATTCAGCTTAGGTAATGTTATATTTGTTGGTGCAAGCAGAATGAAATCCTCAATTAAAAATAGTTACAGTGTGTAGATTCAAGCAAACAGGTTCAGGTAACATTATGTTAGCTTAGGTTAGGTTTAGGTTATATATCTTGAATGTTTGATAGTCTCACATTAGCTTGCACTTATTTTGCTCACGTACATGCTTGGGTCACGGGCCACCTATTTGGTCACCTAATCTGGTCACCCATGGTCACCTCAGCTTGTCACCGTGGTCACCTCATCTGGTCACCCTTGGTCACCTCATCTGGTCACCCATGGTCACCCTGGTCACCTCATCTGGTCACCCATGGTCACCCTTGGTCACCCATGGTCACCTAATCTGGTCACCCTTGGTCACCCTTGGTCACCCATGGTCACCCTTGGTCACCCTTGGTCACCCATGGTGATCTCATCTGGTCACCCATGGTCACCTCATCTGGTCACCCATGGTCACCTAATCTGGTCACCCTTGGTCACCCATGGTCACCCTTGGTCACCCATGGTCATCTCATCTGGTCACCCATGGTCACCTCATCTGGTCACCCATGGTCACCTAATCTGGTCACCCTTGGTCACCCTTGGTCACCCATGGTCACCCTTGGTCACCCTTGGTCACCCATGGTCATCTCATCTGGTCACCCATGGTCACCCATGGTCACCTCATCTGCTCACCTGTGGTTACTTAGGGTGTCTGCCTACACTAAATTGTTTTGCATTGTTGCGAGTTTATATTTGACATATGAACAATCAATGTATAAAATATCGAGCATCTCTAACTTTTGCTTAAACGGTTATTGTCAGCTTCAGTTGCATTTTCACAATGAGTGATCACAGTAAAAGGTTGTATTGCTCAAAATACGCAAGACTTAATTTTTCATATATTAGTCTTGGAAAGGATCGTTTCCTCAAATGCTGTGAGTGTGGGCAGACTTTAAAGAATAGGACAACGAGTAGGCTTCAACGCCATAATAAAATATGCAAGAAAGAGGTTTCTAATGGTCCTGTGAACAATATAGCTAATTCTGAATCAGGGGCATTTCCATTGCAAGAGAGTGAAAAATCTGGAATTGATGAATCATCTAATAATGAAGATGGAAAATCAACGCTAAGCGTCCTTGTAAAAACATCTGGAAACATGACATCATTGGAAGAAAGTAATAATCTCCAAGTATCCAATAACATGCAAGATGCTCCTTCATCAAATGCTGCTTTTCGTCTGGAATATCCTTGGTTCGATCCAAATGAATTAGTAAAACGTTTAAGATTATTAATCATGTCACAAGAATCGACCGGACAGAATCACTATAAGGAAATTCAAGGAATTATCAATGAACTGAAATCGACTGGCATCATTGAATGATTAAGAAATGAAATGAATATATATGTATTGTCTTTCAATAGTATATGCTTGCTTTCTGAATGGTAATGGTAGTGTATTCATCTTTATAAGTTAAATAAAATTATCTGATTGTAATTATGTTCTTTTGTTAATTTATATCATACATTATGTTATTCCTGCATGCATTCCTAGTTAAGATAGGCTAAATTTGGATAGGGTAGGCTTGCTAGGCTAGGATAGGTTACGACAGGTTAAATGATAACGCTGATATTTCTCTTCATAAATTTTATTAAATGAATCAAAATCGTTTTTACATTTCAACATAATTGATGATTTCACAATATAAGTAGATACTGCTTCAGTCTAAATGCCTGTGGATATTATTCAGAATTCATAAATATGGGTAAAACACCTGCACATAACAGTCAGTCTCTCTCTCTCTCTCTCTCTCTCTCTCTCTCTCTGTGTCTATCACGCTGTTTTTCCGCCCTTGGAATAAAATAGAATACCTGTTACTTCTGATAACTGCGACTCTGCATCCTAAGCATGAATTACATGATGAATGATTGTTACTGACGTTAGATATGACCTAGAGTCCCTGCCAAAGTCAATAACGTATCTCTATAAGAGCTGGTTATCTGTTCTAAGAAATCTTATTGAATTATAAAATAAGTTCTATGGCAATTTTCAAAGTATCACATTTCATAGTTTCACAGGTATGAATACATATCCTTGTCTTGTTTTCGATCAATTCCTTTAAGTTTTGTTGAGTTCTTTGCTTGGGACTGTTGAATTGCTCCCTTGTATGAGTATGACATCTTTTATTTGAAGGTTCCCAGCTGTACTTGCGTTGTTGATATAATTGTTCATCTGTAATCTGATGGGTGTTTTCATGCGGCTGCTTATTACTCTGCGATATTGAAGAAGATGTGCTCTTCCCAGCTTGATTAGCGATCTTGCAATCGCAAAGTGATTTATGGTATAATTCCCTCTTTTGCCCTGATTCTCTGTGTAAAGCTGTTTGTGAAGGTCTCATGGTGTGCTGCTCCTTAGGCTGGCGATTCAATGAAAGGTCCATTGGTTCATATGGGCCTGAAGTAAGATGAAACAATAAAATTAATTAATGGTGTTATAATATTTGAAGTGGATATTCATATTCAGCAAGTGAACATTTATTAAAGATTGAATAAAAGACTATATTTAATTCAGGTATAAAAGAAAATGTTTTTGGCTTAGAGACAGATTATTTGAGTTAAGTCACTTTGATATGAAGAAGAGAGTATTAAAAGGGATATTATAAGTCAGATGAATGATGAAAAACAAAATATCATATATGATATTTCGATTGAACATATGGTTTGGAGCTGTAATGCTAACGCTGGAAGACAGAATGTACACAAAAATTGCTTACGATGGAATTCCTACAATGAGACAAATAAGGAACAATATAAACTAGCATTTCCATATTTAATAATTCTTACCTTGAATTTCCCCCATTAGACTTTTCAGTGATGAAATATTTTTACAACTATCACAACTGCATTTATTGGGCCTAACTGTCGTTGTAACTTTGTCAAGTCGTGTTGTGCAACGTCCAGGGGGCGAGCCATTGATGCTCGTGTTAGATTCATTTGCCCTGTCGATGTTTCCTACAAAAGAATAAAAGAATAATAATAAAAATAACAACAAAAGAAAACATTTAATGAATAGTGGGAAAAAAAAGTTATCGTGTTTTCCTACATTTGGCAATTTCATCGTTAGTTCGGATTTCCACTTTGACTTAATCTTTCAATGTGTAAAGGCAATGAATGATGAGCTGATAATTTCAAGTCCATTGTAAGGAAATACATGCCATTTAACATATAAAAACTTTTTTCTGCGTATTTTGTTCCTATTTAATGACTTTCACTCGTAGAAAGACACCAAAATGTTTCTTTAAAGTATAATAAAATGGGCTTACCTGCCATTATGGAATGTATGTTATTGTTGCAGTGATGTGTAAATGCCAGCTGATGTTTCGCCCTCTAGAACTGCAATCACTCCTGCGGCCGGTGTACCCTTTTATAGGTTAGAATGCTTTCCCCCACCACACCTGTGCAGCTGTGCAGTAGAAACAGCTACCCCCACCCCGCCGAACTTTGTTTCCATTGGCTAAACTAAGAAGTTAGCTTTCTTTCCAATATTTGGATACTGTGAAATGATATACATAATAGCTTGTTTTATAATGAAAGTGACAATGCCATCCTTTAATGTAATTTAAAATGAATGTATGAACATCTGAAAGGTGTCTTTATTCTCTTTCTTATTCAATGAACTGAATGCTGAAGGTTCAGTAAGAAATGACAAGAAATGTTATGCTTAAATAAAAAATTAAAGATGAATAACACCAAACAAAATGTTTAAAATATAGGCTGGCGGGATTCCTATTCATTATCATTGTTATTGTTCCCATCTCCATGCTACCATCAGCCATTCCCAGAGATTAAGTCACATAAGGAGTTTTGCGCCTTTAATTTCCTTTAACACCATAGAGCTCGTCTTGTATTCTGTCTACAAGCCCCCCCCCCTTTTTCCGTTTTGGTTTGGTGTTGTAATGAATATTGGTGCGCAGTTTTCACTTATTCTTTGTGTTGTTTCCAAACATATTCTCCCCTTAAAAGCCTCTGGATTGTAAGATTTAATAGTACAATTGTTTTATACAAACCTGCTATAAACTGGCAAACTTATTAAATAAACTTACATCTAGTGACAAAAAGTTCCTGTTGAGATTTTATTAACCCCTTATCTATTACTACTTGAGAAAAAATAAATACTTTCAGAGCATCAGGCCTCATTCACTAACTTTATTCAATAGCAAGGGTAAGATGAATGAAATTTTCATTATTCTGTCTCTTCAATTTTTAATCATTTGATAACAAAGAATAATATCAGGAGTTTCATATATTGAAATGAAATTAGCGTTGTGTATTTTTTATGCTCAGTTGTCGCAACCTCTATTTTTACTTTCTCTACTGGCCAATAGGGGAAATATCGTACTCCACCCAAAAATTCGAAGTCAAGATTTCACCGGAAATATATGTTCGAGGCCCTCTGAATCCAAAAAAGCAGGTTTACAAAAAGGTGCGTGTATGTGTAGGCCTGTGTGTGATTGGGTGCATGTGTATGGGTGTATGTGTGTAAGTGTGGGTGTCTGCGTGTGTATGTGTGTGTGTATGTGCGTGTGTGTGTGTGTGTGTGGCTGTGATGGAGAGAGTGTGTGTGTGTATGTGTGTGCGCATGCAGGTGTGTTTTCTGAAAATTGTGCGTGTGTGTGTCTAAATGTGTGTGTGAGTGTAGGTGTGTTTGCTAAAAATGTGTGTGTATGTGTAGGCATGTGTGTGTGTGTGTGTGTGTGTGTGTCAGTCTGTGCTCAGCATAACTCAAAACGAAAAGTCGGTTAAACCAAAGTTAGTATTTAAGTTTAATGTCTTTCAAGGATGCGCCACGAAGAATTTGAAAAGAAAATATACCCCTTAACTACCCTTTACATGGAACATTTTTCGAAAATTTTGAATTTCTTGGAAATTGCTCTAACGATTTGATTAAAATGTCATATGTTTGAGATATTTTTTTGATAAATGAAATGTATATCTTGAATTTTCTGGGTGAAGCCCCTGTAGTCGTATTTATTCTGGGCGACTTTTGCATAACTGGTAAACCGTTAGAGATGGACCAAATCATACTATAGAGAATATAGATCTTGCTAAAATACACAATTTTTGACTGAATAAATTTTCTTGTAGTGTGAATCATTTCGGAGATATTCCTTGTTATGTGTGTGAGTTTCGGAAAAACTTAGAACTTTCGTGAAATGGATCATTGTTGTTCATTTTTTATATCTTAAGTGTGCAAAGACAACAGAATCTCAAAGCTTTTAAACATTAGACTATGGCAGAAAAGCCTGCAGTATTCTAACATTCGCCTTGCACCTGCAAGGAAATAAGCAATAAGATAATTTATACAAATGTTTATCTCAACTAACACGAAGAAGATATAGGAATAAGATTTTGTAAGAATGGGAAGTACAAGAGGGGAGAAAGTCACGTGAGTGTAACATCAGATTTTTAATATTTGTGTTTATGTAGAAATGAAGTCAAAAGAATTTTCTGTAAGATTGAAGGTTATTCCAGTAATTACTTTGACCAGAACTCTCGAATTTGTCAATAAAGAAACTAATAATAAGGCGAGATACTACTTAGTGTCTGAAATTTGTCCATTTCTTTGAAAATGCGCCCTTATGCAATTTTGCTTCTATTTTATGATGTAACACCAATAATAACCTGTATTGCTGATGGTTCAATGATTCAGCTACGTTCGTCGGGTGCTTACTGTTCCTGCATTGTGGTATCGTTATTCTTTGGTGCGATTTAAAAAATATTACTTGCTAGGATTAAACAAGCATAGTAATCTCGTAAGATACTATAAACAAGAAAATAAATGTATAAATAAGTGTCCTCTTAAACACACCGGATATTTCACAAAGAAAACTGAGTAGAGTATCCTTGTGAAAAGTGATGCATTGGCTAACATAAAGTCCTTAATTTAAGGAAATTATAAATGAAGCTTATGCGGTTTTGTGCGTGTGTTTGCGCGTATGTATGTCTGTTTGTGTGTGTGTGTGTGTGTGTGTGTATGTGTGTGTGGTTGTGCATTCATGTGTGTAGGTGTGCATGTGTATTTGTGTGCATGTGTGCGGGGGTGTATGTGTGTGTGTGTGTGTTTACGTGTGAGTATGTGTGTGTGCCTGTAGGATTTTTTGGAGATATTTCCATGATTTTAGTTGAGTTTTGGGAACATAAACAAATGCGAAGTCAAGAGATGTGGATGGACCAAAAAATTCCCTTGGGAATGTTTTTTCAGTAGAATTGCGTGTAGCTTTTGATCAGTACACAAAGTCTTCCTTACTCTAATATCCCCCCTTGCACATAAAAGGAAATAAGCAGTGAGATAATTTGTGAAAACGTTTATCTCAGCTAACACGAAGATGTTAGTGCAAATAACATTTTGTATTAATTGTTAGGGCAAGAGTAGAGAAAGTTGCGTGAGGGTAACAGACGAGACAATATTTTCAGCTTAAGTAACATGTTGTCAAAGCTTAAATTTGCTTGAAAGAAACGAGAAACAGCCTCTCTGATCGTCGAACATGATACTATACACAAAATGAATGTTGCAAGTATAAAATAACGTTATTTATAGAATAATACTGAAATTAAATGCGAGTATAAGCCAGTATTTTCATGAGGATTAACAGAATGCAAACAATCATGTCACAGTAAGAAACGTGTGTAGAGAGAACTCTATGAGCGTAAAAGATCGTGAGATAGTGCTTGCGTTGATTGTGCGGGACATCATTGAAGTCCATAAGGAATCCAAAATAAACAAAATAGATAAATAAAGAACAAAAAACTAGAAAACATGACACAGGAAAAGTGGACCGATAAAGCCTTGTGAATGTAAAAGCCACAAGAAGTAGCCCGAATCTCCCCGAAATAAGTAATAGGATAATTTGTACAAATGCTTATTTCAACTAGCACGATGAAGATATAGGTATAAGAGCTGGTAAGAAATGTTTGTAAAAGACTGAGTAGGGAATGTCATTCAAGTGTGCCCAAGACCACCGCACCCCATTTCCGCACAATACGGTCATTGTGAGGGAAGGCAGGGAACCCTCGCAGTGGGGGACCACATGGGTGGTCCTCGTGTCAATGCAGAAGTATTCTTTCGCTATTGAAAAGGTTTCTTCCTGCAGGTGGGCGATCTTTGGCTGTTATGTTAAGAGAAAAACACTAGGCCTGTTCAGACAGGAAAAATGCGGATGTCTATGCTCGCCCCCCTTGCAAGATGAAGCGTGTTCTTTTCAAAACTGTCAGAGGGGAACATTTCCAACTGTCACATAAATATATCAAGATCTGAAAGGGGCCATTCATTGTAGGGTTTCTTACCCTCACGTTCTTCTTTCGAAAACACATGCAGACACTAGAATAGGAGGGTCAGGGGGGACGGGGGTCATAAATTACCCTTCCTTTGTCATCCTCTATGCTCACCGTTGCAAGTTGTATCGTGTTCTTTTCAAAAACTGACCGAGGGAAACATTTCCAACTGTCACATAAATATATCAAGATCTGTAAGGGGCCATTCATTGTAGGGTTTCTTACCCTCACGTTCTTCTTTCGAAAACACATGCAGACACTAGAATAGGAGGGTCAGGGGGGACGGGGGTCATTAATTATCCTTCCTTTGTCATCCTGATCGCGACAGACCATCCACCCTCTCTGTTTTCGGAATTCCCACGTGTCCAAAGAAATACCCATGTCACTTAAGGGGGGGGAGGGAGAGGAGTGTGAGGGGGGCGGATTATTAATGGGGAAATTATGCTAAGTGGGGCAGAGTCGCTATTACCTTTTGGAAATTCCCACATGTGGGGGTGGAGGGGAAGGGGGAGGGGGAGGGGGGAGGGGGGGCGTGACAGGATTTGATTAATGGGATATTTATGCTAAGTGGGGCAGAGTCGCTATTATACTGCTACTCACCCAGTTTAGCACTTTTGAGAAAAGTTGCAGAAATCCTAGAGGGGACTATCACTAGAGAAAACTTGGTAACCGCTGATGTGTGCGTTTCTCTTACGCTGGTAGATATTGTATCTTCATTCCCAGGAGTTCTGCTTGAAAGAAATAGCATTAGCTGGTGCGCTGATGTAGGCCATTCACTGTGAGTTAAGATCACGAAGTTGGCTATTATGGTACGCGAGCTTATCTCTGGAGGAGTTTTAGAGTTCATTTTCAGTACGGATACTGCTAGGAACAGCTATAGTTAAACGGCAGATGTCCATGAAGTTCTAAAAATGCTTATCCAATGCTA
This sequence comes from Tenodera sinensis, assembly GCA_030765045.1. Lineage (NCBI taxonomy): Eukaryota > Metazoa > Arthropoda > Insecta > Mantodea > Mantidae > Tenodera > Tenodera sinensis. The sequence continues at coordinate 242,696,984 of CM060964.1, read as the reverse complement.
CGAAAAACATTAAATAACGAGGGAAACTGGTGAAGAGATTGCTGAAGATATGTAATATTGCATAAATACGCATGTGTGTAACAGTCGCATGACTTTCTCTGCCGTTAATAATTTACAGGTATCCCTTTATATTTTGTATTGTATTGATATATTATCTTATAAACAACTTTAATTTGCTAGTGTAACTGTTATTTGAAAATGTCTATTGTGTATATATATATTTTAGAATATTTCATAAGTGCACTTTGTAATATTGGGCTAAAAGACTATTTCCTCAGGCAATCCCTACATGGTAACATGCAAGGTCAGTAAACGACATTCAGTTGCTTCACGTATTATGTCAGTTTTTACTAGTGGGTGAATATGGAAAGAAAGAAGATTGTATACGTTCAAACATATTACACGAATGACTCAACAAAGTGAACTTCAATATTGAAAAATTAAACATGCCACAACGAATGCTTCAAAAACGGATTATACTACGAATAGAACTACCAAGTTTTGTCCATTCTGTATGCTTTTCCAAGTTATACACAATTGTTTAAGAATAAAAACAGTATACAGAACATTCCAATACAGTTGCCTATATTCCATTCGTCATTTCATTATCTCAAATTTAGAAAGTTTTAATAAAACTCGTTAGAGTAATTTTTTAGAAATTCCGAAATAACCATACTTTAGTTTGTAATGCTGTTTGATGTGGAGGAATCCCTTAAGTATCTTCGCCTCAGATCCTTAAAGGAGTCTATGTTTCCCTCTCTATTCTTCCCTCCCTGTACATAGGGGCACAATCATTTTGCTAAAACTGTTATGTTCTTTTCCTTCATTTCTTTTTCCATTTGGACAACTTTAGACGCGTATTTCTGAATTTTTGGTTCGAATGTAATGTTTCCTCCATCTATCATGGATGAGCGATAGAGAAAATAATACCAGCCGAAACTTTTTGATACCGAATATTTTATTGCAAAACGGATAATAAAGGGCATAAAGGATTTAGATGAACATGGCTGGTGGGCAGTTAAATTTTGGGGATGGGGAAATTCCACAAGCGAATATAGAGGCACTGTCCGCTTCCCTTCCGAAGGGCAGCAGTCAAGTGCTATGAATGAACGATAGACAGTGCCAACTTCTTGTTTAACGTTCCGAAGTCCTTCTTTGCATGGCAACAAAACTACTTCTACGTTATTTATTTATGACTCACTAACAAGATTTTTGCTGCGCCTAAGTTGAAGACGACACGGTATAACTGTTTGTTACCGTCTATTCGATGTGACGCCAAAATTAGCACCAATAATTGTAATCGACATCTGTAGACACTCGGCGCTGAATATTCTAGTTAACATTTTATTAAATATTCTTTATTTTCTACCATCCATAAGCAACACGTCTGAAATGCGGCTACCACTTTTTAGAAATGATAAAAGAAACCACATATACATATTTATGCATGACCCGTTTTATATGGGATGCCAAAATAGTTGGTTTGGAACGTTTCACGGCCTAGATGACTCAAAAATAAACAACTTATTTACCATCAGAGTATACCAGGCTCAAAAATGCCAGGAATTAATCGAATAATCTCCTTCAGCTTCAACAATTCCTTGTCTTTCTGAGCGTATCAGACATTCAGTAGTGTGTAGGAATCAATTGCACATTCACTTAAATAAAATGTAGTTTGAACATCTCTAAACAACATTTGTCATGGCCTATACTCATTCAACTAACGCGAATCCGAAAACCAATTCGTAACAGTACTTTCGAACAAGCGTGTAAATGTTAAGTCTGGAAAGATTTTATCATATAGGGTTAAATATCCTTAAAATGTTATAAACAACCAACAACACCACGCATGTCGAGTGGCCTACCTTGAAGATCACTTAGCGAAAAATATACATCTGCCAAAGCTTTTCATAGGTAATGATTGTGAATTTATCTGATGGAACTCGCAACGCCAATGGGATTCATTAAGACTATTCCATGAATAAAATACAACAGACTACATACATGATAATTACTTTCTTACTTGTATTGTTTTAAATAAGCATACCATTGTGTCAATTGTCAGATCACGGCATATTTAGGTACTAAATGAATGAACGATCGAATGTGTTAAGGAATATTAACCAATGGTACCAACACTGGGAATGAGAAAATAGTTAACATCAAAATACGCTAAAATCAGAATATAATTTGGAAATTGACATTATTTGAATGTACATTGATTAAAAACATTATTAGACTATAATCGCTCCACCCTTAGATCCATACTTGATGCAAACACAAGCCGTCAACAACTAACCCACGATGCGCCGAAACCAAAGCACTCCATAAAATATAGTGCCTTAAATATTGGTGATTATCTGTGAATTTTCAAGATGTATGATGAACCTGGTAAAGACTACTTGAATGTAGCGCGATAGCAGTCGTATTCCCAAAACTCACCAGTAAATATCGTTATGTTGTATCATAAACACGAAACAGGAGTCCAAGTGGCGTTTGTTTTTGTTAGTCGCAGCTGATACGAACACCAGGTTATCGCGGAGGGATACAAGGTGTGGATCTAAGGCTGGATGGATAATACGATAAAAGCATCCTTGCAAGCCTACCGTGTTTGGCCGATATCCAAGGTATTCTTAAACACTGTTGGTCATTATCAAATATATGGCGTCTAAATGGAATAGCTACCATAAACGCCATGTTTTTACCTAGCTGCAATGACTATTCATTGGCTGTTAATCATTTCATCTTTTAAATACAATTCAGGATAAATACAATTCCTGTCCCTCTTGTTCTTTAGTAGCTGGTCGCAGGCTAAGAACATGGAACAGCAGCCGTTGAAGAGTTGTTCCCTGGCAGGGACACACATAAATGTACACATACTCAATCTAGGGGAAGCGTATCGATATACTTGGAATATGTGATCATCACTCTTTCTGTGTCTTATAGGTTTTTATTGTTTAGGTGTTCCCATACGACTCAAATGAAGTAATTTTGAAAATGAACAAACTTGTTGTTTAATAGTTACCTATACACAGTCCGCTGTTAAAAGAGCGTATCTGTACTGAAGGGAATCGCGATTCTACACATTATTTCTGCTCTTTGGGAACACGAAGCTTGTTTGTATCGTAAGTTAAAAAAAACAAAAGTACACGAGGTTTTACAAGTATCTAGCAGGCGGCGCCGTGGCCGAGCGGTTAGCGCACTCGCCTACCACCTAGGCGGCCCGGGTTCGATCCCAGGGACCCGCATGTGGTATTCGTGGTGGACGAAGCGGCGTCTGGGCGGGTTTTCTCCGGGTGCTCCGGTTTCCCCCGCCATCTCATTCCACCGGTGCTCCATCTTCATTCCATGTATCATCAGTGTCACCGCCTGCGGTGCCGTAGTAGTAAAAGCGGGCGTTAAACACTACAACAACAAGTATCTAGCAAGTAACTTGATTCAAGGCCTTGTCCAGCAAACAGTTTGTGGCTGTCCTTTAATCTATTCATGGTAAAGAAACACACGAGATTTTCGTTACTTTAGAAGCTGCTGCGATGCACTTTTCGATCGTAATTAGATTTACATTACAAGTAATTACAACCAATAATTACTTCTGCGACATCGTCCACTCACTCCTTAATTAGTCTTTCGTGCGCGCGTGTATGTATGAACGGCATAGCTAGATCAAAAAAATCAGACAATTATCAAACTTAATGCGTAAGTTAGGCAGTTTAAGTTGCGGAATACGAAGATTTTTAAGAAATTTCTCTGTTTACTACATTTCATATGATAAGATTGACTTTGTATTTTGTTTTATCATAAATTACTTTAGCACTTTTCCCTAAAATGGCATAATTTACATATTTGTAGCTAGAGAGAGAACTATATTTTTAATTATCTATAAATAGCTGCGAGAGTGTCTTCATTCTTATTGTTTTTTATGTAGCTGGAAAAGCATAACATTCACAGAATCGAGGGAGGAAACATATGTTGCACTCACATGACTTTCAACTCTCTTCCACGAACTATTTAAAAAATCTTATTCCCCCATCTATTTATTGTTATTACAGGTAAACCTTCAATACACATGTACTTTACATGTAGGTATAAAAAAAGAATGCAGTAAGCCAAAGCGACAGTCCAATCTTTTCAAACCTGGTCGCCTCATATTTGATCGCTTTGGAACTATGTTCTGTTTATATGAACACGAAAACGAAAGGGAAAAAAAAGAATAGAGGTTTTCAGTTGAGAAGAGCATAAAGTATTCGAAAATTCAAACCAATAGCAAAGAATATCTCGAGATTGGTTAACGCCACAAAAGATTTTTATTTGGCATAAATTGTATCCTTTAACGAGACCCACATATTTTTTATATTAACAAGATTTTGTCCATCACTTAGGGTTTACCAGTTATACAAAAATAATTCAGAATTGAGAAACCTTCACAGAATATTTCCAGAGAATTCAAGAAATACTTATCATTTGCCATCAAAATAGTATAAACTTATGATATTTTAATCAAAATCGTTAGGACTATTTTTAGAAAATCAAAAATAAAGAAAAAAATGTCAATTTAAAGGGAAGTTTGGGGCGAGAGAATTTTCTTCAAAAATCTTAGTGTCACATCCTTAGAAGATGCTCAACTTGAATACCAAGTTTCGTATTTATCCGACTTCGCTTTTGAGTTATGATGTTCGCAGACACGAACCATTTTTTCTAAAAATTGTTTTTTTTTATGTCTTAGGGGTCTGAAACCTGTATTTCCGGTGAAATTTTGACACCAAGTTCTTAGATGCACTTAAATCACTACATCCTTTACTTACGTAGTCGACGTACCGAAAGCCTAAAGCGCTGAAAATAATATATGCCATACAACTTCCATTTGTAGAATCAGACTTTTCCGAAATGGTAATTTGTTTTTCCTGCTGTCAAACAAAGGAAGAGAAATTTCTCACTTTCACTGTGTAGAAAAAAAGAAATGATAATACAACTTACCTTCTCTGTTATCTTTTCAATTTCTGTTTTATTAATTTTATAAATCTTTGAAAGTTAAACATATTTTTCACTATTTAAATGTGGTGTCTACAGAAATATGTTCTGATTTAATAGGCCATCTTCTATAGGTATACATAAAACAATGCCACCGATATGTGTCAAAACAAACGTAGAAATACATTAAATATACAAATTTTGTGAAGTCGTAAATACTGAAACGTTTCTCTTAATGACAAAGTTCAACATAAACCTTGGTATTTCCTAATGATATGTTTCTTTGCTTCATTCAGTTGATATCTCGTTCCCGCCGTAATTTTGGGTGTATGAAAAATTTACTTCACTAAATGCATATCAAATAATTGTGTAAACACCATGAAAAATGTGAAACATTGGTCCAATTTTCAAGAAATTATAAAAGCGATAACATGAAAAATCTTGAAAATGTCACAACACGTAAAAACTATAATTGTTCGTTATTTCTAGATATTAAAAATCAGATTATTCTCTCCAGTAATGCTAAAATTCTTAAAATGGAGACAAATACTTTTTGGAGTTGCTCTGGATAACATTCGAAATAGCGTGAGCGATATTTTGAAGCAGAACTGAATACTGCTTCAGCATATTGCTTAGGTATAAGTAGGTTTATAATGATCAGTTTGAAACCGTTTTTGGGTAAACATATATCGGCATTTATTGAAGTGCACAGAAGAATCATATTTTATATAACTGTATACCTAATGGTATACAAGGTTTAACCTGTAAAGTCATTGGCCGAAACCAAAGCTGGCACAGGTTAAGTAATAATAATCTTTTGAAGTAATTCCTGGCTGAAATCGGTCATTACTGATATCGTCGCCCAATACTGAGAGATCATAAGTCTTTTCGTGACTTGCTTTAATACTTGTGAGTAGCACAGAGTTAATGAGCAAGAGATCAACGTTTCCTGCTATAACATAAGTATTACCTCAGGAGCGTCAGTTGCGTGACTCAACATTTCTTACATTAGGTACTTTATTATCTCATTACAACAATGTTTCTTCTTTAATGTCTTCCTTTATCCCTGTCTCCGAGAGACTTCCGTATCTACTATAGTTATTTTAAAACGACATACTAACGTCTAACATCCTGCGTTGTAAATTAATCTATTGTATTGAGTTTTACTTTTTCTACTACGTATAGTATGTTGGGAAGTATTGTATTTCACCGGGAAATGCGATGTTGAAATTTCACGAGCAATAAATGCTTTGAGGATTTCTGAACCCAAGAAAACCGCTTGTAGAAAAAAAATCCGTGTGTGTGTGTGTGTGTGTGTGTGTGTGTGTGTGTGTGTGTGTGTGTGTGTGAGTGTGTGTGTGTGTGTGTGTGTGTGTGTGTGTGTGTGTGTGCGCGCGCGCTTATAAGCAGCAAAACCCATAAACGCGTTACTATTTAATTTCTCCATCTTCCAAGGTTTGCAACATGATGACTTTCAAGAAAATACCACCATCCCAAACTACCCTTTACATGGAAACATATTAAAAAATGCTTATTTTCTCAAAAACGACTCACGATTTTAATTAAAACATGTGTTTAGGATATAATGAGAATCGAAATGTATAGTTATCTGGAATTTTCTGTGACTAGCCTCAGAAGTTCTCTTAATTCTCAGTGACTTCCATAACCGGTAAACCTTAAGAGAAGGACTAATTCTTTCACGCACGCGCATGTGTGCTTGTCTGTGTATATGAAGTTAATCATTTTTAGGTATATCTTGCTGTTGGTTTGAATTTTACAATGCTTGTCTTTTTCTAATAAACTATACAAATATATAGTGTACTTTTACTTTTTTCTCCTTTTTCTTGGTATTGTAAAGAGAAAGGAATTTCAAAGCCATTACATAGCAACGACCTCTTATAAGATGTTATCTTGGCTTAGGTCCACTGTATTCCCCTATTCCCATTGCACTTAAAAAGAGATATATAATAAAATTATTTCTACTAAAGTTTATCTCGATTAATATGAAGTAGCTACAAGTAAGTACAGGTTGTTGAAGAATGGGTAGAGAAAGTCGTGCGAATGTAACACATCAGATATTTTTAATAGTGTTTAACGCCCGGTCTTACAACATACTGCTCCATAAGAAAGAAAGAAGGAATGGAGGAAGGGAGGAAGGGAGGGAGAGAGGAAGGAAGGAAGGAAGAAGAAACAAAGAAGGAAGGGAGGAAGGAAGGGAGGGAGGAAGGGAGGAAGGAGGAAGGGAGGAAGGGAGGAAGGAGGAAGGGGGAAGGGAGCAAGGGAGCAAGGGAGGGAGGGAGAGAGGAAGGGAGGAAGGAAGGAAGGAGGGAGGGAGGGGAGGGAGGCAGGGAAGGAGGGAAGGAGGGAAGGAAGGGAGGGGAGGTAGGGAAGGGTGAGAAGGGAGGGAAGGGAGGGAAGGGAGGGAGGGACGGAGGGAGGGATGGAGGGAGGGAGGGAGGGAGGGAGGGAGGGAGGGAGGAAGGGAGGGAGGAAGGAAGGAAGGGAGGGAGGGAGGGAGGGAGGAAGGGAGGAAGGAAGGAAGGAAGGAAGGAAGGAAGGAAGGAAGGAAGAAAGGAAGAAAGGAAGAAAGAAAGAAAGAAAGAAAGAAAGAAAGAAAGAAAGAAAGAAAGAAAGAAAGAAAGAAAGAAAGAAAGAAAGAAAGAAAGAAAGAAAGAGAGTCAAAGAGAGAGAGAAGGAGGGAGGGATGGGAGGAAGGAGGCTATTCATAATCAATAAAATTGGATGACATGAGCGTGAAAACCCCCGTACACTTCCCGTCTAGAGAAACAGAGTGCCCAGTGAATGGGGGAATGTTTTCCAAACCATCTTGTATATATTAACGAATTTTCTCACTGTGTATTATTAGCACGAATATCGATTTCACGGGATGTTTATATCACATGAGTTATACCAGTTATTCTAACTGAAACAAGTTATGAGTAATATAAGAATTTCTAAGCTAAAAATATATTTTCTCTTCAAGAAAATTTGGACAACCCTATATTTACTGACTGCAGGTGGGAGTATAAGATCATGATTGGAAGTTACTGGAAGGAATGCAAGTGAACTAGATCTTACAGGGTTGCAAATACGCTTTTCACTTCCTGGTTGTTTCACAAGCGCATTATTACTCGTTTTCTTAATCCATTTCTATCAGTGGTTTTCCTGATTGCTCTGAGGTCACCCTGTTTTTGTATCTCTTGTTTGATTAACTCCATACTGTCTAGTTTTAAATCACTTCTAGACATACATTTATGTTGATCTTATACAAAGTAGAGAGAACGATCACCTTTTATATGAAGGTTTAAGCGGGGGTGGGGGGGGGGGGGGTGTAACGGATGTTCCAAAGTGTTTAACATAAACAAGTGAACTTGGGAAAAATATGTCAATATTCATTGTTTACACAGTATAGGCATTTCGTTTTAGTTTATTGGAAGAATGTACTCCATTTTAAATTGGCTTTTAACGTATATTAACATTAAATCAAATACCAACCACTAAGCTGCTGATAAAAATTAAAAATACAAGCATTTTCAAGTGCGCATTTTGGTTCTAACTTTTTATTTCAAATAAAAACATTTCTTGCATATAAATAATTTTTCAAAATGTCAGCTTCCTAGCAAGTTCAGAAGAAATTGTATCTTTCTCCTGCCACAGTTACTTGAAAACGAAATATGACGTTTATAGCGCACATATCTGTAATGGTGTCGTCTTCGAAGGGGGACACCTCGTCAAACTGCGACGGGGGACACCTCGTCAAACTGCGACCCAACGCGGACCTATTGTGAGCTATCACCCCCTCCCCCGCGCGCGCACACACACATACAGAGACAGACACACACAAAATCACATAGGACCCTTTTCTTAAAATGCTTATTACGGATTTAGGGGACCAGAAAACGTATATTTCAGGTGCAATCTCGGTACTGTATCCAATTTTTGAATGGAATACAATAGATAGGTATCTTCTATATCTACTATGTACTTGGTGGAGAAAGTAAAAGTAATTTGTTTTATTCAGACACATATGTGTATGCTACTTCAATAAATTCCAAGGTTAAGGGAAGCATGGCGGGTTTGGCATGCTATAGGTACTTAACATAGAAAGTTTAAAATAAAAGTGTTAATTCAAAAGTATTACCAATCAGTTCCTCATAACGGTTACTGATGGGATGAAACATAATTATGTGTGAGAAATATATAAGAAATTGTCCAACTGAAGTTCTTCTCTCTGCACTCAACACACTAAAAATCCTCAGAATCTATTATACCTTTTTGCTTAACTATATACCAAAATTTCGTTGTATTTACATAAATACAAATACAAAGCATCTGATTCTTGTGCTTATCTGCACCTAAATGTCTACAATTGTAGTGTTCAAACACAGTAACACTCTTGGTCTAGATTTAAGCAACTACAGCACTTTCAGCACTATCACGAAAGAATTTCCAAAATGAAAATGTTTTTGTATAATTTAAATGAATTTTACTAGCTTATTACTATTAGTGACTATTACTTAAGTGCAATATTGTTTTTTTGTGTATTAAACTTGTGTCAGTTCCTAAAGAATTCGTGTAACAAACTTAAAATTAATAGTTCAAAACTAACGTTACAGCTTGTTGCTTTTATCGTCACAAATACTAATTTACTTCATTATTGTTAATTAACCCTTGGTTACTCGCATGGGTGACAGGTGTCACCCAGCATATTTGTTTTAATTCTTGTAGTTCTCCCTTCCTTCCTTCCTCTCTCCCTCCCATACTCCCTTCTTGTCTTCCTCCCACTCTCACCCCTCCCTCCATCCCTGAGTGGAGGATCAGTAGTGGGTGAGTCCAGGTTCAGTAGCGCTTAAAGATACCGAACATTTATCTTTTCAGGATAAGAGAAAACCCAGGAAACAAACCTACCCGAGTAAATCAGCGTAACCGAGGTCCAACTTCGGGACTTCTTGAAGATAGAGCAAAGAGCTATCACAGAGGCGGGCAACGAGACATTTTTTTTTTTTCAAAATTTAAAATTATCTGACTATTAGTTGTCTGTAACATTATATAAGTACATAGGTATAACTGGCAAGAATCAGAACAGAAACTTTAAATTAGCATGGCCCTTTGTACGAGAATATACTAACTTGACATCTTGTTGCTAGAATTTATGAACGATAACATCTTCAGTTATTTGCCATGTGTCCAACTTTTTAAAAATATAAAAAGAAGTTTATTTACAATAAATTGTACATAATTTTGAAGCGTGAACATTTTGCTATTCTTCCACACAATTTCCATTTTGATCGATGCATTTTTGTAAACGCTGTGGCAGTTTTTATGCCAGCCCTCCTCCGTCCTATTGAAGAAGCGTTGGACCTCATCTTTCAGCTCGTCATTGTCATTGAAGCGCCTTCCAGCCAACAACAGCCAGTTCTTTCACCTTGTGAAACAAGTGATAGTTACTGGACACTCATCCGGACTACAGAGTGGTTGGGTGATGATGTCCCATCCAAACTGTTGCACAAAACCCACGGTTTGATGGGCGGTGTGGGGGTGAGCCTTGTCATGGAGAAGGCTTAAGCCCTTCTTCAACATTCCTTTCTCAAGAAATTGGCGCGAAGTTTCAGCGCATTGCCTTTTGTGGTCTTCTGTCAGCATTCTTGGGACCCATTTCGCGCACACCTTCAAGCAAAATCCGGTGAATGGTGCTTCGAGAAATCTCAGAAACAGCAATGCAGAGCTCATCGAGAGTGACCTGCCGATCTTGAAGCACGATTTGTTCAACCTTTACGAATGTCTCTTTGAGAATCGACAGTCTCCTGCTTCTTTCCTCGTCATGGATTTCAGTACGACCATCTACAAACTCTACATCACTTGCGGACATTTTTGACATCCATACATGACTTTCCATACACTTCCGTCAACTGTCGATGAATTGCTGGCACGGGCACGAGAGAAGAGGTAACGATTGAACGGGCCTCACTCACCCCCACATTGGGTAAGGCAACAAACACAGTGGTGGCTTCGCTTCTCCTGCGCGGTAGTAATAATTTCTACGCTGTTGTTAACTATTTTGTTTATGTAAACATATTTTGCATACAATAATTGTTACGTAATATTGTTACGCTGCCTTATGATTAACATACTTTACAATAAATAAAGCAGTAAAGTTCCACTAGTTCCACTAGTCTTAAAATATTTTCGAACTATTTCATCAACATAATAAATACTTTGGTTTTAAACTCAATATTTTGTTCAAACTTTGAAACACGAAATAGAATGACTTGTATTAAATTAACTAATAAGAAACTAAACCCCTAAAACGTGGAATCATATTGTTCCTTTTGTATGTTTACAACTGGTTGCCAAGCCAAGACTGAGTGCTCCAATCAGCGTTGCCAACCTTGAAAAGCAAAATTATACGCAGCTGAGAGAAGTTGTCAATGATGCATTTCAATCAACAGAAATCACTAAATCTATATCTAATGTTAGAACCAATATTGAAATGTTTGTAAAATAGGTTCTCTAAAATTATCGTAGATTGAGCAGTTATCGTAAAGTCATTATCATACATATACCTTGTTCCACTCTTAGATGACAGTATGGAGTTAAATGGGATATATCTGTCTCTATCTAGCGCATACAAGTTGCCATTAGCCTCGTCCTTTTCTACCCTCGCACTGTTGTCAGGTTCCTAATAGCATGGTATAAATATTCAGTTGTTATAAATTTCAGGTTTGAACACATTATCCTACGCAGAATTTTTTTTCTCTATTAGTTTATATCCTTTTTAGAGTCATTATACATTTCTATAGGCTCATATTTCTTCAAAAAACATTTTTTTCAATAGAAGTCCGATGTGCTGTTTCTATACTCATCGCGCACTAAAAAACTAACTGCTAGAATGCGTCTATATTTTGTTCTTAGATAGAGTAAACTATAGTACTACTACCTGCCCACTTTGAATTCTCTTTGTTTACTCAGTTAAGTGTTACAATTTTTTAAATTAAATGTTTTCGGAAAATTTTATACCTGTGCACTGCAAAAGTTACGCAGTGTGAAACTTTTTTGTTATTGAGTTTACATAAGGGAACCAGCGAGAACAAATGTTGACGAGGGTTGGAGAAAGTTTTTAAAATAAACCAAAAGGCTGTAACTTCTTTCTTTCATCGAGTAGGGCAAACAAAAGGTATTTATATATTCAGCGTATTCTCGCGCCAGGCCTGACACAGAAGATAGTATAAGGAGCAGCACTAGCATTAGTTCAAAAGAAGTCAGCGTGTAACTGTGTGGAATCTATGAGCTGTTATTGCGTTATTTGTTTAATAGTTTCGTAAATATTTGTAGTTATGGAAGAGGAAGCTAGGAAGAGACGATATATTGGTAAATTAAGAAGCAAGGAACGCCAAATAATTATGAAGGCGTTAGATATTTTTCAAGTAAAATGCGTGTAAGTAAGGCGTAAAAGAAACAGCTAAGGCTATCGGGTGTTCAGAAGCAGTAGTGTATAGGATTGAAAAGGAAGTAATGAAAGGACCTCTAAGAACGCCATTGAAAAAGAAAGCAAAAAGGGTGGGAAAAAAAAGAAGTATATAGTGAATAGTGCAATGTGGAGTGCGGCGAATTGTTCATTCTTTACAGTTTGCAAATATTCCACCCACGCTGAATATAATTTTGTCACGGTTCAACAGTGATGAGACCCTACCAACTTTCTCAAGGGCCACTCTTAGTTGGTTCTTACATGATTTTGGGTTGGAATATGAAAGAAGGGGTAACAAATGCTTATTAATAGAAAGAGACGATATCGATATCATCAGACGGCGACATAAATATCTAAAAGACGTAAAAAGGTTTAGGGACCAGGGGAAATCAATTGTTTATACCAAAGTTAAAAAGTGTCCGTCAAGCAGCAATTGAAGAACTAAGTACAGGACTCGGCCACCTTGAGATCGCGCGCGCAGAAAGATTCGCAACTATATAGTACATGTTGCAACACTGCTCTCCATTTAACGTGTACTGTCTTCTAAGGTTGGAACGCGCTTTAGATACACGATACTCAACACTCATTACTCACCGCATAAAAAGCTGTTAAGCCGATAGTTTGTACACTGAATTATGTTCTTAATAGTGGTTTTCTGTGTATAAGCGCTGTCTCAATTTTGTTTCTGCTCATCATTTCCAGGTGTCGCGGCATCATGTTCTGACAGCGACAGGAAACTTGCAAGTCGCTTTTGCAACAGAAGTTCTGTAAACTTCACTACATGTATAAATGAAACATGCTTATTTAAAAGTGTTGTATAGTGTGACTTGCCACCGCGCAAAAATGTTTTTCCATATAATTTGCACATCGCTGTGTTATTATTAGTACTGTCTACTTTAAAATAGTTCCACACTTTACTCATGTTTTATTCAATATCACTGATGTACGTTGGTAAAACAAACTGTTTATGGAAATTAGTCTTAGGGTACATCTGTGAAATAGGCTCATGACTCGAGTTTCGGTTGGGAAACACAAACTAATAGACGGAACGAAAGAACAAATATTTACCTATTAGCGCTGTAGGTATTATCTCACATGTTAAGTTATGATTTATTTCTGATGGATTTACAGATTTTGGTTACCGGTGTAGGTAAACATAATGATCGAGAGCGAGCCACCAAGCCAGGCTACTCCAGAAACGTGATTTATTGCATCAGCTAAATCAACTTCATTTACTACTCAGTTAAAGTTACATTTTATATGAGTAGCTCTATCCCTCAAGCTCAGCAACTCTTTTGGGAAACGTGCGAGGCAATAACGTGAAGTCTCGACTCCTTTAATTCCTCATCTAAAAAGGGTTAAACACAACAACGTTCGTTAATGCAAAACCTAAAAATGTAGAAGGATCTTAAAAGTATCGAAGCTTTATCTTTAAGCATTAGGCATACGTACCTACCTCGATACTACCGAATATCGAGAGTATCGACGGTATCGAGGTCCCATCCCTAATCAAAATTCTCTTGAATACGTAGTGTCATTATGCTCAATTAAGTAGGTATTTAACTATAATCACATAAGCAAACGCATCGTGTATGCTTGGTAAATGAATGGCATTCTGCCGTCCACGATGTTTGAAACCTCTGTTCACTGTTTCACAGATGACCTTGCATAAACCCCGATCCCTATCAATGCTTCATTTTTATCGATTGGTCGATATGTCAATTGCTGCATAAAATGCTACATTGCATCATATTGACTTCATACATTATATAAAGCAAGGTTTATCTTATCTATGTACTATCTTGTAAGCAAATTATGTATTTATAGACTTGTTTATACTGCAGTTTGCTAGATTTGGGGTTGCTTTGTTGACGAAACACTGTAACCTTTAGCCTTGACGCTTTATTAATGTAAATAACACTCATATCCGGTATTTATTTTTTCCACCCCATCTTTGAGAATATGTTTCATTATATGCTAATAAAATGGTGCAAATTATGACATTAAATCATTAATTTCGTTTATCTTATAAATTAATGGTATGCAATTTAAATAAAACATAAGTAGGTACTGTTCACATGTAAACTATGATTTTTAAATCAACAATCATTTCAAACTTGTTACTATTCACTTATTTGCAGTCCTGATGTGCTGATAATTAATTTTTTCAACACGATATGTTCAAGGGTATACCAGAAACTTGTTACAACATTTTATTAGCATGGCTTGTATATTTTGATTTTCAACATTGCAACAACGGTTATTGTTATTGATATACATATTGCTTGAAATCTAAAGTCCTTCATTGTTAAAAAGTACAGGTTTTTATGGTTCAGAACTATGCCAATTCAACAGTATCTGCAAACAAAGTATTGGCATTGAAAATGGATATTGATGACGCTCAACTCGAATATCAAGAAGAGAAAAAATTAGGAATGAGAATATAAAACAGAGAATGGACAGCAACTGGAACATGGTGTTTCAACAAATCAATCAATACAGTATGGAAATGTAATGCCTATAGAGCAAGTTGGGTTGCCGAAGATTGCTTTTGAATAAATGACATTAAGGAGACGAAAAACAGAGAACATGGAAGAATACAGTTATGGAAACCATGAAGAAGAGACACTTATGACGACAATGTATAGTTAGTACAGAATAATAATAATAATAATAATAATAATAATAATAATAATAATAATAATAATAATAATAATAATAATAATAATAATAATAATAATAATAATAATAATAATAATAATAATAATAATAATAATAATAATAATAATAATAATAATAATAATAATAATAATAATAATAATAATAATAATAATAATAATAATAATAATAATAATAATAATAATAATAATAATAATAATAATAATAATAATAATAATAATAATAATAATAATAATAATAATAATAATAATAATAATAATAATAATAATAATAATAATAATAATAATAATAATAATAATAATAATAATAATAATAATAATAATAATAATAATAATAATAATAATAATAATAATAATAATAATAATAATAATAATAATAATAATAATAATAATAATAATAATAATAATAATAATAATAATAATAATAATAATAATAATAATAATAATAATAATAATAATAATAATAAACCCTGAAATGAGAAGCAGTTGTTGCACTCTCCAGGAGGTACCCAGTACCCTTGTTACATAGAAATGGTCAGTTGAAATGTCTGTATAAACTGTTGTCTGAGAATATGTCCGCGTACGTTTTGTCCAGCAATTTTAATGGCGACAGTTACACCCTTAACTGGATCATCTTTAACGTTCTTGAAGTAATCTCGCCTTAGAATAGCAATATTATGTAAAATAGCCTTATCTCACTTACTTACATACTCCATGGGTTACGGTCCTAAAGTATATAGTAAAATTATAGTAAAGTTATAGTAGGTCGGGAACCTGCCTGACTATTTAAGCCCAATCTCTCCTGCCCTGTGCCGTACGTCTCTATCCTCTTATACCGAATTCCTTTACCTCCTCTTCTGTATTTTCCAACCACCTCTTTCTCGGTGTCCCTACACATCTTCTTCCACCTGGTATATAAAATGGCACATGCAACAAGTATCGCTTATGTGGTTGCTACTTTTGCGAGTAATTCTATCCTTAGACGAGAAAATCTTTGCTTAGTACTCTGTTGATCCGATGTCGTATTATTATCTGAGCTCTGTTGTATTTGAAATGAAAAGCACAAATTGTAATACTTTGCTGACTGCTGTTTTTAAAATGTACCTCTGGCAAAGTTAATTTTATGCTTTTGAAACACAGAGAGGTATAAATTGAACAGCATCGATATATTCGGAATGTTCGGTATATAAGTGCAAATAGTTTGATAAATAACACGGTATTTCCACAAACAGATCACATACTTGTTATTTTCTGCACGGTCAAACTATGCCATTAGATGAACAACGCCTTTTAAGTACAGACTATTAGATTTGCTTCTAGGTATTTACACTTCAGTACCTGACTCGCTGGCCCAGGTAGTCCGGGTACATTAGCCTTACTTCGAACTCAGTTACATATTAAAATAGACAATGAATGTACAGGGAATGTATTATCAAATGTATTTAAATTTCCTGTCTCATTTCTTTCTCTGTGAAATTTGGAAGTTGTAGATAAAATAATGAAAATGTGGGTACATAGGAACCGTGACTGTTTCTTCCATTTATTATTAGTGAAAGTGACCACGACATTAGTTACAGCGACGATTCCCTGCTCTGATTTACTCCTCTCAGCAATTGAGACAGAAATGTCCCGTCACTAGCCCAAAAACAAGGTGCAAATATAAATACCTGTAATGTATGTAAACAGTTAGCGTTATAAATATCGTACTTGTGATGTATGTAAACAAATAGTGTTACAGCAATTTAGATTAATTAGGTATGTATTTTGTAAATATTTAGTTAACGCATAGATTAAGAATTGATGTCGTTAGAGTATTTTGTGTTAAAATGTGTGTTAAAATAATTTTAAGTGACGTTGGAAAACTGCCCAGAAGGAAGAGCTTTGAACACTAGAAAGTGTATTTTGCAGAACGTAACGCCGGATTTTATGACACCATGTGGCCACGAGCCCATTGTTTAAAGACCGAAGGGGATTTCTTCTTTCAGTTTTTGTGAAATAACCGGTGTGGCGAAAAACAACGAGACAGAGAATCTCCGCGATATATTTCGGGGAAGTCCCAATTTCACGCTACAAATTGGTAAGTGGAGATTTGGTTCACCTAATAAGGACGAAAATATTCGCACCAAATTCAAAATTTCTTTCGCGGCATGTGCCAGATAACCAATAGAAATTCATCAAGTGGTAAAGATGAAATCAGGGAGTTCTTCGAAAATCTTAGACGTGTGTGCATGTCGAAATCGCCGTGCAAGCATTCACCCAGTTAAGTAGCGAACCCACAAAGTTTCTAGTGCCGAATACATTATAGAAAAGAAACCAATGAAGGTTTTTAGGTATTCAATCTCGACAAACTTCACGTAAGGGACCAGCTGCAAGACATATTCACGGACAGTATTTCAATGCGAAAAGGTGTTTGTGTATGTGAACGAGGTATATGTTGTGAAAAGTGCCCCAATAAACATGTGTGCAACCTTTTCAAACTACAGTTAAGGATATATTATTTCTGGCTCCAGCAACCACTCCCGAGATCGAAGATTCCCTTTACCGAGGAATAAGTTCTCAGCTCGCTTAATTTCCAGTGAACACCAGCTAGCTGTACCAGAGGAAACGAAGAGCAGCCGCAGCATCGAACCCGCGACTTCAGAGACGACTTCCAGGTAGGAAATGGTCCCACTGACGGAGTTACCCCATCACAACCTGTCCTGCGCTCTCGGGCAAAATAAACACGTATGTCTTGTGTGTGCCACACATACTTGGTAGTACTAACCGATCTGAAAATATATTACTAATGATGACTAAAATTATTAGTGTGCAAATGAAGTAAATATTGATGCAATGTTGTTCATTACACTGTCCTGAACTACCAGTGCAGTATTACCAATACAACAATACAATTTACACCTATACCCCTACACTGCGTATGAATATCTGCTGGTATCCTAGTTAACGCATATATTCTCAAAAGTTGCACTAGCTAAAAATGCCCCAGCTATCTTGCTAATACAATAAAAAACATATAATTAAAATGAGATGATGTTTTATTACAGAATCCTTTATTACAGGGTGGCGCACGAAATGTCATACATTGATATAATCTAATTAATATTTTATTTGCACGTTGGCAACTTTGGAATTTTGGGACAAATAACCGTAGTTCTTGCATAGTTCCACAGAAGTTAGCAGTTGTCACTATCACGCATGCGCGTCACCACAGTTTCAGTTTAGTAATATGGCGGACAAGGGCCGGTTGGCGCTAGAACAGAAAACGAAGAGTGTAGCAGAAACTCAGTGACGCTTTCGTGTTCATTTTCCTACGAAGTAACCGAGCTGGATGGCTCAGGCGGTAACGTCTGTGGCCCGCATTCGGGAGCTCGCGGGTTCGATCCCCGTGGCCACGCACTCTGTGGTTTTCCCATGTCACTTAGGCGAATGCTGGGGTGCATTATTCCATACGACGGTTTACTTTCCATCATTTCCTTTCATTCCATTTCCTTATCATCTTTAAGGTGCAGTTCCAGGCATGTAGTGTGGGAAGTATCGGGTAGATGGCGTGGATGATTGCGCATGCTAGTTGCTGCTTTCGGCGCTGGTTGGCGCCTGGTGGCCCTTGTCCTCCGCCGAGGGGGGACGGGACGCTTCTTGCAATACCGCCTCGGACCCGCGGTGTGATGCTGGCTGCTTGGCGGGGCCTTGCGCCGGGATGAAGACATCTCAGCACTGGTTAGGGACTTCCACGCGTCTCTGGTGGGCCTGTCTAGCTGCGAGTCTGATAGCACTCCTTTGGTTCCCTTATTCATCCCTACCTCCTAGGGAGTGGTAGCCACAATAGACCTATGTAGGTCGACGTGAGCGAGGTGTCCCCCTCCGTCCTGTACCCTTTACCCTTTACCTTTACCTTTTCCTACGATGTGAACCCCCTGCAGACAGACAGTGCATAGGCTGATCACAAAATATGAAACTGGCAGCGGTATTTTAGAAGCTCTTTTTCACGAAGTCCTAGGAAATCCATGAGGAGAGCTGCAGCCGATACTTCCTGCTGGCACAAAGTGACGGAAAATGACAAGGTACGGCGACCACAGTTTGTGACTTCAGCTATTTTTCACGAAGTCCTAGGAAATCCATGAGGAGAGCTGCAGCCGATACTTCCTGCTGGCACAAAGTGACGGAAAATGACAAGGTACGGCGACCACAGTTTGTGACTTCAGCTCTTTTTCACGAAGTCCTAGGAAATCCATGAGGAGAGCTGCAGCCGATACTTCCTGCTGGCACAAAGTGACGGAAAATGACAAGGTACGGCGACCACAGTTTGTGACTTCAGCTATTTTTCACGAAGTCCTAGGAAATCCATGAGGAGAGCTGCAGCCGATACTTCCTGCTGGCACAAAGTGACGGAAAATGACAAGGTACGGCGACCACAGTTTGTGACTTCAGCTCTTTTTCACGAAGTCCTAGGAAATCCATGAGGAGAGCTGCAGCCGATACTTCCTGCTGGCACAAAGTGACGGAAAATGACAAGGTACGGCGACCACAGTTTGTGACTTCAGCTCTTTTTCACGAAGTCCTAGGAAATCTATGAGGAGAGCTGCAGCCGATACTTCCTGCTGGCATAAGTGACGGAAAATGACAAGGTACGGCGACCACAGTTTGTGACTTCAGCTCTTTTTCACGAAGTCCTAGGAAATCTATGAGGAGAGCTGCAGCCGATACTTCCTGTTG
Source organism: Tenodera sinensis (assembly GCA_030765045.1). Lineage (NCBI taxonomy): Eukaryota > Metazoa > Arthropoda > Insecta > Mantodea > Mantidae > Tenodera > Tenodera sinensis. The sequence continues at coordinate 242,677,160 of CM060964.1, read as the reverse complement.
GCATAAGTGACGGAAAATGACAAGGTACGGCTACCACAGTTTGTGACTTCCGTTCTTTTCCACGAAGTCCTAGGAAATCCACGATGAGAGCTGCAGCCGATACTTCCTGCTGGCACAAGTGATGGAAAATGACAAGGTACGGCGACTACAGTTTGTGACTTCAGCTCTTTTTCACGAAGTCCTAGGAAATCTATGAGGAGAGCTGCAGCCGATACTTCCTGGTGGCATAAGTGACGGAAAATGACAAGGTACGGCGACCACAGTTTGTGACTTCCGCTCTTTTCCACGAAGTCCTAGGAAATCCACGATGAGAGCTGCAGCCGATACTTCCTGCTGGCACAAAGTGATGGAAAATGACAAGGTACGGCGACCACAGTTTGTGATTTCAGCTATTTTTCACGAAGTCCTAGGAAATCCATGAGGAGAGCTGCAGCGGATACTTCCTGCTGGCACAAAGTGATGGAAAATGACAAGGTACGGCGACTACAGTTTGTGACTTCAGCTCTTTTTCACGAAGTCCTAGGAAATCTATGAGGAGAGCTGCAGCCGATACTTCCTGGTGGCATAAGTGACGGAAAATGACAAGGTACGGCGACCACAGTTTGTGACTTCCGCTCTTTTCCACGAAGTCCTAGGAAATCCACGATGAGAGCTGCAGCCGATACTTCCTGCTGGCACAAAGTGATGGAAAATGACAAGGTACGGCGACCACAGTTTGTGATTTCAGCTATTTTTCACGAAGTCCTAGGAAATCCATGAGGAGAGCTGCAGCGGATACTTCCTGCTGGCACAAAGTGACGGAAAATGACAAGGTACGGCGACCACAGTTTGTGACTTCAGCTCTTTTCCACGAAGTCCTAGGAAATCCATGAGGAGAGCTGCAGCCGATACTTCCTGCTGGCACAAAGTGATGGAAAATGACAAGGTACGGCGACTACAGTTTGTGACTTCAGATCTTGCACATGACGATGCCGTGTACGTTAATCTGAACGGTAGCGTCAATAGGCAGAATGTCAAATTTTGGGCACGAGAAGCTCCTGATGTACGCGAGATTGAAAACTATGGGGAAAAAGTGAGTGTATGGGGTACCATTTCCAGCCATGGAATTACTCGTCCCATTTTTTTCAATTGCACAGTTAACAGTACGCGCTACATGGACATGTTGCGGAATACTTTTCTTCCACAACTTTATGCAACAGGGTTACCAGTGGAGACGCAATGGTCCATACAAGGTGGAGCTCGTTCTCATACAGAAAACGTTGTTTTGGATCTCCTAAGCGAACATTTCGGGCAAAGTGTGATGTCCCATCGATATCTTCAGAGTCTTTGTGAGCTGTACAACCCCCATCCTATTCTACAACGTAACCTCCGTAGCGCAGTTGGTAGCGCGCTTGCCTCTGGCGCGGAGGACCCGGGTTCGATCCCCGGTACCAGCATGGGGATTTTATCCCCTCTGGGAGGTCTGGCACGGGGTGCACTCAGCCTCGTTAGGTCCCGGGAGGACCAATTGAGGAGCTACTTGATGGAGAAGTAGCGGCCCCAGGTCTAGAAGACCGCATAACCAGCCGGGAGGGCTCGTGGCGCTGACCACGTCCCACCCTCCAGTACTGCACCTCACCAATGACGCCTGTAGTGGGAAGAGGTGGGGGACGCAGCGACTGGGCGGTAGGCCTTGGCCCTTCATGGGCTGTAGTGCCGGGGTTAAAAAAAAACAAAACAGTATGCTCTTTATGTTCTACACGCTTCTGGCATTGACCTAGTGTGTGAATGGATTCCTGGCTACGTAGGTTCGCCGGGGAATGAAATGGCGGATTTAGCAGCAAAGACGGCAACTACAGAACCCAGTATTACCATCCCACGTGTTACTTCGGAAGACTTTAGGCTTGAAGTGCGGAAAGCGGTGCTGTCGTCCTGGCATGAAGAGTTGTCAGCTCTCCGTGGTAATAAGCTTAGAGAGTGAAAGAACTTCTGATTAACTGGGTAACTTCCTGTCACACATCTCACCGCGAGGAGGTTAGTTTGGCTCGATTAAGAATAGGGCACTGCAATTTTTCGCATGGTTACCTATTTAAAAGGGACCCTGCCCTTCTATGTCCGCTGTGTGACAGCCTTTTGACTGTCCGTCACGTGCTGATAGAGTGTTCCTCTCTAGCGCACCTTCAAGATACTCTGCAGCTGCCTGCCAGACTTGCAGAGGTCTTAGCGGACGACAAAACAGCGGTTGATGGAGTTAAGTTTTTAGCGGATTGTAATATCAATTTGAGGATTTAAAATTTTAGATATCTCTTTTTATGCTTTTTGACATATTAATCACCTTGTTTTATATCTGGCTACCGCCACTGCTTTTTACTTTTGTGTGTATATTTTCATTGTTGCTAGTAATGTTATTTTTGATTGAAGTTTATATCTGGCTATTGCCATGAATTTTTAAGGGCGCTGATGACCTAGAAGTTGAGCTCCCCTAAACCCAAAAACCAACCAACCCATCGATATCCAGAACGTTTTCAGGGAGATTTAATATGGCCGCCACACAGCTCGGATATTACTCCCTATGATTATTTCTTGTGGAGAATTTAAAGCAGACAGTCTACCACAATAAACCACGTAATCTAATGCAACTGCGAATGGCTATTGCACCATTTTTCCAGAGAATCGCAGAAGACTTGTGTCGCAGTGTGATCGGAAACATCAAAGTTGGTCTAGAAGAGATAGTACGTCAGCAACGTAGACATATTGAACATGTACTGCATGTTCGCTGAGCATACACATTCGGATCATTAATATAAAAAAGAGAAAATTACATATTTTCTTTATTAAAAGTTATATAAACAATTTGTGGTGCATATTTCGTGTGCCATCCTGTATATTGTACATGTAGCTATATTTCATCCTTTTCCTCCCCCTCCCCATATATTAGTCACATGGTAGATAAGTATTCAACTAGAAACTACCTCCGTTCTGCAAGGATGGTTTGATAGTGATCCAATAGGGGTGTAAAAAAAAAAAAAAAAAAAGCCCCCTAGCCTGCGCAACCGCAGACTAGGGGGCTCCCCATTCTTAATTGACCCGGTTTCTAACAATTTTGACCGGGTCCTATAAACAATTTATATTTATGAACAATTTTTAATATAAATATAAAGCTTTACAATTTTAGTTAAGGATAACATTCATAGATTACAATTTTATAGTATTTCAAAGAAGGGGAATTAACACATTAAAATTAACACATTAAAATTAACACATTAAAATTAAACTACAACAATCTGAAATACTCAGACCAGAGACACACATAAAAAAAATAATAGTAATAAGGGAAGAAAATAAGTTAATATAAAACATATTAAAACAAAACATGCAGTAAAAACTACTAAAACACAGCATGCAATAAAATAAAATAAGATGAATCAATACTAAAAACCTTAAAAACCGTTAAAATAACATAAATAAGTAATACTTCTAAAATTTGTTAATACCTTAAAATAATTAGAACGCAAAGCAATAAAGACATTAATCCACATAGTTAATAAAATACTATTAAAGATTAAAAGTTGAGATCTATCTATTATAAAATTCTTTAAACTTAAATTTTGAATAAGCCCCAGTAATATTGTTCAATGCCCCCCAAAGTCTCTTCTTGCGGAGTATTTCATAAATAGTTTTGCCTTGTATGCGTTTTTGATGTGCTCTTCTTATGTCTATTGTATGTGGGCATTCAAAGACTGCGTGCTCGGGGGTGCCAATATTATTACATATGCACATATTTGTGTCACATTGACCAAATCTATTCAGATATTCTGGATATGGACCATGGCCAGAGAGGTAGTGCACAAGACCCTGAGATGGCTTGAGATATTTCATTTTTATTCTTTCTATAAAGTTAGGAAAAAATGAAAACGTTCTTCCTCCTGTAAGACTTGCCTCCCATTCATCTTGCCAGATGTCTAACATTTTTTCGTTTAATTCTGTTTCGTCATCGACTCTAAAACCTGCAAGTTGTGATGCTCTTGTGCTATTACCTCTTCGTAGCCAGTAACGGGCTGCTCTCTTTCTTATCTCTAGGTCTATTGGTAAAATGGCTAATATAACATACAGTGCGTCCGTAGGTGTGGTGGAAAAAGCGCCTACCATTCTGATTAAAATTTTTCTTTGCATGCTCCGCAGTGTTCTTTTAGCTACATCTAAAAATACCCTTTCCCCCCAACAACTAGCCCCATATGCCACTATCCCTGTTAAGATCGCATTATTATACAGCTTTACCACGTTATAGGGTATTCTACCACCATTACATGTGATGCGTATTACCTTATTCATTATAGTGAATGCTTTAGCTGTTACTTGATCTACATGCACTTTATAATTTACTCGCTCATTAAAATGTATCCCTAAAAATTTTATACTATTTTCCCGCATTATCGTATGGTCATTTATTTTTAAAATCGGTGATCTTTGTAATGAACCCTTTAGTAACACATATTTCGTTTTCGCTATGGAGATTTTTAATTTTATTTGGGAGAATTTTAAAAGAATTTCATTTAGTATATTATTGGCTTTTATTTCTAAGTCTCTTCTAGAATTAGCCTCTATAATTAAAAGAACATCGTCGGCATATGCCACCACACCATGAACGTCTTCTAAAACATTAAAACATTTCAAGCATCCATTAAAACCTATATTCCAGAGAGTTGGTCCGCACACTGAGCCTTGGGGACAACCTTTAGTTAAAATCTTACTAAAACACTTATCACCTATATTAAAATTCACAACTCTTTGTTCACAGTAATGTACAATTAATTTATATAATTTATCAGGGCATTGTAAGTCTATTAAAGCTTTAAACAACGAAGGCCACCACAGATTATCGAATGCGCCATCGATATCAATAGATATACCGATCACATACTTTTTATTCGAAGCTTCGATGAGCGCAGCGGCGTAATTAAGTGCGTCATCCGCAGATTTGCCTGGTCGAAATCCATATTGATGCTCATATATCTCATTTCCTATCACTTCTGTTAGTCTATTGCAAATTAATTTCTCCTGTACTTTAGCTAACACATTGAGAAGGCAAATGGGCCGATAAGACTTTACTAATTTTGGATCCCTATCTGGTGTTTTCTTTAGTATAACCAGTTTAGACTGTTTCCAAATATTGGGTATTTTACTCTGTTTAAAACATTCATTGTATAAACTAACTAGGTATGGTGCAATTTTCGTGTCTAATGCCTGTAGCACTTCTATAGAGATATTGTCCGGCCCCGGTGCTTTCCTGCGTTTCATCCCTGAGATTGTCCTAATTACCTCTACCTCCGTCGTTGGCGCTATGTCTGTATTCCTAAGTTGTGGATTGTAGATGATGTTTCGTGTGTCCTTGTGCTGTTGTTCTTCTATGGTGGGGTCATCTGTAGGTAGCAATTTGTCTATAAGATATCTGTATGTGTCTGTTGGCCCTATAGTGTAAGTACCGTCTTCCTTTACTATTGTTGCCATAGTGAGTGGTGTGAGTTTCTCCTTAACTATTTTGTACGGAGTTCCCCAAGCATCTTTGGTAAGGCAATCGGCGGCAAACTTGCGCCAACTGTTTATTTTGTGTTTCTGTAGTGTTTCCTCGTATTTCATTTTGTTTCTTCTGTAAATTGTTAACCTTACTGTTCTTTCATCCGGGGTCAAAGCTTGTTGATAAAGTCTCCTGGTCTTTCTGCAAACCCTTCTGAGTCTTTGTAATGTGTCGGTCCAAGGCGTATTAACAGGTTTGTTGGTTATCTTGGTTAGGGGAATGCACTTTGTCATGGCCGATTTTATTCTATTCTTTAAATCTGTAGCTGCAAGGGGTGTAAAGGTAGAATTCCATGGACTCTGCCATCAATACATTTCTGACAAATACCCGTGTTTTCTAAAACTCTGCTATCATGAGTTGAACCTGGCCATCGTGAAACAATGTCCATGATCTCCATTTGGGGCTCACAAGTCAGCCGAACATTCAGAGACATGCAACCTTTGCTATTCCTGCATAACTCTGCACACTGTCCTCCAGGACTTTGAATTGGAATATGAGTGCAGTGTATTACACCAGAGAAAATTTGGAAATAATCTATATTCATTCAAACTTTTAATAAACATACATACAAATTCAGTATTTGGGGTTACTATTGAGATACTTTCACTTTGCAACTGATTTTATGACATTCCTTATAAAACTGTGATCATCTATACTGGGAGAAACATAGATGATACCCTTAAATTTGTATCTATGTTTTCAGGCTTGGCATCTCCTGTGCTGTTCAATATCTGGTACTTAATCAGTGTCGGCCGCTGATTGTGTTGTAGTGTTGCACAACGACCAGATGTTTCTTTCAATTTTCTATAACAAATCACCAGATAATTTTAATTTAATTATATTATAGAACTGAAGAAACAATAAAATTATTCTACATTTACATTTCACAAATTTTGACAGCGATTAAAAAAAGAGGGAAAGAAATAAAAAAAAAAAAGAAAAAAAAGAAAGAAAGGGAAACCTCTGTTAAATGTAGTATGAATAAATAATGGTTACACAGCTCGTGCATCAACTAGATCACCACCGTAGTCAGCATTGGAGAGCTGAGGAGAGAGGTTAACCGATAAAGTTTCAACTTTCCTTTACCAATTGGTCATTGCTGAACTCGTGATGCTGATTGAACCCGGTCTTCCGTCTAAGAATCAAACGGACAATATTTACCCGAAATTGGAGCGAAATTTCCCGATTCCTCTCAAATAACCACGTGCAGTTACGCATGTGACATTTACTGTTATGTTTCAACATAATTTGCACCCTGATACAGTTAACCTTTTTCAAATAGTTTATAAGTCATATGTATATCCTCATTATGTGTTTCGAGTGGATGTGATTTTTAAACATAATTGTGCCAAATAAAGAGGATATCATTAATTCGGTAAACAGCTTGAAGAACAAAATCTTTAACGGACTTCCTGACCAAGAAAAACTAAAAGTTCAAGAACTTGGAAGACCCCTGCCTGATATTAGCATTATTGAAAGTATTACAACGGAAAAACAACACTTAACAGAGCTTTTATGGGAAAAATGTGTGATAACTATGAATGGCTTTCTGATTGAGACGTGAAAAATGCTCTGCTCTGCTTCCCACGCAGATATATTGTTTGGAGTTGAACGATCGTGGACGAGAACTGGCATTACAGACATAAATCATACAAGTTATAGCGTCAATAAACCTGAATCCTCGGCAATTCATGTAAGAAATGTTTTCAAATCGAACATTATACGGGAAAGCAAATGTGGTTCCACAGTTGGATTGTGCATACGGTAGAACAATTGCAGAAGAACATAAGAAAGCGAATAAAAATGGGTAAATTTTGAACATTTTAATTAATTTTGTCAGATTTTGTGGCGTTTTTAATTGGCTTTACGCGGGTATGACGAAACTGAATCTTTGTAAAATGTTGCTGCTTATAAAGGATTAGTCATCTTCAGTTCAGAATTAGTCCGTATTGAAAAGTCACCTAGAGAAGGCTACAGTTTTTAAGGGACCGTGCAAAAGAATTCAGAATGAACCGCTTCAGCTGATGCTAAAGTATGTGAAGAGGAAATGTTACACAAATTCAAAAGGCAGACTTCCTAGCTGTGAATGGAGATGAAACAAATGACGTTTCAAATATTATTCAAACAGATGCTGTAAAAGGCCAGTCAATTGAGAGGTTTTGGAACTTCATTTCACTTCCACAACATGATGCCAACACATTGGCTTCTTCCATTTTCACTGAAATACAGAAGCAAAATCTAGAGAAATACGTCAAAGCTTGGAAATAAATTGCACAAACATACGATGGGACTTCTGTTATGATTGGTTCTTCCAAAGGCATGCAAGCATTAACAAAGAAGTCCTACCATAACGCTGAATATTTACATTGTTATGCTCATCAAGTAAATATTGTCACGGAAAGCCTGCTTCAAGAAACAGAAGTGTCAGAATTTCCTTTTCTTTCTGTCAATCCGTAGCACATCCATTTTTAGATTCCACTGTAAAGAAAAGGTTACCCCGAACCAATACCACTCTTTGAAACTTCTTATCTAGAAGTATGAATACTGTTAGACCATAAGAACAGCATTATTAACTGCGTGGATGAAATTTTGAACATGGGTGAAGTTAAACATTCACAAACGTTACATCACGCTTCTGGATATAAGAGAGCTCGAAATTTAATTTTTGGCTACATTTTATCAACAATGTTTTGTTCGCCCATTTTCGAAAAGAGATATTGTTACAATTACTGTACCAATGGTTCTATCTAGCTTTGAAGAGAAAATTAAGCTCATTCGAGAAGAAACTCATGTTAATTTGAGTAAGCCAGCAAAATCTTGTAAATCAAATAAGAAGAGAGAGACTTATCTTACCCAAAAAGAAGTCAAAGAAATACGTGACGTTATAGTAAGAGTTTAGTTTCTCGGTTGAGTTTTTCGAAATATCTTCTATCACCAAAAATGCTTTCACCAGACATGTTTCATAAGTACGTTGTTAACTTTCCAAGGGAAACGGTGAAGAAAGTGGGTACGATTTACAATTATTTGGATAGAGTAAAACTCTCACACGAAGTGACCGCAGTTTACTCAGCAGAAGAATTTCGGTCATTGCCAGGAACTATTAGCTTGTTAGATTTCATTATGAGAAATAATTTACAGAAACATTTCAGTGAATCTACAAAGCTTCTTAAAATAGTGTTAACTGTTCCAACGACATCTGTGAAGCTGAAAGTTTTCGTCTACACTGAAGAGAATAAAACTTTCTTGAGGAATTCCATTCTGAAGAGAAGTTGTCAGTAGTGACGATGCTTTCAATGGAAAAGGACCTTATCATGGAAATTCCAGATTTCATCCAGCGTGTCATAGACAAGTTTGCTGTAATGGGGGGCAGCAGGATGAATTCTCTCTTCAAGTACATAATGTGAGTTAAGGTTTAATAATTATTTATGTTTTGTATATTTTACAGTACATATTCTAAGTTATAAATTGGCATACTGCTCCGCCTACCTACTTCCCCAACCCTTCTGATTACAGAAGTTGCAACATTCAGAATCAAACCTCATCACTGGATGCTTTACTAGGTGAAGAAATAGGAAATAAGCATTACCCTGTATTTAGTCATCAGTAACTGTTATTATTATTATTATTATTATTATTATTATTATTATTATTATTATTATTATTATTATTATTATTATTATTATTATTATTATTATTATTATTATTATTATTATTATTATTATTATTATTATTATTATTATTATTATTATTATTATTATTATTATTATTATTATTATTATTATTATTATTATTATTATTATTATTATTATTATTATTATTATTATTATTATTATTATTATTATTATTATTATTATTATTATTATTATTATTATTATTATTATTATTATTATTATTATTATTATTATTATTATTATTATTATTATTATTATTATTATTATTATTATTATTATTATTATTATTATTATTATTATTATTATTATTATTATTATTATTATTATTATTATTATTATTATTATTATTATTATTATTATTATTATTATTATTATTATTATTATTATTATTATTATTATTATTATTATTATTATTATTATTATTATTATTATTATTATTATTATTATTATTATTATTATTATTATTATTATTATTATTATTATTATTATTATTATTATTATCATTATCATTATCATTATCATCATCATCATCATCATTATCATTATCATTATCATTATTATTATTATTATTATTATTATTATTATTATTATTATTATTATTATTATTATTATTATTATTATTATTATTATTATTATTATTATTATTATTATTATTATTATTATTATTATTATTATTATTATTATTATTATTATCATTATCATTATCATTATCATTATCATTATTATTATTATTATTATTATTATTATTATTATTATTATTATTATTATTATTATTATTATTATTAATTACCTGTTACGCCTGGATACTGGAAGTCTTCATAGAATAAGTTTGTATTGTTGACGTGCTGTTGTTCAGTTAATGAGAATTTCACAAACTGTCGTTAGTTCTGTGCAATAACAGTAGATGCACGCTTGATAAGGTGACACACTGAGCTCTGGTTTATCTTTCTTAGATCTCCAAAAACAAGTTGAATACAAATGATGAAACTGAAACTTTAGTTTATTTAAGTACAAACACAATGAATCTGCACCTATTACTATCGTTAAAACATTTAGGTATATTTCAAAATATAATGCACTAAATATGCTACTCTTTGCGGATGACATGATGTTAATACAAGACAGAGAGGATAATGTGAAAATAAATATGTACAAATTACAACAATTGATCCACGATTATGTTTGAAAAGTCAAAGTTCATGGCATTTATTGGAAAACAAATAAAAATATGAAAGATAGTATTAAATAACAAAGTGTTAGAGCAGGTGGGAACGTCTAATTACTTGGGTTGTGAGGTGACATTTAGAACAAACAACGAAGAAATCTTATCTTACATATTTAAACGAGTAATTTATATATATTCCGCGCATCTTGGAAACGGCTCTAACGATTTTGAACAAATTTTGTATTCAGACAGGGTTTTGCTGATTAAGTTTATCTATATAGGTGTCATTCCTGAAAAAACGCGATTTTACGCGTAAAAGTCACAATTACTCTAAACCTTATTTTGGTCATAATTTCTCTGTTAATGGGCCAATTTGAACAAGCAAGCCAGGATATTAAAGGTCTTGTCAAGAGCTTTCAGAAAACTTAAAGAAATTTAACTTAGCTATTTTAGTCTACGAGTAATACTCACAATTAGTCTAAACCTTATTTCGGCCATAATTTCTTTGTTTATCAATCGACTTCAGCAAACGAGCTAGCATTTTAAAGTCCTCTTCCAGGGATATCAGCATACAGTAACAAAGTTGACCTAGCTATATTAGCTTATGTGTTACAGCTCGTCCCGTCTATATGTTTGAAATAGAAATACAATATATTACATTCATATTATTTTCTTTACTCACTTTTGTTTTACATAACAATTCACATGTTATTCTCTATCGTTAATCAACTTCATACATACCAATGCCTATACATATTGTATGTTGAAGAGGGAGTAAACTCCAAAACCGTTTGTTGACCAATCGCCATGAAAATTGGAATATCTGAGTGTTTTTTCATGCAGAAGGCTTTTATGCAATCCATTTTACCACACAACGTATTACGTTCACATGGTTTTCTCTACTCCCCTTTCTTTTACGCAACACACTATGCCCTCTTCTACAAACACACCATACATTTTCCCATACATTTGAAATATAAGCGCAAAGTATAACACTCACAAGGGATTTTTACACATTCTTCTTTTACTAAACACAATCACATTTCTTTCACTACTCCCTCTTCGACGAACAATTCATACAATTTTCTATATGATTGAAACAAACGCGTATTACATTCACACGGCTTTATCAACTAGCTTTTCTTCCTGTAGTATTTTTTATTGTTCAACAGTGCTTTCGCTCAGTGCCATTCCGGTGTTTTAATAAAAAACTTAAGAAGTAGTTAAAAAGTAAAGTTATCACAACTGGTGTCAGAAGTGCGACGAAAGCCACGATATGGAACAGTTGATGAAATAAATGTTAGCCAAGATGGATGTAATGGGACATGAAATGAATTCCGGAATGCGGCAGATGGACGCAAATATGAAAGCAGAATTGAAAAGTGCAAGCTACGGAATGGAAAATATGGAAACAGAAATGGACAAAATAGAAACAAAAAATGGACACCTAATTGAAAAATGTATACTTCGGATCGGAAAAGATGAAGACGGGAATGTCCAATATGAAGATATATCTATCGGAGAATACTAACGAGTGACTGGCCGGGATTAAGGAAGCCATGGAAGAATTCGACGGAAAGATGAAGGACCTTGGCTAACGTGTTAACGCCCTGGATGATAGTCGACCGCAGCACTAAAGAACTGCACTCCATAGTGGAACAAATGCTCGATGAAAACCTCAAACTAGCTGGATGTATATGGGGGAGATCTGTGTTCAGTAGACGTTTTACAGCTGAAATTATAGTGCTTATGAAGTATTTATATGTATCTATATATCTCTTGTATCTCGGAAATGACTTAACAACTGCGATAAAAAAATCTTATTTAATTAACGATTTGCTTTTCAAGTTTATCTCAAAGGACAAGATTTCACAAAAAAAGTGGGGTGGGGGGGGGGATGCCGAGCGAAGCTCGGTCGCCCAGGTACTAAACAATAAAGTGAGTAAGTTCCAATATACCTATTTGTGGAATAATAGATTGTGCCTTGAAAAGGAAAACCCGAAAGGATAGTAATTTAAAATTCTATAAGACGATGGCCGTTCCGGTTTTACTGTATGGAACGGAGAATTGAACACTTAGAAAGACTGGAGCCAAATACAAGCAGCAGTGAGTAAGTGATTAGGGTTTAAGGGCCCGTCGACACCTATGTCATTAGAGCCGTACAAGCAGCAGAAATGAAACATCTCCGAGCAGCAAAAGGATGTACAAGACAATATCATATTAGTAATGAAGAAATAAGGAAAGAATTAGACACATTTTCGTTAAAAGAAAAGATACAAGTAAATAGAAAAGTGGAAAGGTCGTTTTCAAAGAATGGATAACTCTTGCATTCCGTTACAATCTTAAAAATATAAACCTTCTGGTCATAGAGCAATAAGAATACCAGTAAAAATATGAGAAGAAATATTAGGTCGGAACAGGAGGATTCTCCTAAGCCATGAAGAGTTGATGATATCTTAAACGTATGGCATTTTAATCAAAATTGTTAGCGCCATTTTCTAGAAAATCAAAATTTTCTAAACCTCTCCATGTAAAGGATAGTTTAGGGTGGAGGAATTTCCTTCAAAATCTTTGTATCGCATTCTTGAAAGATATTAAACTTAATTACCAAATTTGGTTTTTAACACACTCTTCGTTTTTGAGTTATGCTGTTCACAAGCAGGGAGGCAGGCAGGCAGGCAGGCATCCAGACAGGCAGAAAGACAAACACACACACACACACACACACACACACACACACACACACACACACGCTCGCGCGCGCGCATACACACACGGACCTTTCCTAAAACTGCTTTTTTATTCAGGGGGCTCAAAACATATATTTCCGGTAAACTCTCAACATCGAAATGTTGGGTGGAATACAATATTCCTCCTACTTACTACCATAGTGAGAAAGTAAAATGGACATGTTTCTTATTTTGTTCTATAATGTTTTTGTGTGAACTCGTATTCATGCACGTGCTCTCTGAAATACTAAGAATGTGAACATGTCACTTCGGAGACTCTAGGAGTGGAAACGCTCCAACATATGACGAGCAAACACGTGTGCCTACCTATGTATAAGCTGATGGTGAGTACAGCTGAAATAACAACGCAAGGCGTCAGAACAGTGATAATAATTTCGTAACTAGCACAGAGGAGAACGCGCATTCCTGACGACCAAATTAGCAGACTATCATTCATTACCAAAGAGAGACAGTCTCTAGGAACGTGTTGCTGGGCGCCATTGACCTTCGGCGCCGGTCGGCACATAGTTCACCGAACATAGTTCAAAATTTATGAAAATCTGATTGTGTTGCACTTTGATGACTTTCTCTACTCCTGTACCAACTAGTCTTACAAACTCTTATTCCACTATCCTCTTCATGTTAACAATTACAGAAATTATCTTACTCCTAATTTTCTTGTAGATGCAAGGGCAATATAGGAATGTAGTAGGCTTTGAGTGATAGTCAAATCTTTTAAAGCTGGTCGCTATATGAAGTCTGTGAAATTCCGTTTTGTTTGCACGGCCAACAGATAAAAAATGAATAACGACCTTCCATTTGAGAAAATTGTTAGTATTGCAAAACTCACACAATTAACAAGGAGTATTTCCGAAGTGGTTCACTCTAAAAAAAATTAATCAAAATCTTTAGAACCATTTTCGAGAAAACAAAATTTTCCATCTAAAGGCTAGTTTAGGGTGGATGAATTTTCTTCAAAATCTTCGTGTGTAATCCTTAAAGACATTAAACTTAAATACCAACTTGGGTTTTTAACCGACTTTTCGTTTTTGAGTTATGCTGTTCACACACACACACACACACACACACACACACACACACACACACACACACACACACACACACACACACACACACACACACACACACACACACAAATGCTTGTTGGGGGGGAGGGGTTCAGAGGACCCCAAAACATATATTTCCGGTGAAATCTCGACATCGAATTTTTGGATAGAATACAATACTTCCCCTACTTACTTTACATAGTAGAGAAAGTAAAAGCACAGAGAGTGAACTTGCATTTGGACCAGCGGGAAACGGATCAGTATTTCATATACAAGCTGAGTACTGTCAAACACTGCTATTCAGCATACACAAATAACAAACAAGAGCTATACCGGGTGGAAGAGAAGTCATTACATTAATTTAAACCAGTGATAAATATACTTATTTGGAACACATTTTGTATCTTACGTTTTTATCTCTGATCATTTCCTACGGAGATATTTTACTTTTGTCGAAAACAAGCTGGCAACACTGCAGATTGTATGGGTGTCACTTTCACTTGGCCACTACATAAACAAACAAGCTTCACTACAGCTACTACGCGTCTAGCGAACGTAAATAAATAACATGCCGTCTCCTCCCATGTTTACTGTGCGAGTGCAGGCCAACCACAATCGTTAGCTCCCAAAACATTGCACGACCCTGCAAGCGACCGACCTGTTTACATCTACAAAACAGTTCAATTCTCTGACCCACCTCAACGCAATATTGTCGAGTTATTTCACATCTGAAAGACCTGCTCGGAGTATTATTTCAATTCTTTTAAATGATTAATTATTTTGAAATCCCATTTGATGTCCCATAACTACTACCGAAGTTATGTCAAAAATAACTTACTCTACGCATCTTACAAGTATCTTAGTACATTCTTGTGAAATTACGCGTCCAATTTGAAAGAAAATAAAACATGTATTTTTTTCGAAATCGGCTGCTCAAAGAACAAAATGCCATTAGACCTTTTTGTTTACATTGCTTCTATGAAGCACATATTAGAAGGAATGTAAGAAATTCCCTTCCACCTGTATAACTATGTTTACAAAACATTTGGATGTTGGATAAAATCGAAACTTTCTGTACTTTTCAAGTGACTACATCTTTGCCCAAGGTCAGACAGAGAATGTTGAATTCTTCAACACATCGTTATGCTGAAAGTTAATTTTAAAAGTAGATCTAGAGATATGTAAAGTGTTAGCTTCAAACGCATCATTCTGTCTGCACACATACTCAATTAAGGCTCAAGGACATGAACTTGCGATTCACAGAAGCGATACCTTGAAGTACAAACATACTGAGACGATGCCCAGCATCTTCAAGCGAAATTCAGCAGCTTAACGGCTTTATATGCTGAGGGTGCCTCAATGTATATCTGAATAACAAATATTATTCAATAAACATAATTTAATTTATGTATCTACCAAACACAAGCGCTTCAAATTTAAAATTCTTACATGTCTTTCCAACATTCTGCATAACATTCTTAACAGTAGACTTAAGCGATTGTCAAATCTTCTACAGGTGTATCTTTAGTGGTGTCATATATTTAGAGGACGTGTTTCTGATATCAAAACAGTAAAAAACGTTCATATGTACATGGGCCTGAAAATCAACCGTTTCTTTGTTATAGGCCAAAGAAGATGTATTCGAAGAGTGAACAGACGGATATGCACTACACGTATGGCCGTGCAGATGGCAATGCAGCACGAGCACGTGAACTTTATGCAGAAAGGTACCTTGACAGGCAATAACCGTGTGCAAGAACATTCGCACAAATTCACCAACGCTCGAGAGAGAATGTCGCATTTGAGAGGAGTACTAGGGATGTTGGGAGACCAAGAGCGGTACGAGGCATTGAACTTGAAGAACGAGTTCTTCGTGCTGTGGATGCAGACCCATCACAAAGCACAAGACGTATGGCAGTAAGGGAAAGAGTTATTCATATGATATCTGGAGAATTCTGCATGCAAGTCTTCTGTACCCGTATCACCTTCAACGTGTGCAAGGATTAAATGAGGTGAACTCTGAGCCTAGAAGACGTTTCTGCCAACGCATGTTACAGCAGTGCGCTGTGTTCATCAATTTCCTAGCCTGTATCTTATTCACGGATGAGGTTGGTTTTACTCGCGACGGCATCTTCAATTTTCATAACACTTATAACTGGGCATTTGAAAATTCTAATGAAGTATGACAGGACAACCATCAACAGAGGTTCCTTCTCAACGTTTGGGGTGGAATCATTCATGATCACCATATTGGTCCCTACTTCTTCCCTCCACGTCTGAATGGACAAACATATCTCCAGTTTCTGACAAATGAGTTGCATCACTTAATTGATAATGTGCCTCTGGACATCATCCAACGAATGTGGGTTTTACACGATGGTGCTCCAGCTCATTTCAGTATGATAGTTCGTAAGGTTTTGAGTGATCGATTTCCACAAACATGGATTGGTCGAGGGGGACCCTTTGCATGGCCTGCTCGATCGCATGATTTGAAGCCAATGGACTTCTTTACCTCGGGACCTGTGAAATCCTTGGTTTATGCAACTCCTGTGCCTGATGTTGACATTTTGAGAGAACCTATCCAAACTAGATTTGACCAAAAACGAAACACACCAGGAATTTTCAACAAAGTATGCCAGAACACGTAACGTAGGCCTATTGCATGCATCTAAGAGGAAGCCACTTCAAGCAATTTTTGTTACTTTCGAGTTTGTGCTTTAACTCCGAAATAAATTATTTTCAGACCCATGTACATATAAAGCTTTTTTACTGTTTTGATGCCAGGAACATGTTCCCCAAATACGTGACACTAATTAATAAAGATACTTCCTGTATAAAGCGAGTCCCTTATGTAATGACTTTTGAGATTCCGAGTTCTTTGCACGACTATGCAAAAATTAATAATAATAATAATAATAATAATAATAATAATAATAATAATAATAATAATAATAATAATAATAATAATAATAATAATAATAATAATAATAATAGTGGTAATAATAATAATAATAATAATAATAATAATAATAATAATAATAATAATAATAATAATAATAATAATAATAATAATAATAATAATAATAATAATAATAATAATAATAATAATAATAATAACAACAGAATAATAAAAGAAAGACAAACGACTTCGCATTTGTGAAAGCTATAAATAAGTACTAGAACATTCAAACGAATAACAAGGATTATTGGTTAAGTCCAGCCAAAAATTTGACATAAAATGTGTGCTTTAACGAGATGCACTTTTATGTGCAGTAATATTTTGTCAATCTCTTACCAAAGCGGTCCGGGTTCGATCCCAGGCAACATGTGGGATTTGGTGGACGAAGTGGCGCTGGGGCGGGTTTCCTCTGCGTTCCCCGGTTTTCCCCGCCATCTTATTCCACAGGTGCCCCATTTTCATTCCATGAATCATCAGTGTCACCGCCTGCGGTGCCGTATGTAGTGAATGTGGGCGTTAAACACTATAAAAAATCAATCTCGTACGGTGTACCATTTACGCAAAAGTCATCTAGAGTAAACAAGACTTCCCAGAAAATTCAGGATAAACATTTTATTTGCCATGCAAATATCTTAAGAATGTGACTCTTTAATCATAATTACTAGAGTGATTTTGGAGAATTCAAAAATAAGGAGAATTTTCCCATGTAAAGTGTAGTTTGGGCTGGAGGGATTTTCTTTAAAATCTTCGTGCCGTATCCTTGAGGATGCTGAACTTAAAGAGCAAGTTAGGTATACAACGAACTTTCCGTTGTTGAGTTACGCTGTTCACAAGAACACACACAGGGGCCTTTTTATAAAAGTACCCGATTTTTATTTGGTGGACTTTGAAACGTGCATTTCCAGTGCAATTTCGGTAACGGCTTTATGTTAAATGCAGTTTTCTCTACTTACTATAGGTAAGTAGTAACAAAAGTGAAACGGTACACACGATACAAAATATTATTTTCTCCACTACCTATTTATGTGGTAGTAAATACAGTATTCCGATACATCTAAGTATTGAATATCACGATTTCAGCTGAAATACATTTTTTGAGGTCCAGTGAATAAAAAGAAAGCGTCTCACAAAAAGTTTGTGTGTGTATTCGTCTGTGTGTGAATAGCATAACCCAAGAACTAAAAGTTTTTACTTGCATTTCAGCTTAAAAATTCTAGGACAGATTTCGAAGAAAATTCCCCCAAAATCAGGGAATCATTTCATTGTTTTCAATTTAAGGCTCTAAGACTTTCGATTGTAATTCAATACCTCTTAGATATAAATGAAAACCGTTATATGTATACACCGGGTGGAAGGGTAGTCTTACATTAATTTAGACCAGTGCTAGATCTCGGTATTTGGAACACATCTTGTATCTTATGTTTTTTCTCCAACCACTTCCTATGGAGATATTTTAGTTTTATCGAAAACAATCTGACAACACTGCAGATTGTGTGGGTGGTCACTTTCCCTAGTTCAGTACATAAACAAACAGCGTAACAGTTCGTTTTGAAAACAAACTCATATTCTGCCTTGTCCTTCCGTGTTTACTGTGACAGTGTAGGCCAATCACAAGCGTTAGCTCCCAAAGCATTACCGTGATGTGGACTCGTCACTCCTCCTTTCCGCTATCCTAGGCAGAATGCTGCTTTCGGGTGATTTCTGCTCCGGCTGCTCCGGCATGTGATTTCAACCTCTGGGTATGCGTGAGTGTTTGCGAATAAAACCAGAACTCTCGTTTGAATACTTTTATTCTCACCAAAATAAGACTGCGTGAGATTTGCCGATCGTTATTAACAACGTTAAGTCGTGACTGTGCTTTACTAATACCGAAGATTGTTACTATTAAATATACTGCGTCCTCACACTCGAGGATCCGGAATGCAAGCCCCGTGACTGAAGTGCTCGTTCGGAGATTTAGGCGACGAGTGTACTGACCCGCCGGGTTCTGGAAGGCAAGTCTAAACGACCCTTTCTCTCCGGGTTCTCGCAGGCAAGTGTCTATGCGTCGTGACGCTCTCTATACCTTTTACTTCCTAATTAGCAACAGGATTTCGAAGAAACGACTATCCCTTGTTTTCCGGCTCAACACCGGCACTGAACGATTTCCAGGAAAACCGGTATTACTATGTATCAGGCTGACTATCTGGAATTTACCACTAATGACTTGCTAGCAACATTACGTGTCCCTTCTGACAATCTTTTTTTTTTTTTTTTATTTTTTTTTTGTTTTTTTTTTTTTTTTTTTTTGCTTTTTTTTATGAAAACCTTAACTTTAAGTTTAACCTGTTATTTTTTTTTTTTTAGGTGACACATGGTCATTTATTTTCATAACAGATACTCAAAGTTAGCTTTTTTTTTATTTTTTATTTTATTTATTTTTTTTTTATTTATTTTTTTTATATGTATATATTATTTTGATTATAGTTGCATTGTCGTATTTAAAGTGCAAGGCGTGTTATGTACGGCTGCATTGATTTGCTAAGACCAGAAGTTATCAGTTGCCAGCGTGCCTGTCTCAGAAAACTGACCCAATCCTTCCTCTGCGCCACTGGGCCATTATTCAGTTTAAGGATCCAGTACATTGTTCCCATTACCAGCCAAACTACACAGCGTTGGAGTGCAGTATTCTGAAAATGAAATTCCAAACGCTGGAGCTTCTCAAGGCATGGTGGAGCTTGCGGTGGGCACCATTTGGCGACGTAGGTCCTGAGCTCTACCCAGATGACTTCAACCTGCTTACAGGAAGCAATCCGGTGGTCCAGTGTGTCGACGGCGGCACAAGATGGACATTGGTTTGACTGTGCCCTTCCATGTCGCCAGAGTTTATCCGCTGTCGGTATAGTCTCATTTAATACTTCATAGGTGGTTTCCTGCCACTCACTGGGCACATGTTTACAAAATAAATTCTGCCAGATCACTTTCCACTCCCTGGTATATTTCTCTGCCACTCTGGGCACCAGATGAACTGTCGTGAGCATACGGTAGTGGTTCCGGGTGCATTCGAAGGCCGTAATGTCATCGTTGTTGTCCAAAATTCGTTTTAGGTGAAGGACAGTGGGTTTAAATCCGTTGAGTGCCACCTGAGGGTTATACAGCTGTTCCTTCCAGAAATTTTGGTCAATGGATGAGCCAGATCCGCGCAATGATTGTGTGGCGGTTTTCCCCAATAAGGCCATGCATTTCTTGGCAATTTCCACTAAGCCGCAACCACCTTTGGACGGAGGCAAACGTAGTTGAGGCCGGCTCACCTTATATGCTTTTCCAGTCCACAAAAAGTAACCAAGGAGTTGCTCCAATTTCTGTGCGTCACGTTTTGCAATCGGCAGAATCTGTGCCACATACCAAATTTTGCTTAGACCATAAGTATGCAGGTACCAGATGCGTTGTAGCAAATTCAGGTTCCGGATCCTCTCCATGGATAAGGAATGGCGTAAACTATTAATTTTTTCCCTCCAGTTAACTGCAATCGTATCTTCTATATTTGCCATAAAGCATATTCCAAGTATCCTTGTAGTAGTCACACATTGCATCCCCAAGGTCTGTGGCGGTTCCGGCCAATTTCCTAATATTAGGATCTCCGATTTCTCAGCATTTAACACTGCACCGGACATCGTTGTGTACTGCTCCAATCCCTGTTGCATGGTCGTCATGTCTTCATTATCTGCAGCCACCACAGTCACATCATCAGCATAGGCTGTAAGTGTGAACCGTTCATTGTATACACTGACTCCTCGCATGGTTTGTTGCAACCTCTGGAGTAAAGGATTCAATGCCAATGAAAACAATCCCATTGATAGCGGGCAGCCTTGACGTACTGGTCGTTGTATTCGTACCGGCCTGGAAAACCATCCGTTCCATAAGACTCGAGACTGTGCCGTGCCGTAGAGTCCCTGAATAAGGTTGATTACCGGCACTGGAAATTTCGCAGCCGTTAAGCAGTTCCACAGATACGAATGGCGCACTCTATCAAAAGCCTGTTGAAAGTCGAGATTGATCAAAGCCACCGCTTTATTTTCTCTGCGTAGATGGATCAGCGTGTCACGCAGTTCCGCCAATGTGTCAATAATGTTCTTTTTCGATATTGCCGCTTGGTTACAATGCATGATTTCTGCATATGCTCCTTTTAATCGGTTAGCCAGAACTTTCGCAAATAACTTATAATCGGCGTTTAGCAGCGTTATTGGACGATAGTCCTTCATGGTGGCGGTTTTCTGTTTCTTCGGCACCAGGGTGATAACACCATCCGCGAAGGTTTCGGGAAACACTGCTGTCTCCCACAGTTCCGTATATACTTCTATCACTTCGTTCTTGATTATTGGCCAGAACTTTCTATAGAATTCATAGGTGAGCCCATCAGGACCTGGTGATGTGTGTCGACTGGCTTGTTCAATGGCGACCAACAACTCCCGCTCCGTGATAGGGCTGGTAAGTATTTTTGCGGATTCCTGGGTGATGCCGGTGTCAAACAGTTCATGTTCCACACGCCTATAAGGGGTGTCTGCTTCTGGCGCTTCTTGAAATAAAGCCTGAAAGTGATCCGCTATAAGCTGGAGTTGGGCGCGCGTTCCAACATGGGCAGTTCCAGTGTGCGCGTCCCGTATTGTTTGAGGATATCTTCCCTGTCCCTTCTGCCGCTCCTTTGCGAAATAATAAAATGAGTTCTGTTCCGCTTCATGCATGGATTTCACTTTGGCTCGAACTTTATGTCCTTCCAACTGGTGTAAGTGTTTTAATTTGATGATTTCTTTTACTTTTTTTATCTCCGTCTGTACCTCATAGCCCTCCCTTTGCTTCAGATGCAGCCCCCACAGCGCCTCATTGTAAAAATGTAGTAGCTGCTTCTTGGCCTGTGCCCTCACAATACCCATGGATTTAAATAGGGAGCGAATCGCTGGTTTTGCCGTGTTCACCCACCAAAAACTCTTCCGAGTTGAACTTCTAAAGGCCGACTGTAACTGAAGCCATTTGATTTGAAATTGTTCCCTAATGTCTGTGTCCTCCAGCATAGAATTATTGAGTTTCCAGTAGCCACGGCCGGCCGTCTCAAGCCTTATTTCATTTATTTGCAATTGACATAGCACTGCATGATGGTCACTAAAAACCACCGGAATGACCCAAATTCGATGGACATTTGGAGCCATTCCGGGAGATAGATACTGTCGGTCGATGCGTGAGGCAGAAGTGTTGCGGATGAAAGTGAATTCCACTTCGTTCCCATGCTTGATCTCCCATGCGTCAAGCAGTTGCAGCTGTGACACTAGGTGTTGTAGCATGATGCTAAAATTCGTAGCACCTTTTTGGTCCTTCGCCTGCAACGTGCAATTGAAGTCGCCTGCTAGCAGAAGTTCCTTGCCTTGTCGCAAATGCGGGGTTACATCGGTTTGGAAGAAACGCTCTCTCGCTTGTCTATTCTGTGACCCAGCTGGAGCATATATGTTAACCAGGACGGTCTCTTCCAAAGTAGCGGAGAGGACCCGTCCGTCGGGATCCATCTGAAAATTCTGCAGGGGAAGTCCCTTCCTGTACACTATTGCCGTTCCTCTGCCGTTCAAACCTAGGTTAACTTTATAGTCGTAATTGTAAAGAGCATCCAAGTTGTAAGTATTTACTTCTTGGAGAAAGCATATGTCAATGTTGTTCACCTGGAGGAAACTATTGAGCAGTTTTTGGGTTACTAGATTTCTGCACCCATTCACATTCACTGTTGCCACCGTTCGTAGATAGATCATTATGAAAGCGACTGTCGCAAAGCTAGTGTAACTCGGGCGTCTACGTCGTTGGCCTCGTGCATTATTGCTAGCGTGCTACTGTTCGGTCTCTGGATGTCTAGCTGGGGTTATCTGTGCCGGAGGGTTTCCCTTAAGCCTTGGGTCACATAAGGACACCTGGGGCTTCCGTGTCACCTGAAGTAGGATCGGCGACTCCGCTTCTGTGGCCCTCGCATCAGGTTGAGAGGGATGAGATCCACCAGCCATCTCTGCACGCCGATAAATTGCGACTGCTTCAGCTGACCGTGGTTGGTCCTCTTGGGATCTGTGTGGCCGTTCGAGTACTTGCGGTCGAGAAACACTCGCAGATGGTCGTGCCGCTACGGTGGTGCCGGGGGTGTCCTCCCGGTAATGGGAGTCAGCTCCTATCTCCACCGCTGGGCACCTCACACTTTGTTGTAACTGTGCTGCTTCGTAATCATTCTGGGGGTTGTTTCCCGCGTCCCTCCTTGCAGGTAGAACCTCACAGGTGTTCCTGTCACCTCCCTCCTCCAGGATACTGCTGCCAATCAATGCTGAGGCAGGCTCTTGCGTCAGTACTCCAGCCGTATCTGCTGTGTCTGTGGACGGGACTTGCAATAGACGTGCCTCCTCATGGGCTTCTTCCACAACTTCCTCCAGCTCCATTTGGTTATTCCAGGATGGTTCTTTCTTCTGGGCTTTGCTTGTCTTCGCCCGCTTGGCCCATTTCTTCTCGGTCGGGCGTTTCTCTTCTGCTGCAGCTGTCTCCGTTACAAGTGGACCCACCTCGGGTGGTATTATCTCCTCCGGATTGGCCAGATGTACTCGTTTCCCTGTGGTATCTCGAACTATGGAGGCATACTCCCTTTGCGGTGCAGACCTTGCTGCTTCCTGTTGACTGTCATTCACCAGGGACGTTTGCCTGTTTTCATCCGTAGGATGCGCTCCCTCACTCTGCGTGTCCACTACCACCTTCGTCGGTTCTGTTTCGTTTCTCCGTCCAGTCGCCACTGGGCGTGTTGCGGTCGGACGGTGGGGGCAAAATTCCTTTAGATGTGCCGTGCTACTGCAGACGTAGCAGGATCTGGGTTGGCCGGCGTAGGACACCGATAATCTGTAGCTGCCAATGATGATAAAACTAGGGATGTTCGTCTTCAGTTGCATCTTTACCGCTCGTACCCCATTAAACACCGGGACGCGATATTGTCGGCTCCATTGTTCCTTCCGGACGTCATATACCGTTCCGTAACGCTGCAACGCTGCTTTTAAGACCTCTGCCGGGAGCTCTGGGGGTACATCAAACACTCGGACATTGACAGCATTACCGGTCACGTGTTCGATAAGCACTTTAGTCATCTCACCATTCATATATGTGAAAGGTGTTTCCGCCGAGAAGGTATTGAGGGTTTTCTCCAGCAAGAGTGCTGATATTAATTTAACATAAATTGCCCGTTCACTTGCAATTAACTGTATTGTATCCACTTGTTCCGCATTTAACCGTAATGTATCTGCTATGAAATCATGCACTTCATATGCCGACGGTCGCGTTGCACTTAAAGCAAACTTGATCCTGAGGGTATTTTTCCTCGCGTACATTTCCATTTCTTTTCACTGTTAAATTTAGCTGAAATACTCACTTTAAATTCCTACACTTGGTGATCGATAATATCACTCACAGTGTGGTATATGTCTTTCTTGCGCTCACTCACTATCAGGCCACACACGCAGTAGACAAAACAACCGGTTCTCCTGGTACGTCCTCTCTGTCCCAGCGCACGGGCTTGACTGTCTTAACCACAACTAATACTCCAGATTCTGTAGCTTTATACATGTAACGATTTTAACATTTTCTGATTATTTAATTCCGCCATGTGATGCAGTATTATATCCATAATTATGGCGTTCACAATTTCGGCTTCAACCGAAAGCGAAAGCTGTTAACATCCACAAACTAGATCAATTCCCTGACCAACCTCAACACAACGTTGTCGAGTTACATCATCTCTGAAATAGCAGCTCGGAGTATTCCTTCACGTCTTTTAAGTGATTAATTATTTCTAAACCCTAAATGATGTCCCATAATTACTGCTGAAGCTATGTCAGAAATAAGTTACTCTACGCATCTTACAAGTAACAAACTGTTATCTTTGCACATTCTTGTGGAATTACGCATCCAATTTGGATAAAAAACTATTTGTTTTTTCGAAATCGGCTGATCAAAGAACAAAATGCCATTCGACTTTTTTGTTTGTAATGCTTCTATGAAGCACATATTAGAAGGAATGTATTAACTTCCCTTCCACCTGTATATATAATCTTGAATGCACATTGAATATTCTATAATTGGAAATCATACGAGAAAGATGTTCCATGGTGTTGACTCTATGATTCCATGGTAACTTGCGGAGGCGGGACGTAGCATCTAGACCGAAAGATGACCTTTTGTACCTATGCTCCTGATGGGGCACCCCTGGAGAGGATGGATGAGGCAAATGGAACCGAAGGGCGGCTGGAACGTTGGCATGACAGAGCAGAGGGCAGGATCCGCACATTTTCTCAGTTAGAAACACCCTGGCGAAGGAAGGAAGGGTAGGAGGGAAGGAGGGAGGGAGGTAGGGACAGGAAGTAATGGGAGCAGGAAATGATGGACAAGAAATTCGTGGTAGAAGAGCAACCACCCGAGCACTCACCTACCGACTCGGCGAAACCTCGAAAAATCTCTTGGTCAGAGTGACCGGCCTGAAGGGAATTGAACCAGGGAAGTCCCGAATCCGAGCAAAGCGGAGCCATCTCGCTTGATGACGGTTATAGCTTTCATGATCCGCTTCACAGCTTTATACCTGCAACGAGCCCTGGAGGCAAAAATACGTCATGAGGGCCAGCTTTGAATTGGCACACGTCCATCTGCTACATGACCAGCCTGACTCATCCATTAATGTAACAAGTGACGGCTTGTCATTTTGGAGAGCCATTCATGTAACATCCTTCATAACAAAGGATGATGCGGAAGTAAACAAAGGGAACTACTGCTTTGTGTGATGATCACCGTGATCCGCAGCAGGGACTTGAGGGAGCAGTTGCATGGTTGCAGCTTTGCCGCTAGATAGCACCAGAGGACAATGGAGTTTTAAGCAAGAGGTCTACTGTCTGGATAGTCTATCTAATGCTTTCTATCAAATCTATACTAAAATTGTAAAGAGAGAAAGTGTTTCTGCGTCTGTATAGGCGTAGCATAACTATAGAAAAAGACATGCTATGTTGCACTTACGTGACTTTCTCTACTCCTGCACTAATTAGTCTCCCATTCCTCATTCTTCTTCATGTTGATTAAGATAGACATTTACAGAAATCTTATTGCTAATGGGGAATATAGGAATGTAGTAGGCTTGGAATGATAGTCAAATTTTTTAAAGCTGTTCACTATATGAAAGCTTTGGAATTCCGTTCTTTGTGCACGGCCAACAGATAAAAAAGTGAATAACGACCTTCCATTTGAGAAAAGTTTAAGTATTGTAAAACTCATACAAATAACAAGGAGTATCTCCGAAATGGTACACACCACACACACACACACACACACACACACACACACACACACACACACACACACACACACACACACACACACACACACACACAAATAAAAAATAAAAAACAAAAAAAAAAAAAAATAAACCTCATTGGGACATAACTTGTACTTTGACGAGATCTACATTTTTGTATAGTAAGATTTGGTCTATCTCTTACGGTTTACTGCTTATGCAAAATTCATCAAGAGTAAACAGGATTACATAGGCTATGACCAGAAAAATCAAAATATACATTGCATTTGTCATAAAAGTATCTTAAGCATATGGCATTATAATTAAAATGGTTAGAGCAATTTTTGAGAAAATAAAAATTTTCGAAAAATTTTCCATATAAGGGGTAGTTTAGAGTGAAGGAATTTTCTTCAAAATTTGGGTGTCGGATTCTTGAAAGATATTAAACTTAAATACCAACTTTGGTTTTTAACCGACTTCGTTTTGAGTTATGCCGTTCACAGACAGACAGACAGAGGTGCGCACGCACACACACAGACTTTTTTCTAGAACTGCTTGTTTTGCATTCAGGGGGCCGCAAAACATATATTTCCGGTGAAATCTCGACAACGGAACGTTGGGTGGAATACAACAGTTTCCCTATTTACTATACGTAGTAGAGAAAGTAAAAATGTGTTACTTATATGACTTTCTCTACTCTTGTACAAACTATTGTTACAAACACTTATTCCTGTATCATCTTCATGCTAATCGAGATGAACATGTGCTGCTGCTAAGTCTCTTGTAGGTGCAAGGGGAATGTCTAAAAGTAACAAGCTTTGATCCATCTTTTAAAGCTGGTCGCTGAAAGCTGGTACACAATCACCGATAACGGCAACGATAACCAGAACGAGGAAGTTGAAATACATGTACTCAAATGGGAGTGTTCACAACTGACGGGATTTTTCCGGGCCTCGGGAACTGGAAAGAAGACTTGGCCAAGTTTTAACTTTCTCGTTCCCGTTACCGGGCACAGCATATTAGATTCATGTTGTGCGCATTATATTTTTCTCTGTAGAAAGTATTCAATGCGGCCGTGCCATGAACAATCAAAGTACTCTTTGCATAGGAAATTGTCCTTAGGTTTGTATTTTTTCCAATAACTGCTCTAGCAATTTTGACTTAAATTTCAAATAGTTTAAGACATTTGCATGACAATGTGAATAGCCTGTGAAGACCGCTTAAATCGAATGAATTCGACATCAATACATGGAGAGGTAGAGACGGAGAAGTGGCGTCAGAAGGGGAGAGGGGGGAAGGGGGAGAAGGGAATGAGAGGTAGTGAGAAAGTGTGCGAGGGAGTGACACAGTGGAAATTGTATATTCCTTTTTCATTTATACACTTAATATATTTTACATATTTATTTCCCGCTAAACTCTAAGTACAGATAAGAGCTTTTGCCACCTCTTTCTCTTCTGACCTCTCTTTTACCTGACGCCCTGGCTATCCAGCTTCTCCAGAGGTCTCCTTATCTCCTTATCTCCTGTTTCCTTCCTTTTTTAATTTTTTACCTCATTTTTCTTTTGCTTTTCTTAGGAAATATCCTACATTTTTATTCTTTTATTCTTCTTTTCCTTATTTTCTATGAGCATTTTATGCTACTAGTTTTTACTGGTAAGTAGGGGAAGTATTGTATTCCACCCAAGAATTCGATGTCGACGTTTCACCGGAAATATATGTTTTGAGACCCCCTGAATCCAAAAAAGCATTTTTAGAAAAAGGTCCGTGTGTGTGTCTGTGTGTGTACGTGCGTGCGTGTGTGTGTATGTGTGTGTGTGTGTGTGTGTGTGTGTGTGTGTGTGTGTGTGTGTGTGTGTGTGTGTGTGTGTGTGTGTGTGGACAGCATAACTCAAAAACGAAAAGTCGGTTAAAAACCAAAGTTGGTATTTGAGTTTAATGTCTTTCAAGGATACGACACGAAGATTTTGAAGAAAATAGTCCCACGCTAAACTACCCTTTACATGGAAGATTTTTCGCAAATTTTGATTTTCTTGATCTTCCTCCACCATTGCAAATGTCTCCGACGGCGCCACCGCGGTGTAGATGAGAGTCCTTGTCTTGACCTTGATCACCCTAGGCCCTCATCTTCCAGTGAATACACAGAGGGACCCAATTGCCTTCAGGAGTGCATCAGCTTATGCAGCGGCCCCTCCCTGGAACTTACATTCATTAGCGGATACGAATACAGTCTTAGATGATAACTAGTTACTGAGGATTACGCGTTATCCAGTCACCCTTTGCGGCTCAGTATTCTCCGGCCCGAGTGACGGTATACAACAGACTGTGTTCAGGTAGGTATAAGGTTGGAGAACAAATACGTTTGTGGATCAAAGTTGATTGGACGTTTGGCATAGGATCTCGCACACTTAGACGAACCTTATCGAGTGTGTGATTCGGAACCCGGGAGCGCCATTTCCGACCTACCGTAGTAGATCCCTTGGGCAGTGGTCTGGGTGATTCAATTGATTAGGCGGTAGCGCGGGTTCAAACCTAGTCCAGACTGCTGGTGTTTAGGTATTCTTAAAAGCGACAGTTTCGTGTCAATAAATTCACTGGCATGTAGAGGAACTTCTGCAGTACGAAATTCCAGTACACCAGCGGTGCCGATAATATCCTGGCAATTGACAGCGTCGTTAAAAAACAAAATATCTTTTTCACACACACAGAAAACACCATAACTCACAAACTTTCTCTTTTGTAATATTGATACAGAGTTTATTTATCACTGGTGTCGTCACCTGCAATACCATATAAACAAAGAACGCGATAAACACTATCAAAAGTATTAAAAAGAGGTATCTTGTAGACAGTATTACATGAGGCTTAGCAAGAAACCTTAAAAGAAGATTTCGGTTCAAAAAGTAAAACTTACACCCGTATTAAGCATTCTGTTTCCATACTTGTGACAATAAATGTATCCTCTTGTCCTAACAGAGATAGTTCTTAGTCTCCTTAGGTGGTTGTAAATATTTTATTCACAGTGGGAGTCGAATAGAAAATAACGTCAATATAATTAATGCTTTCAAACATACTTAATGCGCCAATATCGGGAAACATCTCGCTTCATTTATGTACCAATATGGTATTACTACATACGCTTGTGTAAGATAATGGATTTATTTGTTACTACTTATGGTGTGTTCGAGATGTTTTTCATCCAATAGAAGTCACCTACACCCGATAATTGCAATCACTCATGCATATTCTGTGATCCCGGGACAAAGCTTAACCACCGAACTGCCTTGACAAGTGCTCTATTGGACCATAAAAATAATAAAGATAATCTCCAATGTTTCTTGAAACCCGGAGTTTTGTAGTCCACCACTCGGTTTTTTACACCCTTCGTTCGCGCAACTTTTCCAGTTCTGGGTCCCTTGACGTAGGCATATGGACTCTTTCCCATTGGCAGTTGTATAAGGATCTTCAATATTTTCGGACCATAATAATAGGTTTGGGATATAAAGTGCCCCTTGATATATTAATTTAATTTTTATTGAGCCAAATGTATTTTACTTTATAGGACACATAGTTTTATCCATTCTGTAGAGTGTATTTTGCTAAAACCTTTTGCTAACTTCAGGAAAAACTTTTGAAAACCTGACATAGTTGCTGAAAAGCCTATAATTATATTGAAATAAATCTTTGCTTCTTTGATTAAAATTTAGTTTGCTAATTTGTTCACTGACGTCAGAGAGCAATATTGGTAAAACAAAACCAAATACAAGTCTACAAATGATAACATATTTCATTGGAGGGGAAAAATCGACCAAACTACTATAGGGGTGATCATACTTTACTTATACTCAATGAAAAATTAAAAGAAAAAGATCAGATGTGTTGCACTCACATGACGTTCTCTACTCTTGTAAAACTATTCTTACAAACACGTATTTCTCTATCATCGTGTTAATTGAGCTAAACATTTGCAGAAACTATCTTATTCCCAATTTTCTTGCAGGTGCAAAGAGCGAATGGGAATACAGTAGGCTTAGAACGATAGTCAAATCTTGTAAGAGCTGGTCGCTATGTGATGTCTTTGAAATTCCGTTCTCTCTGTGTGGCCAAGAAACAGAAAACGAATAACGTGTTCCTATTTATAAGCATAAATATTAGAAAATGCAAATAAATATCAAGAAATACTTGGAAACAGTTCACTCCACCCAAAAAATATATTTGACATAAATTGTGCGTTTTAGCGAGATCTAAATTTTTTGTGCAGTAAGACTTTGTTTATCTCTTACGCTTTATCATTTATGCGAAAGTCACCCAGAATGAAGAGAACTTTTGAGTACATCCCCAGAACATTTAAGATATACCTTTTATTTGCTATAAAAATATTTTAAACATCCTATGGTATTTTAATCAAAATCCTTAAAGCCATTGTTGAGATAATCAAAACATTCGAGAAATATTCCATGTAAAGGGTACTCTGGGGTGGAGGGATTTTCTTGAAAATCTTCATGTCGCATCCTTGGAAGATGGAGAACTTAAAATACCAAGTTTGGCATTTAATGGACTTTTCGTGCATTCACAGGCGCGCGCGGACGTTGTTGAAAAAATGTTTTGTTGATTTATTCAGGGAACCTCAAAACGTGTATTTCTACTGACATCTCAGTATCCAATTTTTGAGTGGAATCAACACGCACCCTCTCTACGTACTATGCGCATG
>CM060964.1:242638493-242640993 GCA_030765045.1 Tenodera sinensis | reverse complement strand
AGGCTAGATTTGCATAGCTACCAAATGGTCGACAAGCACGCCAATTGCGACATTGTTACCTTCAGAATATGGTGTTACCTATCTCCAAAAATAATAAGGAACAGGTGAACCATATATATCAGTGGAGGTGGCAATTTTCGAAATATTCCTTGTTATTGGTTTCAATTTTTAAAGATTTTCAAAAAAGGAAGTAATTTTGTTTTGTGTTTGTTATGTCCTGGCTATGCAAAGAAAATGGAATGTCAAAGCCATAATACAGCGACCTGCTCTTAAAAGATTTGACCATCGTTTAACGCTTAAGCCTAGTGTGTTCTCCTATTTCCATTATACCTACAAGGAAACATGAAATAAAGTCATTTCTACAAACGTTTATCTTGTTTATAATACAGCAGACACAAGAATAAGTGTTTTAAGAATAGTTTACATAAGAGTAAGTAGAGAAAGTCATGTAGGTGGACACATAAATTTATTTTGTTTCTTTATTTCCCTCCTTTTCTCCCTTGTCTTTCTCCCATTCAGTTTCTTCCAGTGTGTTTCTATAAGCGACTTTCCTCATACATTGTTCCCGTAAATTGTATTTTTACTTTCTCTACTGGTAAGTAGGGGAAGTATTGTATTCCAACCAAAAATTCTATGTCGAGATTTCACCGGAAATATATGTTTTGAGACCCCCTGAATCCAAAAAACCATTTTTAGAAAAACGTCCGTGTGTGTGTGTGTGTGTGTGTGTGTGTGCGCGCGCGCGCGCGCGCGCGTGTGTGTGTGTGTGTGTGTGTGTGTGTGTGTGTGTGTGTGTGTGTGTGTGTCAGTCTGTGGACAGCATAAGTCAAAAACGAAAAGTCGGTTAAAAACCAAAGTTGGTATTTAAGTTTAATGTCTTTCAAGGATGCGACAAGAAGATTTTGAAGAAAATAGCCCCACCCTAAACTACCCTTTACATGGAAAAGTTTTCGAAAATTTTGATTTTTTTGAAAATGGCTCAAAAGATTTTTATTAAAATGTCATATATTTGAGATATTTCCATGACAAATGAAATGTATATCTTGAATTTTCTAGCTGTAGCCCCTGTAGTCATATTTACTCTGGACGACTTTTGCATAACTGGTAAACCGTTACAGATAGACCAAATCATACTATACAGAAAATGTAGATCTTGCTAAAATACACAATTTATGTCCCAATAAATTTTCTTGTAGGGTGAACCATTTCGGAGATATTCCTTGTTATGTGTGTGAGAGTTTCGGAAAACTTAAAACTTTCGTGAAATGGAACATCATTGTTCATTTTTTTATATGTTAAGTGTGCCAGAATATCGGAATCTAATGTTCCCTTTGCACCTACAAGGAAATAAGCAATAAAATAATTTGTACGAACGTTTATTTTTCCTAACATGAAGAGGATATAGGAATAAGAGTTTGTTAAGAATGGTTAGTACAAGAGTAGAGAAAGTAATGAGAGTGCAACACATCAGACTTCTTAGATAGTTGATAGTAAAAGTAGGCCTTTTGGCAGTTCACAACTGTGTTAAAAGTAGAAAATTCTGCCACTTAGTACTCAAAAGCTTTTAACACGCCGATAATGCCAACTTTGTTTTCTTGTGGAATATGGCCATCACCTCATTCCAGTAGGCGGTGAATCTGAGTTCCGCAATGCTTGTATAAAATGTAATAATTGTACAATCAAAGTTTTTTCAAAGGATGAGCAAGTTTAGAAAAAATTGTAATGGTAATTAAATTTCGTTACGTTATTTTCGTCGCTGTATTATTTCCTCTGCCTCTCTTATGTAGAATATTATGGTTTTGTAAAAGTCATGTTGCCAACACTGATGCTACGCAAGGCAAATGAACATCGCAACCCGAAGACAATCATGACAATGAGAAAGGTAAAACAATACTATATAAATTATATAATCTATAAATATTCAGGACTGTCTAAAAACAGTGTATGATGCAGGGGTTAAAAGGATTTTATTTTGTTCGTAGCTTTCCTCATCTCCTCGGCCTGCGGCCTCGTGTCGGAATCACACCTACTCATAAAGTAAAAGCTTCCTTTTAACCCTTGTATCATAAATAATTATTACTTGATCGGTTTCAATACTGTTATTCCTGTGTCTAATACTTATAAAGGATATACATTACTTGGTTTATCCGTCTATTTAGCATGTTTCTTTCTTCCCATATACACCTTCCAAATGCGTCCATTCGGTTTCTGTACTGTACCGATTGGCACAATTAATTACAGTCTCGGCAATTTTATGATATATAGTTTATGGTTTCTTCCCCAGGGGCGCATGTAATACAGGTTCGTATTCTTTTCTGTTCGCTGCGCCTCTGTGCCACTTTCACTTTCAGCACGTTCCTGGTGTTGCGATTGGGTAGTTCTGAAGAATCGCTTCACCAAACTGAATGGTTTGTTCAGCTTTGGTAGACTCCGGCTTTGGCATAATTTGCCTTTTTGAGTCTAAATTCTTAATGTGTTCCGCTTAAACCATTGCAAGTTT
>CM060964.1:242460993-242635993 GCA_030765045.1 Tenodera sinensis | reverse complement strand
GCGGAACAACACTGTCAACTGGTTCAAACGAGATGTTCTACCTCCTCACCATCATGAACCTGTAAAGGTCTATTTCAATTAGTTGTATTAGGACACTGAATGGGCCTAGGTGGCCCAACATCTTGGCCAACAAGATCTCCTGATCTAACCCCTTTAGATTATTTCCGTTGGAGACACTCAAGAATATTGCGTTTTAAACAAGTCCCCTCAAAGGACCATTAAAGCACATGCATCTCTCACACCCTCAGTTCTCAGAAAGAGTCTCGGCTTCGAGTCCGCCTCCGGCATGGGTATTTGTATGCATTGTGTATATGTGGGGAAAAACGGAACATAGGGAAACAGCAAAATAAAGCGAGAAAAACAAGGGAACATTTTAAAAAGAACATATGCAACTTAAAGGTTAAAAAAAAAAGAAAAGAAAAGAAAAGAAAAAACCACAAACGCGTGCGCGCGCACACACACACACACACACACACACACACACACACACACACACACACACACACACACACACACACACACACACACACTGCTATACGCTTTAGAAAATTGTATTGTGCTCGGAAACTTACAACACCCTGCTCTCTCTGCCTTAGTATTCCCTAGATTACGCATGGCTGCCATCTTGTGCATCAGCCCCCGGCCTCGTTTACTCCGAGCTACCCTACTTGGTCCGTTTCAGGAGTTTCGTCCGTTATTAGCAATATCACTGGAAATTTACTCCTAAGGGATTAAGGGGAGGATTTAATCTAAAGCACTATTCTACTTATTGAATGAACAATACGGGAGAGTTAAGTGAAATTAATGAAACCGCCATTCCAGGTACAAAATGTTACCGTGCAACGAGGTATAAGCTATGTAGAATAACACATTTTAGTATTTAACTGTTTACTTCTACATTCTAATTACCTATTTATAAAACAAAATATTTTAAATAGAAATGAACTCGGATTTAAATTAAATTATTTTGTTGTTTAACGACGCTGTCAATTGCCAGGATCACATCAGCGTCGCCGGTGTGCCGGAATTTTGTCCCGCAGGAGTTCTTTTACATGCCAGTAAATCTACTGACATGGAGCTGTCGTTTTTAAGCACACTTAAAAACCATCGGCCTGGGCCGGGTTTGAACCCGCGACCTTGGGATCCGTATGCCAGCGTCTAACCAACTGAGCCACCCAGACCGACAATGTGTTGTAATGAACTCGGAGAAAAGGTATCTGAAATACATTTGTGTTTCTTTATAACTTTCCTTACCGCGGACCTACTAAGTAGAGAAGCTTCATTTCATCCAAAAGTTGAATACCGAGATTGCACTGGAATTATATGTATATTTTGTGGCCGCCCGAATCCACAACAAGAATTTTAGAAAAATATCAACGCGCGCATGTGCATGTGTGTGTTTGTGAACAGCGTAACTCAAAAACGAAAAGTAGAATACATACCAAACTTGATATTAAGTTCAGCATCGGACACTTGCCCCTAGCTACCCTGCTGCATGGAAATGAAATTATTTTAAATAATAAGTTTATAAGTTATAAAAGTTTGAAAATTATATGATATTAAAGTATGAAAAAAAAGTTTGGCAACACATGGAAAAATTTTAAAAGAAATGTTAAAAGAATCTACTTAAAAACAAGAATGTGCATCTTTTTATAATACTGCTTACTGGTCAAAATCAGAAAGTCACTTATTTCACACCTCTTGTTGCGTAGAACGTTTTGTATAGAAAGTTTTACAATATTTTCACACAAAATAATCAATGACTAATGAAGTATTTGATATAGTAGCATGAGAATTTGTATGATAGTTTATAAAAGTTTTCTAATTATGTGGTTCAATTTTCATAGTGATAGGTTTATTATTAAAGAATTTGGAATTTTCAGTGTAGCGTTAATAGAAT
The DNA here is from genome assembly GCA_030765045.1 of Tenodera sinensis. Classification (NCBI taxonomy): domain Eukaryota; kingdom Metazoa; phylum Arthropoda; class Insecta; order Mantodea; family Mantidae; genus Tenodera; species Tenodera sinensis. The sequence continues at coordinate 242,634,093 of CM060964.1, read as the reverse complement.
GTTAAGAGTAATTCAAACAAATACTTGGGCTCTCTCGCTTTCCCTTTCAAGTGTTTATTTTTCCTCTTTTCTGAGGGGGAGGGAGGTTCTTGCACCGCCAAAATTAGAGGTCCAAGGTTGATTAACGTATTAGTTTTATTCCAAGAAAAGGGTTTCAGAGTTGGTTATTCTACGCTTCATTCAAAACAGCCTTTGATTGCGTTCAGTTATTTAAGCAGTTTGAATATTTATTTATGCACAAAAAGACAAACTTTAATGTTACATTTGCTACCGAGCCGAGCAGGCAATGGCTATTTTCTATTCGTGGCATTTTGAAGGTCGCAATAATATAATTCCTTTTACTATCTGCCGGTTTCTGGAAGCCCCGTCAGATGTGGTAGGTTTTTGCTAAAACCTGACATTTCGCTAAAATCATAATAAAAAGCTGTAAAGTATAGAATGAAGTTGCAATACTATATATCTAACAAGCTCCATCACTTCATGAACAGCAATAGGAGAACTTGTATTTGACAGTTTTCACCACACGTCGGCTTTTCATAATCTGCCTAGGATCTTCGCAAAATGACGGGATTCAGTAAAAGCCTGCGACATAAAACTGATTACACGAAATTCAAGACAGAATATGCACATATGTCACATCAACATCTCAAACATTTTTATCAAAATAATGGTGCCATTTTGGGAAAATTAAAACTAATGAAAAATGTTCCTTGTAAACGCTTGTTAAATGAAGAGCTCACTGAATGCTTTTACTTAAGGCACGCTAGCAAGCTAACGTATAAATGTATCTATTTTTTGTGTTCAGGTGTTCTCAAAATACATATTTATCTAACTCTCCTATATGCAGAATGTACGTTTTATGGTTCGGCCCAGATCACGCGTATCCGTGTTACGTGCGATGTCTATTACACCGGGGGATTTTCCCTCTGATGCTCCCGCGTTACACATCATAAGCAGGCATAGGAATTCTTAAGCAGTTGGCTTGAAATTAACTACCTCAGACCATCATTAGTACATAGAATGTATATATCAGCGGCCAGGGGTCACTGGATGGTAGATAAAGCATGGTTTCGTTAGTGGTTGGCACACGCCAACAGACTGTATGAGGGATGGGGGTATTTTTATCTATGACGTCATTTCGTTAACTCTGGTAACTGTTCAACATACTTTCCTTTCTTTCTGGCTTTAATGATTGGAAATTTCTTGTAATAGAACAGGCACTTGAGTACCAACCTTGTTATACGTGGTATATATATATATATATCTGCGATCGGGACCGGGTCATAGAACGAACGCTGTGTACAAGTTTTGTAAGGAATACAGTAGTTACTTTCTCTGCCTACTATGCGTAAAGGTTAGATAGATAAAGTACAAATGACCTTTGAAAAATTTCAAATGTTGAACATAATAACATCGAGATAAGGTTTTCATATGGTAAGCCTAATCACAAAGAAATGATGTGCAAATTTCTGTATACTTATTCTATCAGAACTCCTGAGGCTCGGTCAGTAATAAGTTACAGCAATATCATTGGATTATTGTCCCAAGAGGGGTTTATAATTCATCATTTTACACATACTGCCATTGTAGAAAACATTACTAGAGGCGTGGCAAAAATTCAGTAAAATCCAGCAATTTAGCAAAAGAAAATAAGATACAATATGTCCAAAACATCATAACGCTCACGTGCTTAACAATGCAGCTAACCATTAAGAATTAATACTGTTTTTGCATAAATAGTGGAAGGGATACAGTACAAATTGTTACTGCTTATGCTATGAATGAATCAAGGCCTGATGAATAGAGAGTAAATTTTGTATATAAATGCTTGGAGGGGACGTTACAGGCATGACTTCGTCCGCCTCCGCCTACTTATAGGAAGACGTTATAAAATGTCCGGAATGGAAGTGCATAAGTTTCAGAAGTCTTAAATGTTTGTACCTAACTCAAAAGATGTCAAAAGATTGAAAAGGCTTGCTTAAGGGTACTCTGGAAGAAAGTGTGAATGGGAAGAGAGATCGGGGCAAAGCACTAGATTGTGGATACACATACAGATACGAAGAAGTAAGCGGGAAAAATGAAACGATATACTAGGCTTGGCTTACGGGGCAAAACACTGATCGATTAATTGTAAAGTTACACAGTAAACTAAAATAAAATTTAAACGCTAGTTCCTCTCATTTCATTTTAGTTATATAGTTATATTATGTATTTGTTTGTTTATTTACCTTTCTGAAAATGTGTTCTATTTATAAGTACATACCTTAACTAGTCATTTATCCTGCATTTTCTTCTAGATAACATTTCTCATTGACATAATTAGTGTTTAAAGTTGTTATTTGCTCAGGTAATCTCGAGCTTGATCCCTCTTTCGTGCAGCTAGAAGGGAATGTCAATATTTTCACTCTCCAATTTTTAAGAGTTCCTAATGTGGAGTTTATCAGGAAAATATTGATGTAAAGAAAGAAACATCCCCCCCCCCCTTCTTCCCCAGAAAAGCCTATTCCGGAAACAGTTACATGGCGGAATGGCCTACCCTAGCCAACTAGAGTTGTAAAACCACCGCAGGCCACTGTATACTAGCACAAGTAAGCCTAAACTACGATAGTTTTCCTAGCAGGCTTGGTTAGTTACGAACCCATCCGCGTTACCTGTACGTTAGGTGTGTTGCATACCTGTTGGGCGTTATCTCATATCGATCGTGCTGTTACGTTTTTAACACGCCTTCACTTGTATGTATATATTGTACCCATCAATGTAACGGAATCTTTTGCCATAATTTCCACCAACTTAGAGTCGTCTAATTGATTTAAAAATTTGCACAGTAACAAGGACCGATGACAACACAATATCATCACTTTGTCCTAATATCCTGACCAGGATAATCAGGATAAACAGGTTACTTAGCTAAATATATCAATTTAACGGAATTTTACGACGTAATTTTCATCAATGATTTCTTCAAATTGCTAAACTAAATTACATTTTAACAAACATTTTGGCTTTATTCATTCAGTTAGTTAATTTAACTCTTAAATATAACATTTAAGTACTTAAGAATTTCTGTCCATATTAATGCCTCTTATTTAAACTGATAACTAAATATGAGTTTTCTGAAAGCTCTTGAAATATATAACAGCTGTTTTATACTGTCTCTGCCACTTTACAGAAGTAGGTAGAGGTAAATTGCATTCCATCCAAAAAGTTGATATGGAGATTTGCCAGGATTACATTTTCGTGCTTCCATGAACCCAAAATAAATATTTTTTTAAGAAAAAATTCTGTGTACGTGACCTTTTGTCTTTCTGAGAAAGCAGCATAACCCCAAAATGAAATGTGAATAAATACCAAATTTTGCATTATAAGTATGGTATGTTTCCAGGATGCAACACGAATATTTTGACATAGTTAGCTCCTCCTGAAACTATCCTTTACTAAGAAAATTTGCATTCTAATATCAAAAGCTGCTCTAACGATTTTGTTTAAAATATCGTACGCTTCGAAAATAGTTTTTTGTTTGACACAAATTGTACCCTTTAATGGTTTCAATTTTTTCTTTCTCTAAAGTACGTTTTCATTTTTCTCTGATGGTTCATATGCTTCGACGCCCTTTTTGGGTAGTGGTGAGGTGTTTCAGGTGGTTGCCCAGTGGCTCTCTGTCAACTGTTAGGGACTTCCGCACGACTGTGTGGTGCTGCCTTCGCCGTCCTGTGCTGGGTTTGTGGCATCCCTTCACCTTATCTTGCCCTTCCAGGTGGGTGGTAACGTGCAGTAGATTCGTGCAGCAGACGAGGTGTCTCCCTGCTTTCTAATACCTCATACCTACTTCATGCTGCACCATTAGATTTTCGCAAAAATTGCTGTGCCATTTAACGAAGATCGGCGAAAGTTCCCAATTATTATTTCTATTTTCTCTTCTCCCAGGGGAAAGATTGTACTCCACCCAAAAATTCTATATCGAGGTTTCATCGGGAATACACGTTTTGAGGTTTCCTGAATTTAAAAAAAAACATCTGATGTGTTGCATTCACATGACTTTCTCTACTCCTGTACATGTGTGTCAGTGAAGTGTCACACGGAATAAAACAATATTGTGTTTTAGGTTGAACAGTAAGCCTGGAAAGGGGTTCGGTTCAAGAAACTAATTGCCCTAAGACTCCTATCCTGTACTCTATATGGGTTCAGCAGACTGGAGTCTACGACCATGCTCTAGATGTTGCAGACGTGGAGAAGTAGAGGGATTAGTAAGACTCCAAAGAGGCATAGACTTAAGGCAACTGGCATCCCTGATATTAGCATAGGGTACAAGGAGACAGTAGCCCCCAATGGCTGGGTGCGACACGTCTCGAATATCTTGTTGAAAAGTTAGAACTTTGTCTAGCTTGACATCCAGTAGGAGATGGCATTTTACCACTGAATCCGAGTAGTACGGTTGTGTATGTTTCGTAGCAGGTCCAAAGCTGTTATGAAACATGCGTGTTCCAATATCGACGGAGGAAACTGTGCGGTCAGACCGGGCGATCTGCGTCGTTGTGTAGAGGGGTAACTGAGTTACTCTCGGAAGTCAGTGCATAAATAATGCCACCTCTTTATTTTTAAAAGACATGTACATACTGTCACCGCGCCCGCCGCATCTAATTGCCGACAGCAGCAGTGTCACCCATCGCATTATTGTCGGCACTACCGCAAAGGAGCCGAAGGAAAGAGACAGAGAATGGCCGCATTGTTGGGGCGCTTGCTGAAAGAGAGAAAAGGATAGAAGATTCTGGAATCTTCCTCTTTGTATTCCACCGAATAGCTGAACTTTCCAGAATAGTGCCTGGGAGATATAAATAGCGGTAAAGTGCGACAGGAGTCAGACGTATGTGAAGGTTGAGGAGTCGTGCCGACGGAGAAGGGACAGTTCTTTGTGTTACGAATTCGGAGTCGTGCTGTTGGAGAATCGGAAAAGACTTTCTTGCTGTTACAACGAGTGTACAAGTTACTGTTTACGGAAATAAAAGTGTTTCTTTATCTCGACTACATCTGTCTACTTTACTACACACAACAAAAAGTCACACTGGTGTCAGAAGTGGGAGCCGTCGAATTGCTTCTAGTTTCGTTACATCGTCGTTAGAAGTTGCAACGTTAGAACCAAGATGGAGGGAGATTCGGAAACCAGGATGATGGCAATGATGAAAGAATTATTCGCCGAAATGAAGACAGAAATGTCCAAGATGAAGACGGCAAACGACAACCTCGTTGCCGAAATGAAGAGGAGAAACAACCTCGCTGCCGAGCTGAAAGGGATGAAGATGGAGCTATCGGCGAAAATTGATGGCGAACTGATTGGTGTGACGGAAGACGTGGAAGAACTCGGCGAAAAGGTGGAAGACCTCTGCCAGCATGCGGACGTCGTGGAGGACGACGGGAACGTCTTGGCACCCTGGTAGTAAGAGTTGACGAGAGCGTCAAAGTACTGGATGCCAGGGGCAGACGGAATAGCGCGGAGCCGGAGAGGGAGCACCTAGTGGCCGAGGCGACAGTCGCGCCCGTTTCGGATGATATGAGGGAAGACCTGGAACAACTCGGCGAACTGATTGGCGTGAGGGAAGACGTGGAACAACTCGGCGAACTAATTGGCGTGACGGAAGACGTGGAACAACTCGGCGAACTGATTGGCGTGACGGAAGACGTGGAACAACTCGGCGAACTGATTGGCGTGACGGAAGGCGTGGAACAACTCGGCGAACTGATTGGCGTGACGGAAGACGTGGAACAACTCGGCGGAAAGGTGGAAGACCTCTGCCAGCATGCGGACGTCGTGGAGGACGACGGGGAACGTCTTGGCACCCTGGTAGTAAGAGTTGACGAGAGCGTCAAAGTACTGGATGCCAGGGGCAGACGGAATAGCGCGGAGCCGGAGAGGGAGCACCTAGTGGCCGAGGCGACAGTCGCGCCCGTTTCGGATGATATGAGGGAAGACCTGGAACAACTCGGCGAACTGATTGGCGTGAGGGAAGACGTGGAACAACTCGGCGAACTAATTGGCGTGACGGAAGACGTGGAACAACTCGGCGAACTGATTGGCGTGACGGAAGACGTGGAACAACTCGGCGAACTGATTGGCGTGACGGAAGGCGTGGAACAACTCGGCGAACTGATTGGCGTGACGGAAGACGTGGAACAACTCGGCGGAAAGGTGGAAGACCTCTGCCAGCATGTGGACGTCGTGGAGGACGACGGGGAACGTCTTGGCGCCCTGGTAGTAAGAGTTGACGAGAGCGTCAAAGTACTGGATGCCAGGGGCAGACGGAATAGCGCGGAGCCGGAGAGGGAGCACCTAGTGGCCGAGGCGACAGTCGCGCCCGTTTCGGATGATATGAGGGAAGACCTGGAACAACTCGGCGAACTGATTGGCGTGAGGGAAGACGTGGAACAACTCGGCGAACTAATTGGCGTGACGGAAGACGTGGAACAACTCGGCGAACTGATTGGCGTGACGGAAGACGTGGAACAACTCGGCGAACTGATTGGCGTGACGGAAGGCGTGGAACAACTCGGCGAACTGATTGGCGTGACGGAAGACGTGGAACAACTCGGCGGAAAGGTGGAAGACCTCTGCCAGCATGTGGACGTCGTGGAGGACGACGGGGAACGTCTTGGCGCCCTGGTAGTAAGAGTTGACGAGAGCGTCAAAGTACTGGATGCCAGGGGCAGACGGAATAGCGCGGAGCCGGAGAGGGAGCACCTAGTGGCCGAGGCGACAGTTGCGCCCGTTTCGGATGATATGAGGGAAGACCTGGAACAACTCGGCGAACTGATTGGCGTGAGGGAAGACGTGGAAGAACTCGGCGAACGGATTGGCGTGACGGAAGACGTGGAACAACTCGGCGAACTGATTGGCGTGACGGAAGACGTGGAACAACTCGGCGAACTGATTGGCGTGACGGAAGACGTGGAACAACTCGGCGAACTGATTGGCGTGATGGAAGACGTGGAAGAACTCGGCGAAAAGGTGGAAGACCTCTGCCAGCATGTGGACGTCGTGGAGGACGACGGGGAACGTCTTGGCGCCCTGGTAGTAAGAGTTGACGAGAGCGTCAAAGTACTGGATGCCAGGGGCAGACGGAATAGCGCGGAGCCGGAGAGGGAGCACCTAGTGGCCGAGGCGACAGTTGCGCCCGTTTCGATGATATGAGGGAAGACCTGGAACAACTCGGCGAACTGATTGGCGTGAGGGAAGACGTGGAACAACTCGGCGAACGGATTGGCGTGACGGAAGACGTGGAACAACTCGGCGAACTGATTGGCGTGACGGAAGACGTGGAACAACTCGGCGAACTGATTGGCGTGACGGAAGGCGTGGAACAACTCGGCGAACTGATTGGCGTGACGGAAGACGTGGAAGAACTCGGCGAAAAGGTGGAAGACCTCTGCCAGCATGTGGACGTCGTGGAGGACGACGGGGAACGTCTTGGCGCCCTGGTAGTAAGAGTTGACGAGGGCGTCAAAGTACTGGATGCCAGGGACAGACGGAATAGCGCGGACCCGGGGAGGGAGTACCTAGTGGCCGAGGCGACAGTTGCGCCCGTTGCAGATAACGAAAGTGTACGTCTCGGGGAAGACAAAGGGGCAGTTCAGGGACGTCGGCGAGGATCCTCTGGAGGAGTGTGTCGGGTACGTAACCAACCAGGATACGACGTGGAGGACGATCAGCAGGGAAGCGCACAAGCAAACGAGCATCACGCGAGAACCGACTTGGCGTGTGACATGGGGGGACCGTCGGAGCCATCCAATCACCTGACGCATAGTGCCGTGAACGGAAGAATGGTGGACATCATCGTGGACGGCAGGATACAGGAGAGGCCGTGCCGAGCACGAGTGAACACGAGTGCAGCGGTGGACGCGACTCGCGCGGATGTGGTGGGGTTTGTTGCCGTACCCATCGGAAGCAAGGTGGCTGCGAAGGTGCGCCAGAGAGGTCGGCGGACATGGTACCCAGTGAGCCGTTTCCAAGTGCGCAGGATGGCCCGTCAACACACCAGGAAGAAGGGCAACTGGACGAGGGACCGTCAAGACCGGCGGTACTGTTGCAGAATTTCGAAGCAGGATGGCATACATCGTCCTACCCGGACCAAGGGACACTATTCAACAGCGATACCTAGGATCGTGCCTCCTGGAGAAGAGGTTCGATGGGTTAGTCCACCAGGGCGCAAGGGAGTTGCCGCAGTGATAGTGCTGGTCGGGACGACCAGCTCTGAGGAGGGAGCAGTGTCACCGCGCCCGCCGCATCTAATTGCCGACAGCAGCAGTGTCACCCATCGCATTATTGTCGGCACTACCGCAAAGGAGCCGAAGGAAAGAGACAGAGAATGGCCGCATTGTTGGGGCGCTTGCTGAAAGAGAGAAAAGGATAGAAGATTCTGGAATCTTCCTCTTTGTATTCCACCGAATAACTGAACTTTCCAGAATAGTGCCTGGGAGATATAAATAGCGGTAAAGTGCGACAGGAGTCAGACGTATGTGAAGGTTGAGTAGTCGTGCCAACGGAGAGGACAGACATATGTGAAGGTTGAGGAGTCGTGCCGACGGAGAAGGGACAGTTCTTTGTGTTACGAATTCGGAGTCGTGCTGTTGGAGAATCGGAAAAGACTTTCTTGCTGTTACAACGAGTGTACAAGTTACTGTTTACGGAAATAAAAGTGTTTCTTTATCTCGACTACATCTGTCTACTTTACTACACACAACAAAAAGTCACAATACATTGTGTGTGTAATTAGATGACTAATAACGTCTATGTTGAAACATACACGTATAAAAATCGGGTGAGGGGGAAGGTGCCAATCCTTTTATTTTTTTTAAAGACAAGCAAATATATAATACCATTTCCTTCTTTTTAAAAGACGTGTACATACATTGTGTTGAAACATACATGTATGAAAATCGGGGCTTGTGTGTAATGCCGGCGCTTTCTTTTTAAAAGACATGTATTTACATACATTATGTGTAATTAGATGAATGAAGAATGTATGCATTACTAATAGCATGTGTTGAAGCGCACATGCATGAAAATCGGTGAGGGGGTTTTGTGTGCAATATACCAGGTGGCCCACTTCAGCTGGAATTGGGGTAAGTAGATAACACTTCTTGCGTTAAAAGAGTTGCAGAGATCACGGGGGTAAATCCAGTCAGTGGCGTCCGTGAACCTTGTTCTGCTTGTAAGAGATGCCAGGCTAGTGTGTGCAGCGCGTGATAATAGACAAGGACAGTCATAGAATATTTTTCACTTCACTTACAAGACTTTATTTACCAGGGAATAAACTCAATTCTGTGTATGTTATTGTCTGACATTACGGATTATAAATTGTAAATTGCCGTAACAAAATTCATACAAACATGAGGGCGCGCAATGTTTCATTGGCATTTCTTTGTTTCATGATTATTATTATCATGATTGTCATTATCATCAACATCAACATCATTATCATTATCATCATTATCATTATCGTTATTATTATTATTACTATTATTATTATCATCATCATTATCATTATTATTATTATTATTATTATTATTATTATTATTATTATTATTATTATTATTATTATTATTATTATTATTATTATTATTATTATTATTATTATTATTATTATTATTATTATTATTATTATTATTATTATTATTATTATTATCATCATCATCATCATCATTATTACTACCAGACGACATATAGTCATTGTTTGGCCTCGGCTCACACGTGTGCAGAAAGAAGGTTGCCTGACTTGTCGTTTGCCTTTCACACTACAAAGCGGGTCTAACTAAATTTGTCTCATTTCTTTTTTAAATGTCCACCTTGTGGTAGCTTCTACATTGCTATTCATCTCCCCCGTTCATCGCCTTTTCACTCCCACCTACCAGTATTCTTTAGTGCTTTTTGTTCGTTATTTCTTGCAACAAAGTGATTATTTTAAGTCGCGTCTGTTCCTTCTTTCCATTGAAGGAGTGTGATGTCATACCCCTACAGGATACATTTTTGCTACTTGTTTTATACGCCCGCACGAGAATTTCGCCTATTTTCTGAAATGACGAAGCTTTTCTAATGTATTAACATTAGCAGAGTTGTTTTTTGCACACTCCCTATCCATCAAGGAACCACTTCAGAATTGCATCGTTTACTCGGTAGACACGTTGTATTTGTAAGATTAACAACTAATGTTATCAATGAGGGTATCTTCCGAGTTGACCGACTGTAAAAAGTGTTCTCTACACCGCATGTGAACTACATTAAAATATATGGAAAACATGTAACCAACAGAACAAACACATAGTATTACATGGTATAACACTATTAAAGCACACTCTTTCGTGGATGTTTTCTTTTTTTTTTTTTTTTTTTTTTTTTTTTTTTTTTTTTTTGGGAGGGGAGGGGGAGCGGCCCGAGCTTACTTTTATTCACTTATTTCAAGAATGGTAGAAGCCACAGCTCTTTTTGCGTTATTACATTGAATGACAAGATTCTTCTCTGTCATTCTCTCTCTGCTTTTCACACTCGGTTTTTCCTCGTCCCTGTATCTCTGTATTTCATTTCCATCCGCAGCACCTCATCTTGCTTTTCTCGCACTACTGCATCAACAAGCAAACCCTGAGAACTGATGATTAATTCAAAACCGATTATTTTTTACATCACTAATACCTTTAATGAATATTGATTTTCGTTTGCTGAAGAATATTAAGTTATGTTTAAGAGGTAGAACTGGAACTTAAAAATTCAATGCCACAACTGGGATTTGAACCACAGACCTTCCGCTTGCCGGTCTGTGGTTCAAATCCCAGTTGTGGCATTGAATTTTTAAGTTCCAGTTCTACCTCTTAAACTTTGCCCACACACGGCTTGTGTGTTTAAAAACACCAACAGTAAGTTTGTTGGCATAAATAAATAATAATTAAGTTATGTATTTGGATATTATTAATTATATGGTTTAGTTATACCAAGATTGTAAATTTGTATTTGAATTCCAGCTCGTTTCCGAAGTTATTCGTCTCAGAACATTCTACTGTTAGATTGTCTCCGTATCTAATGTTTCTTGTAGGTACCATCTACTTTTCACTACATCACCCATTTTCAAAACACAAAAAAATAAAAGGTGTTCCATCAGTAGAGAATGTCATGTGAAGGTATCAAAACCTATTTTACTTTCTGTACCACGGAGATAGTAAGTAGAGAAGGTAATGCATTTCACCTAAAAGTTGATTCCGAGATTTCATTGGAAATATACGTTTTGAGGTCCCCTGAACAAAACAAATAATTTTAGAAAAACGATTCGCGTATGTTGTCTCTCTCTCTCTGTGTTGTGTGTGTGTGTGTGTGTGTGTGTGTGTGTGTGTGTGTGTGTGTGTGTGTGTGTGTGTGTGTGTGTGCGCGCGTGCGTCGGGAAATACACTTTTACGCCATTTGTTGGTGTTGTGTTAAGACTACATTGTGCTGCCCTCTGCAGCAGACATATAACATTATTTTAGTAACTAGTTTTTGGTAACTCAGGAAACAAAGTAATGTAAATGGAAGTTTCTGATGATAAATGTGTGAGTTGAAGTTTTACTGCGTCGATTCCTTTATTTCACTAGTGTGTAGCAACAGCGCGAGCGCGCGTGTTTGTGTGTGTGTGTGTGTTTGTGTGTGTGTGTGTGTGTGTGTGTGTGTGTGTGTGTGTGTGTGTGTGTGTGTGTGTGTGTCCGTGAACAGTGTAACGCAAAAACGAAAAGCCGGTGAAACACTAAACTTTCTATTTAAGTTTTCCATCTTCCAAGGATGCCACAGAAAGGGTTTCAAGAGAATTTCCCCTTCCCACGCTACCCTTTACATGGAAATATTTTGAAAATCTTGATTTTCTCAAAAATAGCTCTAACAATTTTGATTAAATTATCACATGTTTCACTTCGTTTTGCATGACTCTTGCATATGTAACTGGTAAATCATATGAGACAGAAAAAATACTGCACAAAAACGTAGATCTTGTTAAAGCACACAGTTTATGCAATACTTTTTGTGAAATTACACATTTCCGAGATATTTCTTGTCATTGGTTTGAATTTTCAAGTACTAAACAACTTAGGAAGATACTAAGACGCCAGGAGTTTGAAGCCTGGTGTGCATACCCTCAGAAAGGAAGAGGAGTGGCACTCTTTGGCGAAGTTCCTCCTGCCAACACATGGATTTTGAAACGTAATGGATTATCCAGCTCAGAATGGCGTGACATGTTGAAGATGACAGCTATGGTGGTTCCAGTACATTCACTTCCGGGACGCTCCACGGGTACAAGCCACTGCAGACACTGCAGTGAGATAGAAACCTTACCGCATGTACTCGGGAATTGTCCTCAGGGAGAGTTGCTGCGAATAAAGCGTCACAACACCATAAGAACTCTGCTTACCAATGCTTTGCGAAGCACAGGATTAGAAGTCCAAGAAGAAGTACACTGTGTGGCTGACTGTGGCAGTAACCGTCGAATTGATGTCATTGCTATCTACAGGAAGAAAGGGACAGCTGCTGAGGTCTTAGATCCCACAGTGAGGTTTGTGACATCCTTAGACCAGCCAGCAGAAGTGGATCGTGAAAAGAAGAAAATATATGAGCCCACAATTCCATTCTTCGGTGCCTCATATAATATCAGAAACATCGTGGTCACAGGCCTATTCGGAGCAAGGGGCACAATACCAAAATCATTTGTGCAATGGAGACAACAATATAAGCTTCCTAAACAACTACAGGGCGACATTGTCCTAACCACAATAAAATACTCCGTGGAAATATGCCGAAATCATTTGCATGGTAACCACAACATTTAAACTTGAAAGTACTAATAATATAAATTAAATAACTATTTTAACTGTACCATATACTAACAAAACTTTTTTTTTTATGTATCCATTTAAAAACATCTATAAGTTATTCTGTGTCACATGGCAAACCTTTATATAAGGTCAGATTTAATAATAATAATTTTTCTCAAATAGTTATTCGCTTTTTCTCTCTTGGCCATACAAATAAAACAAAATTTCAAAGCCCTGACTAGGCGACCAGGTTTTAAAGCATTATCTATCGCTTAGGCCTACTGCATTTCCTTATTCTCTTATAAAGAAATATGCAATAAGACAATGCAGATGTTGATCGCGGTTTACATGCAATAGATAGAAGAATAAGCGATTGAAACTGAGTTTTATTTATGAACGCTGTTTAACTATTCCACTTCTCAGCGTCCCATTTTATACTGGGCGTGGAAGAAAGCTCAGAAACCTCTTTATCAAGCTTGGGGTTCTTTCACGTGCCGTAAATCTACACACGGGAGCATCGGCTTTATTTCCCTTCCAAAGGAAGTTTAAGACTTTTACGCCCGAAAAAATCCATCGCCGTCCTCCCGGTTTGAACCCGCGAACTTGAAGATCAGAGGCTAGCATGCTACCCCTAGACCATGGAGACGATGAATTAGCGTTTGTAAGAAAGATTGTACATGAGGAGAGAAACTGATGTGAGAGCACATTTTTAAGTATCATCTTGTATTCTGAAATATTGCTCTAGCTAGGTGTTAAACATTTGCTGGTATACCTACATAGTGTGGAAAACTACCAGTTTTACTTTCTATGTAACATACGCAGTATTGCATTCGATATCCAGATTTCACCGGAAATGCATGTTTCCAGGCTCCTGGATAAAAAATGCCCTTTTAGAAAATGGTCCTGTGTGCGTGTATGTGTGTGTGCGAGCAGCAAAATTCCATAACGAAATAAAAGTGGCACTAAGGATATTTTATTAAGACATCACGCATTTAATAAATGTACATAACAAATAAAACGCATATCTTGAATTTTCTCGGAATAGCATATGAAATCTTGTTCATTCGGAAGGAATTTTCATAATTTTGTATAACTGGTAAGAGATAGGCAGAGACACGCTGCACAAAAAATGTGTTTCAAATAACTTTTTTGTGGTACAGTCATTCAATATATCATTATTGGTTTGAATTTTTCAATTCCTGTCATTTTTAAATGCCACCGCTTTTAGTTGTTTCTCGCGATATCATTGAAGCATTATGGGATTTTAAGGCCAATAATTCTGGCCACTCACTTTTAGACATTTGTCGATTTTGTCTCCTTCCCTGCACAAGGAAATGCACAATAAAACTACATAGGCATAAACTAGATAAAAAATATTTCGTAAACGTAGTCCGTGGAACTTATACAAAAATTAACGATAATGGGCATAGAAAGTCATGCGAAAATAACACTTCAGATTAACCAACTGGAAGTTTATATACGAGCCAGCCGATGCTGGCTCGTATGACTCTATCACAACTTCAGAGGTAGACTTAGCAGCTCAACCAACAGGCGACCTGACGAGGCACCCCCGGGAGGATGGATGAGGTGAATGGATACGAAGGGCGGCCGGAACGTTGCCACGACATAGCAGAGGGCAGGGTCCCTACACTTTCTCAGTTAGAAGCACCCCGGCGAAGGGTGGCTAACTCCGGTTCCTCTCCCACCCCTTCGGGTTCGCACTCTCAAGGGGGCGCGGGACTCGAAAACCAATTCCCCTCTCACCCTCGATCTTGTGCCACCCCATGGGGAGTCTGGAAACCAGTAAGCTCGCTTTCCAACCCGGGCACTGCATATCTGCTGTGGGGTATCACAAATGATAAATGACACACCCAACCTGTGTCAACATAATACGATATTTTATAAACTAAGTGGAGTACAGTATCGCTTGTAATAGTATCGAGTCACCTTCGGGGCATTAGCAATTTAAACAGTAGTTTTGAGTATCAATGCGTGTAGACCTGAAGTTTACCGAACGGCACAATTCATGGCTGTACAAAAGTAGCATTGAAACGTGCAAGTTATTTAATATCAGTGTTTGATAAAAGTTAGCCAAATTATAACTTTTCTGTCAGTTCAATAGAATTGGTAATAAGTGTGGTACAGTGAAGTGCAATGGCTTCCTGTTCTGAAGATAGCGATGCTGGCCCGTCAACTCCGAAAAAACAAAAGAATCATGTGAAAATTCCTAGAAGGAAATAAAAATTCAGGGACGCGTGGGAAAGCATCCCTGAATATAAGCAATGGTTGCGCCGCGACCCTACGAGTGATGGAAAGGGAGATGTAGGATTTGCGATGTCTCCTTCTTATCAGAACTTAGCCGTGTAAAAAAGCACAATAAATGCGCAGGCCATTTGAAGAAAATGAAAGAAGTGTCTGTTGCAAGCCAAAGCAGCTTACGTGCCATTTTTAGTAAAGCGGCCGGAAATTCGTGTGTTGAAAAAACAGCTCATCTAGCAGAAATCAAAGTGGCAGGACCTTTTGCGGAACACAACATACCGTTTAGGGCGATGGAACACTTACAGGGCGTTTTGAAATATTCATTTCCTGACTCAAAAGTCGCGAAAGCAATGCACATGAAACGCACGAAATGTACGGCCATAATTAAAACGTTATTGGTCAAAATCACAAAAATGACAGCATGGGAACTAAAGTTGGTCAAATTCAGTGTGTTGACGGATGAATCGACTGATATAGGTTCGGTGAAAACTTTGTGTCTCGTGGTTAGGTATTTTGATAAAGCATCAAATAAAATCGTTAGTAAATTCTGGAACCTCAGCAATATTTTTGCACCAGGAGACGAATGAGGGTGCAACTGGTGAAAATGTGTTTCAAACTATTGTTAATTCTCTAATTGAGTATGACATACCAGTGGAAAACATAATTGGTTTCGCATCGGATGGATGCAGTGTAATGACGGGGTGCAAAAAAGCTGTGATGACGCAATTAAAAGAACTGTGTCCTGGCATAGTTGTTTTAAAATACATCTGAAGGATTTAGCGCCCAACATTTTTAATTATTTTGGAGTTAGTGCAAAAAGGCAGGCACAGTTTAGAGTTTCAGATGTTCAATGACCTACCGATTCACAAAATGCTTCACCCATCACAAATCAGATGCTTATCCTTGCATGCAGTTGTAGCTAGACTTGTGGAACAATGGGAAGCTCTAATACTATTTTTATTCAAAATATTTGGATGAAACACTATGCCATTACTTTCTTTACTAACACCGAAGAAAGCTTTGTCCAATGAGGGAAAAATGAACTGCACCGTCGCCATAAAATTGCCCAGGATAGTGTCGGACGAAAAATCAGTTTTGTTGTAGCAAATAGATGACTGAAATAGATGACAATAGACAGCGAAAATTATTATCGTTTGCCAACCTCCCTTAAGAAATTATCACCTGTACTGAACCAGACGAATTCTGGGGCCAGTTGTTGCAGTTCAAGGACAGTTCTGGCGACGTTCCATTTAAAGACATTTCTTAATTTAGCCTTTCTGCGTTATCTTTACCTCATTCCAAGGCTGATTGCGAACTCGTCTTTAGTAAAATGAACCTAACTAAAGTGAGACATCGAAATCGACTCACAACATCTACAATTAATGCTTGTGGTTTAGCCAGTCAGTGTATACAAAATAATAGATCCACTTGTGAGAGTTTCATACCTACCGAAAATATGCTAAACTCCGTGACACAATACTCTACGGTTCAAGCACTAAGTCACATTCAACACAAAGTGACATTCCTTTGGAAGAGGAGGATGCTGACTGTAGTTTCGCTTTTTAGTGACTCACAAATCGGTGAGTGTTTATTTATTAATATGTTACTGTGGTTTCTTTCCAAGTTGTAATTCAACATTCATATTACATATTTTAATATCATTCAGCTCTAATGTTTTCCCATATATATAGAATCATAATTTTAGATCTGTTAGATTCTTTATCCTGTACCCTTTTAGTTTCATCTATAGTTGACTACTTGTATAACAATGCCATAAGAATTTAGGATACACTCTAATATTTGCGTTGCTTATTTGAATGAAACACAACATACAAGTTTGAAGTAAATTCTCTTGATCTATTATGTATGCTCTCAAAACAAAAACGCAATAAATACACGAATGCAACTATTATATGCATATGGCTATATTAAAAGTTTGATTTTTTATATTAAATCTGTTGTACGGTCATCTGTTGTACGGTCCATTTCTAGCGTGCGTACGATTAGCGCGTTTTTTGATTATGGCAACACTGATCCGGGGTCGAGATTTCCAAAGCGCATTTGTTCCCCCTGCCGTGATGCTGCCGCGACACTCGCCGATGCTTCCAACCCTGAAAGAAACCTAACGTGATGAAGGGTGAAATGAAATGATTAACTTAACGAAATGGAGGGACAGGAAATTCGGAGGATATGGAAATCCTTTCCAGCATTCGCCTGACGACCCGAGGAAACCTCCGAAAAAGAAAGAAAGGGGAAAAAAAAAAAAAAAAAAAAAACAGTCGAATGATTTTAGTCACAATTTAATGTTAACCCTTTCATGCCTGGTGTGTATTATATGATACATCGGCTTTTTTTTTCCTATTTGTACTAGTTTTAACTTTTTTTCTGCTATATTCTTGTTATACTGTCTGTCACCAATTAAAAATACATATTTGAGACGTTTTGAATTGTAAACAATTATTTTTTTTTACAATTTATATAGTGTTTTTTTTATAAGAAAAGAAGCAAAATCCATGCAACCACAGTCAAATGATACCTCGTCATCATCCACGCGTGCCATCACACCGATTATTTACGTGGACCCTCCTCGTCCTTTACCACAGGCACATTTGACTGCGATTGCCGAGACTCGAACTCACGACCTCAGGCTTTGAGTGCATGGCCAGTGCACGGCCAGTGCACTACGTGTTGCCTTAATGATCATGGCTATTCAAGTAAGTAGGCTGGAGGTGTCCCAAACCGCCTAATCTAAACCGGTTGCGAATTAGAGGAAGAACGGTATAAGTAGCAAAATAATTCAGGCATGAAAGGGTTAACGTAACGTTGCCAAATCTCACCTAGAAATTAAACTCTGTATTACTTTTTAACATTAAATTGTGACTAACTTCATTCGAATTAAGGTAGAAATGCATTAGCATCGTTTACACAATGCTTGCAAGACATTTATTGAAATAATAAACCATTTATATCCATTCGCCAAGAAGCTAGATGGCTCCAAATATTTGACACAATTTTTTTTTTCGGCGAAACGGTTCGTTATTGACAATAATTTTATTGGAGATAAATTGTTAAACTCAGCATGTAGAATGCTTAGTTAACGTGTGGCCGAAGCATAAGCTTTGATAAACGTCTGGATTTCCAAAAGAGATAGGACGTTTACACTCCAGACCATGCTTGAGGCCAGTAATAACGTGTAATCTTTGCTTAGGATGCCAAAAATCGAAATCTTGAATATGCACGCAGTACCTATTACGGTTTAAATCCGAGTGTAGACGTTTATTGAGCTGTAGGACATTGAGATATTCAGCTTTTCATTTCCTTACCTTTTTCTTGTATCTTACATTCCTTCAAGAACACTATCTTAGCCGCTGTAGCGAGGTAGACGACTTTTAACTCCCGTAAGTTAACATGCATTGCATGACAGATATGTTCAAATCAGTAGAAATTTCATGACCTTCTGATTCAGTCGCAACATGCATAACTTATTGGTATATTTTTACTTTCTCTACTGATAACTGCAGGGTTGCCAGATCTACTGATTTTGCAGATCTGCTTTTTACTTTCTCAACTGATAAGTAGGGGAAGTATTGTATTCCACCCAAAAATTCAATGTCGAGATTTCACCGGAAATATATGTTTTGAGGTCCCCTGAATCCAAAAAAGTACTTTTAGAAATAGGTCCGTGTGTGTGTCTGTGTGTCAGTCTGTGTGTCAGTCTGTCAGTCTGTGTGTCAGTCTGTCAGTCTGTGGACAGCATAACTCAAAAACGAAAAGTCAGTTAAAAACCAAAGTTGGTATTTAAGTTTAATGTGTTTCAAGGGTGCGATGCGAAGATTTTCAAGAAAATAGCCCCACGCTAAACTACCCTTTACATGGAAAATTTTTCGAAAATTTTGATTTTCTTAAAAATGGCTCTAACGATTTTAATTAAAATGTCATATGTTTGAGATATTTTAATGACAAATGAAATGTATATCTTGAATTTTCTGGCTATAGCCTCTGTAGTCGTATTTACTCTGGACGACTTTTGCATAACTGGTAAACCGTTAGAGATAGACCAAATCATACTATACAAAAAATGTAGATCTTGCTAAAATACACAATTTATGTCCCAATAAATTTTCTTGTAGGGTGAACCATTTCGGAGATATTCCTTGTTATGTGTGTGAGTTTCGGAAAACTTAGAACTTTCATGAAATGGAATATCGTTGTTCATTTTTTTATATGTTAAGTGTGCAAAGAGAACAGAATCTCAAAGCTTTAAAGCATTTGACTATCGCACAAAGTCTACTGTATTCTAACATTCCCCTTGCACCTACAAGGAAATAAGCAATAAGATAAGTTGTACAAATGTTTATCTTAACTAACACGAAGAAGATATAGGAGCAAGAGTTTGTAAGAATGGTTAGTACAAGAGTAGAGAAAGTCATGCGAGTGCAACACATCAGATTTTTTGTATATCTACTGATCTACTGTTAAAACTGAACGCACTTCAAAATCTCCTGCTTTTTACATATTTTCCATTTTTAAACATGTTTTCATTGAAATCGTATAATTCACCTTTCCGAAAAAGATTTTTAGGCAAGTCATTCCCTTGTGTATAAAGACGAAATATTAATATAATCACCTGTTTACATAAACAGTATACCACATCTGGATTGCCTCATCATCACAGAGCTTGCTTTTGAAATCTGGGCTGTGCTGATAAGAAAGGGGAAGAACTATATATATTCTTTTACGGAGAAACAATCAGATCTTATTCAACATACATTGGAGAGAGATATATTGCCCCTCCCAGTAGTTCAGTTAGGCTATTGGAATTTGCTATTTATCAATTGGGTTTCCGCTTCTCACTTCTGTTTACATTGGCAATAAATCTTGGGTGTTCATGTGCATATAGGGCATTATTTAGATTATGCATCTTTATCCTAGGAAGACTTACCGCTGTTGCGATTAGCTTGTCCCTTCCTCTTTCCTCCACCTGACGTAACAGTTGCCCTGTGTTTGGTTCAATAAAATAATCATACTACAGTAGCTTAAAAACTAAATCAGTTTTTCAGTTGCGTTGCATTTGTGTCTTAAAGACGAACCGAAAATTACTGTCAGTGTTGTTTCGTAGTGTTAAATTAGTGTGCGTATATTTTTATATTTTAACTACCTACGCTGTTGTAATAGTGTTCACTAAACATGAGTAAGAAGCAGAAGTACAGTCAGAACTACATACCTGAATGGGAGCAAGAAGATAAGTATAGTGGCTGGTTAGCATCTTCTAAAAAGGGGTCTACTTTCGCAGTTTACCAAGTATGTGATTATACCACTCTGATTATACTATAAATATTGTATCAAGCGGTAAAACTGCTTTTTATGGTAATAGCCTACGAAATTCATAGCGATGCTTTTGAATGTGAATGTTTTAAGGGAAATATTAATTTCAAGGGGAATGTTTGACAACTGAGGTAGGTGTGTTCCCTGCTTCATTTTCAGTAATTGATATCTTAGGAAGCATTCATTTGTAAAATTTCCATCATACTACAGCATTAATAAGACGGCGGGAAAGGTTACAAAGGTACGCGGAATAAAAATACCTAAAGGAGGAGCTTTATTAGAAATAGATTCCATTTGTATAATTTTATATTTCGCACGGTGTATAATTTTATATTTCGCACGGTGTATAATTTTATATTTCGCAAGGGTTGTATAAATAATAATGTTTCCGTTAAGAAAGAAAAAATAAAAAGGGAAATAGAAAGGAATATATTAGATGGGATTCGAACCCATGTTAGCCTACACTGTTCATTTGAAAGAACACGCCCTAGCCAGCACAGCCATAGTAAACACACAGCTTTGGCTTGACTGATTAAACTCACGTTCTAGAAGTCTAGCTCCAAAACTGAATCATTTTAGTTCTAGTCCACAACTTAACATAAGCACCATAAGAACATATGTTCTGCAGGCGCACTGAAGTTGAATCTGCAATGTTGGCCCGTTAATGTAGAAGGATTACTCAAATATTGCTTTTCAAAGCCACGAGGTGAGGTGAGTTGCGAGGTGACATCGCTGCCATGTCCTCAGAGCAGTAAGGGAAGCATATGACTAATTTAATTCTCATACCACCTATGCAATCACGCCTGAGAATTAGGTGACCCTTCGTGCACGTCTCACCGAAGATGGGAATTTACTTTTGTTAAAGATAGTACATTTAACTCACGTTATCAACAGCCACCAGCTAAAGGAGAACTGGTGGATCGAACTGTATAGTGCACTAATGCACATAGCACATTAACCAGGAATAATAACAAGGCGGGTGAGTACAGATATAAGTACGTTATTGGAAAAGGTGTTGTACGAATTTCTTCTGAAGGTACCAGATATTCATTTTATCAATATTTGTCATATCTACGTATCCGTGTTCCCAGGCAAGGTCAAACGCATCAGCAGCCATAGATGTCTTTGTGGCAGACCCATCACGCTGCTGTGCATTTATACTGCGACAGTTGAAGGCAGAACATTTGCCACAGTCTGGCACGTAAAATTATGGCTCATACAGCATCACTGGAAGTTTCTGTCACCCGTTCCTAACTTTATGGCAAATTCTTTTTCGTTCATTAACGTATTGTGGTTGGAGGTCACGTACAGTCTCCACCACAACTCATCCACAAACGTTGATAAATGATATTGCTGACAATAGAAATACCTACCTGTAGTAATATACTTGATTATTTTCCTTCACACTGGCAGGTTTTCTGAAACAGCCAACTGTAGAAGTCGATTCGTAACTTTCAAATGTTCTGGATGAGACATTATAAGCAAGGCAATAAAATATGAAATGCTGAATGGACTCGCGATAAGCGCGATGAAAATAAAATACATGCTTTGCGGCTTTTTCATTTTTCTTTAGTTACCATAATTGGAGCAATTTAAAGCCAGGTTAAATACTGTCAGCTAATGCTAAAATAAATATTTAGGCAATAGACTACATGTTCTCCGAAATATTACCCATTGCGAAGAATATTAATCTACTTTTATCTAAATTAAAAAAAGATTCTCTTCAGACTTTCGTTCGTTCTTTAGCACGACATTGTTGTAAGCAAAGAATTAAATAATCAGCAAACGCACAACATTAATATTTTCCTAACTTCTGTTACAGAGCCCACAGACCAGAGAGTATACAGGTGAACACAAATAATTACAGGCGATATACAATATAACTTTTAATCATAACTTAAATTAAAGAATAATTGAGGAAGTTTGAATTCTATATGCAGATTTGGTATGGTTTTATATTGTAGCCATCATAACAAAATAAATAAAACATACCAACTCTAGCGCAAAAAGCTTTTTGTGTCTTGGTAACTTGAAACATAACTCAATGGTTACAGTTTAACAGGTTAACAGGAAAAGTTTTGATCCTAAGGTCAATTCTGGTAACATCATTCTTAGGTAGCGCAATCAGATCCAAACGGCGGCAAGTCTCTTATAGGAAAGAGTAATATGAGAATATGGAGATGCAGTCTTAAAATGTCTGTACAGCGAACGAGTCGAGAACTAGCAATTCCAACAATGACACCGCTACAAGTAGACCCATATAAGTTGAGACAGAGGTTTATTGCACCTGTAGGATCGCTAAGGTTCGGAAGTAGAGGAGAAATCCCTTTTCTTTTTGAGTGTCTGAAGATGTGGCCCAAAATAATGTATGTTCATTTTCGCTTACCGTGGGTCACAAAATGGTGGGTTCTATTTATAACTTTGACCTTTTACGACGTTTGTTGTTTATTGGTCTTTTTAGACGTCTTAGATCTCAACTACTTTTATTGCAACTTAGCATTCTTGACGACATCTTTACTGCTCTGTCTCAATTCGAATAGACAAAAATAATTCAAACAGATTAACATAACAATCGATTAAGTATGACTAAAAGAAGAAGCATTGTATTCTTAAAGATTTTCGCTCTGTATGTTTCACACCATCAGAATTTGTATTTCATTAAGAAACAACATTTGATAAAGATCAAAATTATTAAAAAGAGTAATTAATTATAATCGCATTTTTCCTTCTTTATTCCATTTATTGAGTGCTTTTTAAGATACTTCAGGCTTTTGTTTAGGCATTTTTACGCTGCTAGGTCAACTTCTGACCTCTATATATTGCAATCTAGAACTTCAGTTTACGTACAGTTAACCTGTTTATTCTGATCAGTTACACCCGATAATGCTAACTGATGTGTGGCAAGAAATGGACTATCAACTGGATGTATGACATGTCACAAATTGATCCTAAATTGAACACTTGAAATTATGGTAAATTCCACAGTTTTTCTTCTATTTAAGTTAATGCAGAAAAAAATCATAGGTTTAAATGCCAAAGACATTAGCAACTTTAGGTGATACCTCTCATTCTCTCTGACATTGTGACCTGTAAGGAGTGAAGGAAGGCACCAAAGCCTAAGCGTTCATACTATTTCAAGTGTTGGTATTTAAATTACATTAACTGACGGTTGTCGATAAATTTAAAGCGTGGGAATTATACCAGAAAAATAAAATGGGCCGTCCCTAACTGTGGATGTGTGCAAATGCGTGTAAAGAACATAATACTTTGATGTGTGGCGTGTGCAATACTGCACTTGAGTGAGTGAGTGAGTGAGTGAGTGAGTGAGTGAGTGAGTGAGTGAATGAGTGAGTGAGTGAGTGAGTGAGTGAGCGAGCGAGTGAGTGAGTGAGTGAGTGAGTGAATGAGTGAGTGAGTGAGTGAGTGAGTGAGTGAGTGAGTGAGTGAGTGAGTGAGTGAGTGAATGAGTGAGTGAGTGAGTGAGTGAATGAGTGAGTGAGTGAGTGAGTGAGTGAGTGAGTGAGTGAGTGAGTGAATGAGTGAGTGAGTGAGTGAGTGAGTGAGTGAGTGAGTGAGTGAGTGAGTGAGTGAGTGAGTGAGTGAGTGAGTGAGTGAGTGAGTGAGTGAGTGAGTGAGTGAGTGAGTGAGTGAGTGAGTGAGTGAGTGAGTGAGTGAGTGAGTGAGTGAGTGAGTGAGTGAGTGAGTGAGTGAGTGAGTGAGTGAGTGAGTGAGTGAGTGAGTGAGTGGTGTTTAAGGGCCCGTCGACAACTAGGTCCTTAGGGCCCGTCTTGAGTAGAGAAAGGAAACGTACCTTAGACATTGTAGTTATGATGCATGAGTTAAAAGCGCGATTATACCCTACGAGCAGAATATAATAACTGCTTTGAAGGCGTGTGTCATAAATAATTTTGTTAGACGATCGTGAATATAAATATATATGTACAAAGTATAGATTATGAATTAGCTTATGTTTACCAATTCCGTATCTATGATGCTCAGCGCGGCTGTGATGACCACTTGTTTCCTTTTAGCATCATCCTGACAACATGATGAGATAGAACGTCGAAGACATCCATGTTTTGAATTTATCTTCAAAATCTCTAACAGCATTTTTTCACTACAATTAATTTGAATGTTTCTTACCTTCCGTCTTTAAAGAAACCTCTTACATGCTATTTTGTATTATGTCTTTGACTTTTGACAGCAATTATTCTAATATTCTAATAACCTCTGCTGCTTGTAAAATTTCGGCTAGTTCTTCTGATTCCATAATTAGTGTTTTAATATTATCTTCAATTACGTATATGAGTTAATACTACTACCTATCATTCATGATTTATTTGGGGGTGACGAGCGATGCACCTTTCAGCAGGACAGTGCTACACCGCTCGATCAATCAGAAATGGTCCAGGGACCACCCTGTTACTGTTCTTCCTTGGTCAAGGAGCAATCCTGATTCCAACCCAAATGAAAACCTATGGTCAAGGCTGAAAGTTGTGGTGTCATGACGGAATTCTAGTAACAAAATGGAGCTGCTACAGGCCATCATCCAATCGTGGTTTAGAGTGATGACTAGGGCTCCAATTTTTATGACCGAAAAGCTCTTGAAGTATGCATGCATTTATGCCTTAAAAATTACGAAAAGATGACATAAAATTGCGAAAATATTACCTAAAACTTAAAACAAAAACGAAAAAATTAATTTTAACAGTCCAGATGAAATAATTCATACCTATCGTACCTTAATTTTCAGCAGTTGCATTGGATGACGATATGCAGTTTCAGATGATCAAACTTGATCGTATCTTCGGTTGTCAGCAATTGGAGGCTTGAACTTGGAGAAACTTCTTTCTACATCTACTGACGTAATGGTGGCATACTTGAAATAAGGGAAATTACTAGTGGAAAGCTCTGGTTCATTTTCATCGTATTCTGCTTCTTTGCCACAAAGAGTGTCAACAATTTTATACAATATTGCATGTCCATTATTTCCTTCAAGCACACGTGGTAACTTTTCCTTAACCTTGAATCACTTACGTCAAAGTTGCTGAAGCTCTTCTGAAACTCACTGTAGTTTGTGTAATAGTAGTTGGCAGCAGCAAGCCAAGTTCCCCAACTTGTTACAATGGGCTTAGGGGGAAATGGTAGTGATGGCACCTGTTCTTTAAACTTTTGCACTCGAAACGGAGCCTTAACAAAAACCTTCTTGGCACCTGCAATGAATTTGTCCACCTCAGGATAGTTGACTCGAACCTCTTCAGTCAACCTCTTCAGTAGAGCATGTGCAAGACATGTTACATGCACCATTTTGGGGCATAAAACCTGAAGACTCTTGCTGCTTTTACCATGTAAAAAGCAGCATCCGTTAAGAAGAACATGAGCACATTCTGTCGTTCTACTTAAGCTGGTTACAGCAAGTTCATTGCAGTGACAAAAACAAGAGCAATGGAGGAGTGGTTCGCCCTATCCAACAACTCGCACATCAACAGAAATGTTTCTCCAGGCAGGTCATGTTTAAGAGTACCTACAATAACGTTTGCTACGTATATTCAATCTACTTTGGTGCTTTCAATTACGGAGTTCCATACTTTGTTATTGCCAACACTATCTCTTATTTTCTTCATTGTATTGTCGTAACAAGAAGTCAGATAGTTCTTTCTTAGCGTGGACTCGAAGGGAATTGGGCAAGTCATATACTTCTATAGGAACTGTTTGAAAGCAGGTACTTCTAATTCGTATAAAAGAATGTTTGATGAAACCATAATCTCACAAAGATCCTTGGAAAACTGAGAATACGCATTGTCCGAAAAACTGCTGTGTGGTTTCTCAAACAGTAATCGCTGCCTGCTTTCCAAGGCTGACGCTCGGTTTACACAACTTTTGTGTTTAGTAGTATTGCAATGTTACACTGTAAAACGTTTTACAGCCGTTGTTTTCACTTCACACAGTTTGCAAAATAAATCCATCAGTACTAAAATTCTTTCAACGAAATCTAACAAAACCTTGCAGCCTCGCACTGTCAGAGCACTCTACTTTGGGCATCTTGAGACTATACTGAATAACTCATTCATTAACAAACACAAAATGATACAGTACAGGAGCATACAGAGTGTGTGGTTGAAATTGCTCTCTGTTACTCCTCAGAACAAGCAAACTGAACATCTACTGAGTCCAAGCTCCTTGAAGTTGCGGGGTACGGGAAAGCAATTAAGAGGCAGAACTGTGAGGTGTTGCAATGCTTAGGTAGCATATTTTATTAGAATCGCTTTGTACGGTATTGTTTAAGCACATTATTCTCAAATTTTCACATTCTCTTGTGAGTGTTGCAGTGCTAGTGACTCTCATATACGCCACTGGTTATATGGCCAACTACACTCTCAAGTGCTTTCATACATCATTCTTACTTAACGGAAACATAGTCTCATTTTTTTCAGCTTGGAGCATGGATCCTTACAATAGCTAGAAGGGAGAAAACAAAGAGAGAGAGAGAGAGAGAGAATGGAAAGAAAATCGGTTGTTTCTTCTTCAATGAATCACCCAGTTTGTTCACCAGCTCATGGTCCCTGGCAGGAATACAGCCAGTCAGTACGCAGTAAACAATTCCAGGTACACAGCGATATCTGAAGGAGGAGTCGTGCTTCTAGTCGCGTCTGGGATAGTTGTGCCAACCTTGCACTATGCTTTAAGCATAGAGCTGTCACTCTGAACTCGTTTGCTCTGCAACCACAGTATCATAGCGGATTTCACAGCACTTCTAGGTGGGGGTTTATCTTCTACTTTTTTCATTATTTACGACATAAAACAAGTGACTCGTACGATTTTACAACCGAAATTAATAGGAATCAGCAGCGAATAACATTGGAGGTAAATTGGCAACGTAACCAGCAGAACAACATTTGTGCGCAGGTTTACAAAACTCTCCTCTCCTCTTTATTCCCCTAAGACCATGAGGTGGTGAACAGACAGTACGACCGATGTCTCAAATGCGGTCATGCAGTTCCAGATATTAGAATCTTTGACCCGCAGACTGTAACAGTTCATTCCAGATAACTCCCGCTACCGTCAAGTGAAGGTTGTTGAACGAACTTCCTTACGATCAGCTGTGCAAGCGTTATGAAACGATGTTTATAAAAATATCTGGTAAGATGTTAAATAATGCATAAATATGACCAAAAGTATGCTCTTATTCGTATATTTGGCCAAAATATGAAGCAATGCTAAAATATGGTCAAATATGCATTTATATGGTAAATAAAAATTTATTGGTGTGTTCACAAATGTTGGAAACATGCCTGAATGAATTTAGGCATACAAAAACACGCCAGGATAAGTATATGACGTCATAAAATCTGAGTCCTAGTAATGACACCAGAAGAGCTGTTTGGTGGACTAGGCCATGTAAAATCGAGGCAGTAATTCAATCAAATGGATATCCAACAAAACATTAAGAAAAGCATATGGATATATGGGTTACAGCTGTTATTTTGATAAGTGAAATTAAAAGTGAAATTTCAACCTATTTTGCACACTTTTTAAAAGATTGAATATTAAGAAATGTTTGTCTCGTTTTCCTGAAACTTTGAGCTTAATAAAGAGTTAAATTACAGTTAAATTCAAAATGTTTGGTAACGTGCAAAGCGGAAGCTCAGGAATGTTGGCACTGCTTAAGTCTCATGAATACTGCTCGGCAAGCTTCAATGAATACCACCTCTCCCCCTCGTTACTTGCAGTAGCAGACACGTGACGAAACTACTGTCTCAGGACTGGTCTAGTTAGGACTTTCACTTGTCATAGGTGTGAACGCATGCTTGATAGCACTAGCCATATTAGTAAATAAAACATTGGCTTCTTCAGTCCTACTCTGTTGCCAGATTGTGCAGAATTTGTCGTTGGACTTTTTTTATTCGTCACATTTGAATCTATCATCACGCAAAATTTGCGCACTCATAATCTAACACCTGTGTGTGTGTGTGTGTGTGTGTGTGTGTGTGTGTGTGTGTGTGTGTGTGTGTGTGTGTAGTATAAATAAAAATAAGATAATACAATAAAAACAAATTAGAATACAATTAAAATAAATTTTTGAAAATCGTAAACATATATTTACTCGTAATATTAATAATTCAATGAACCCCACGTACTTGAAATGAGCCAAAAAAACGTTGTGTATATAAAGCATTGTAAATTGACCGATAAAAGAAAGAAAGGGAAGAAAAGGCTCCACCGCCTTGTCTCAGTTAATCGCAATTGAGTAAATCCGAAGAGGGACTTCTCCAAGGATGAGATAAACCCTGACTGCCCGTAGTTAGACAGACCGCAGTGTGAAGCCACACGTAGAAAGCAAAGCAACGAGCTATACAACACTTGTACCTTTTATCGCATGGCGAACCGCACAGCGCTTGCGGTCACCTTTCTGACAGCTTGGTGGACCGTAATGGACTTCCACCATCACGTCCCGGAATCAACCTGGTTATAGACCAAGTATATTCCCCTTTGTATTTTGTCATTGCCAATATACGTATAACTGCTTAATAAACAAATGCGCCTGTTACTCTGGATAGAAGTGGATCCTAAAGTGGGTATAATAAATCCAATAACACACTAGTTAGGAATAACACCAAAACACCAATTACACAATCAATAGGATTCTGTTTCTCCGTTTTTTCTGAATTTTTGCGTTTACCATTTTAATTAAAATAGAACAATTAATATCATCGGAGGTATTTTAGGATTAAAGCTATGGTTCTAGCATTAAACACTGAGATACGTTTGGTCCATTTATATAATAAAGGTAAAGGAGCCTTGTTCGGGAGATCTTTCAACTTTTAACGCTTTAAAATAACCCGCCTATCCTCTCCTAAACCTCAACCTTTCAAAACAATTGGAGATTATGTGGTCGTCACACCTCTTCCATCAACCTGACCTCTATAATTTAGAGCAGCGATGTGCAACTGTCCGTTTGGTACCGTTATAGTTGTTTAAACGGATTGCGAATTAAGGCACTTAGAGGTGAAATTTACGACACAAAATCTACTGTAGCCACTTTATAAGATCTGGTAGATCGGTATTTTAAAGCAAAACGTATGAATGTAAAACTGCCATGCATATTTTAGAAAATATTCTGTCGAGCTTGTACTCCTTAAATAAATAGCCCGTGTCGGCCACAAGTTCCTCATATCAAACTCTTCAATTAACTTTTAAATTATTGCACACGAGGTAGGTATATATGACTGCACAACCAGAACCCTTAAGGCTTTTGAATCTCTTAAGAGACAGATTACATTCTGGCTCATAGTCAGGAAGGTGTCCTGTATGAGTCTGTTCGCTTCAAGACAGGCAAGTAGTTAAAAAAGAGAAGACAAAGAAAGCCAAAGCCCTAAGGGAGCAAAAAGTGGAGCGGTTCCGCCCTAAGCACATGGATTCAGCAGTTTGAAACAAAGAAAGAAAAAAGATGCTACCTAACCAATCTTCTTTTATAACTTGCCATTGATTGTGGACGTGAGGCAGCCCCAGTCGAGCAGAATGAAGGCTAACTCAAATCCTCAAATATATGAGACGGGAACAACGTCAATGAATTAGGATAACCATATTTTATGGGAATGTGGAACACAGTGGTAAAAAATGTAGGTCATTTGAGAAAATGTAGAACGTTATCGGTCAATGGAAAAATAACGTAAAGTTCTAATTGGAATACTTATATGCGATATACCCACGGGCATATATACATTTATATTTTCTTAATATTCCGAAGCACACATTGCTAAATGTGATCATCAGTAGTCAGTCATACTTCTCCAAAGAACTAATCTTGCGTAAAACATCTAGCCTGTTTGAAATATAATCAAGAAATTCCACACAACAGAACTTTTTAAAATTATACTTCATTAAAACAATTACCTGCTTTGACCGAACCGATACGTAATCTGTTTCTTTCATCTGTTCATCATGCTCTTAATAGTGAAAGTACTCTTTCGACGTTAGAGCTGTGTGCAGGAACATGTTGCCTTCTTCCTGTCTTGAAACACTTGTATTTTAACAACAATGCATCATTGAATTTGCATTTTCGTTTTGGCATTTTGGCTTGAAACAAAAGCATTGTGAATTAACCGTTAACTTTCCACTTCCTTATTTTTCGATAACCAAAATTCAAATGGAAAAGTGATAGTAAAGCATTGCTTTGCTTGCCTCCACAGAACACCAACCTTTTGCCTCTTTGCTACGTTACCTATCTCTCATTCATTTTTCCTAATTCACGAGTATATTCTCTGGCTGTAGCCGGTGTACCTCTGCTGCTAAGGCGAGTTGCAGCTACGGTTAGTAACCAATTGTTCATTTTTATTTTGCCAGTTCATTTTCTAACGACCACTGCTCGTTTCTGAAAATGTAGGGCATTAGAGATTTTTTCAAAAAATCGCCCCGGACGCCGGACGAATGGTTAAAATGTAGGGCATGTCCAAGAGTTTACGGACGTCTGGTAACCCTACAATTAATGTGAATTAATATTGTATTGCGCAGCTCTATTAGCAAGCGCATTTTATTATACTGTAATAATAATTTTCTGTTATGTCAATATTAGTATTTCTAGCATTGTTAATGCAATATTATGTGAATGTATGTAAGTACATATGCTAAAAATGTTTGTAGTTAAGCTAGCTTGCACGCCATAAAAGCGTGCAACATTCCACTTGTTTGTCAAAATCTTTGGACGGCTAAGGGGAGAAATAGGAGTACAAAGGGCAGTCAAGATCTTTGTAACACCGGAAGTTTGGGTGGCAGTTTAAAACTAAAGGAACACTTTTGAAGGCTATGGAACCAGCGGCGGCTCGTGGATTTAACGGATCGCGTGCTGCATGATCATACAGTGGTAATGTAAATCTACTCACTTGTTTCTGATCATAGCAGTAAATCGACCCGACGACTTTTCATGCCGGCAAACATGTTGATGTCCTTGGTGTTAAAGTCTTTGATGCTCGAAACTAGATTCTTTTCTACAGAGAGTATGGCGAGTGCCAAGAGCCGGTCCTACTTCATTGTGTTCCTTAGGAAGCACTTGATCCGCTTTAGTGAAGAGAAGCAACGCTCCGATTCTCCCGTAGTCATAGGGATCGTGATTTGCTATTTCATCAAAAGTTTTAACCAGATTGTTTGAATATAGCATCTTAATGCCCCACTCCCACGATGAAATTCAGGCCTTTCATAAATAAAATTGAAACCTCTGATTTTAGTTTGTTCCTGTTTAACATGGGATATTTCATTACAGCCAAGTCTGGAATATGCTCTGGAAAATTTCTCAAATATTCTTCGAAATTTTATGTGTCTAAGAGCTTACAAGCATTAAGATGAAATATTGACTCAAACCAGTACTTTATCTCTATTTTATGCGATCGCACACCTCTTTAGCGTCAGCGATTTTGTTGAGCCCCATCCTTCCGCTTTTTTCCATGTTGATCTTCGGTAGAGACAGTATCCAAGTTCTTGCGTAGTCCATCGATCATCTGCACGATGTTTTTCACCGAATGGCTCCTTTAATGCAATCAGTTTTCCTTATCTGCAGTTGGCTGTAGAGGATATTAACATGAGGCATTAAACAGTGAAAAAGGTCTAACCAGAACAGAAATTCGCTGTCTTGCAAGTTGTGTCTTAGCCCTCTTGCTTCTCTTTCCGTGTCTTTTGAAAATGAAGCCTCAAGTTCAAGAAAACCTTCAATGAGTGCTTCTATATTTTCAAAAACAAAATTCACTGTCCGGGACATTATTCCATCTGGTGGCAGAACCGGCAGCAATACGACGTTCACGGATTTTCTCCAGAACTGGTATACGCTGGAGCCAGCGTGAGAAGAAAGCAGGAAATCCTGACAGGGTGGAGAAAAATACTTCTGCTGATGTTTTGCGAAGCAGCTTTCTCCATTAAGAGATTTAACTAATGGGCATAACAGTGTGCATAGTGTGCGTTACCGCGGAACCACCTCGCTCGGTTGCTACTGGATACTTTGCATTTTCTTCTCTGATACTAGAAACGCGGTTTACCAACCAAACCTTTAATGTGTCTATCATATGCAGATGCCGAAAGAGAATAGCGAAGGTTAAGAAAGATGAAATAACGGAGAACAATTCGTACTCACCACTTGATCCACTGTGACTTCTGATATGCCCTAAAGCATTCAGAATATATCTCAGGACACGGTTCGAATGTAATGTATTCTAGGTCAGCTACTAAATAGTAGACATTTGCCTCAGAAACAAAATTGTTCAGAAACATTTAATTAAAAATAAATATAACAATTAAAATGGTATAGCACAACTAATCCAAGCTTATGAGCAGTTATTCTTGAAAACATTAATAAGTTTGGTAACACCCTCCGATGCAAAGATGGGCACTTAGTGACGTTTGATATTCACACGACTTTCTCTACCCATCACAATTTATGACCCCTTATGGAACTGAATACACGACACGGAAAACAAAACAAAAATATCCGCTTATAGTCACTTTCTGTTACCAGTGAACCCAATGAAAAAAGAAGAATGTGTAAAATACGTTATAGATGCCAGTTCAACCGGATACTTGGCGGATGTTGAATTATAATTCACTGTCCTGCAACACTTTCCCGGTTTTGATGAAAATAGCCTGCTTATATGGAAGCTAATGCGCTGATTTTGAAAATGATTACAGTTTTCACATAACAAGTACCGTTTTTATGAAATTCTATATTTTTTACATATTTTACGTACGAGGGATGCTCAATAAAAGCTGGCACTGAATTTTTTTCCCTTCCGTTCATTGTCTTCTTGCGACATCTGTCCATGTGTCATTAAACTACGTAATCCAATCACTGAAAATTTCACAGAGATATCTCTGTCAATTGATTGTTGGCAGCCTGTGAGAGTGAAAGCGTTTCATAATCACCTCGAAACATTGTCATTGCTGATTTTCATGAACAGTATTATGCAATAAACTTTTGTGTTCTCTTGAAGAAAAATACTACCGAAACCTACGACGATCTGAAGAAAGCTCATGGGAACTCTGCAATATCTCATCGAGCATGTTTCCGTTGTCACCATGTTTTAAAAAATGGCTGGGGAAAATGATGAATTACAGGGAGGAGCAGGTGCACCTATTACTGTCATAACAGAAACAACAATCAACACAGAAGGTGTCATTACTTCTCACTGTGAGACAGCTTGTGGGATATCAGCTGGGAGCACTCACACAATTTTGAAAGAGCACTTGAAAATGTCTAGGGTGTGTGCACGATGGATACCGAGACTGCTCATTCCACAGCAAATGCAGGCTCGCGTCGATGTGTGCCGCTATTGGAAACAATGTGTTGAGGACGAAGGTGATGCTTGGCGGAAAAACATCATTACTGCTGATGAAACATGAGTGTATTATTATGTCCCAGAGATGAAGAAGAGTAGCTCAGAATGGGTGCCACATGGTCAACACCCACCACAAAAGGCACGAGTGCAGAAGTCTGCCAATAAGGCCATGGTAACACATTTGTTTATTACCAGGGGATGGTGTTTACTAACACAGTTCCAAGATACACCACAATCACTGCAGATTATTATAAGAAGGTCCTGAAGCAGTTGGTACAGGATCGCATCACCAAAAGGGGCCCAAATGACCCAGCTGTCGACGGGCCCTTAAACTCCACACTCCACTCCGCATCACCAAAAAGCGAAGGAATCTGATTGGGCAGTGGAAGCTTCACCATGACAAGGCATGTTGCTAATGCCGTTCGAGTTCCTGGCACAAAATCACATCTCAACAGTACCTCATCCACCTTAAATTCCTAACCTAGTTCCGTGTGACTTTTTTCTTAACCCGACAGCCAAAAAGGGTAAAAGGGTAAAGGGTACAGGACGGAGGGGGACACCTTGCTGATGTCGACCTACACAGGTCTATTGTGGCTACCACCCCCCCCCCCCAGGAAGCAGGAATGAATGAGGGAATCGAAGGGGTGCTATCAGACTCGCAGCTAGACAGGCCAACCAGAGACGCCCGGAAGTCCCTAACCAGTGCTGAGATGTCTTCATCCCGGCGCTAGGCCCCGCAAAGCAGTCAGCATCACACCGCGGGCCCGGGTCGGATTCGCAAGAAGCGTTCCACACCCCCCCCCCAACGGAGGACAAGGGGCACCAGACGCCACCCAGCGCCGAGAATAGCAGTTACCGTGCGCAATCATCCACGCCATCTGCCGACACTGCCCGCACTACATGCCTGGAACTGTACCACCTGAAAGATGATAGGGAAATGGAATGAAGGGAAATGATGGAAAGGAAACCGTGGCATGAAATAATGCACCCCAGCATTTGCCTAAGTGACATGGGGAAACCACGGAAAAACCCCATTTCAGAGTGCGCGGCCAGGGGGATCGAACCCGCGACCTCCCGAATGCGGGCCACAGACGTTACCGCCTGAGCCATCCCGCTCCGTAGCCAAAAAGGAACTTAAGGCACGTCGGTTTGACAATGAGATCAAAGTAGTTAAAGCTTTAGAGGCGACCCAGAAAAGGATGTCAAAGAATGGCTTCCTGCACATCTTCCAGGAGTGGCAAAGGAGGTGGAACAAGTACATTGCATTGGGAGGAAAGTATTTTGAGGGGGACAAGTCTCTATGAGTGACTTTTTATAATAAATTCTTGTATGAGCGTTAGTGCCAGTGTTTATTGAACACCCCTCATATTTTAAAGTTAGGCTAGGACATCAAAATCAAACATGGGCTCAGCATACTGTTTGCAAAACATATAATGAACGGTTAAGGCAGTGGTACAATGAAGTTCCTATGATATGGTGAGAATTAAAAAAATCACTATGATTGCTCTTTCTGCATGGTAGAACACGACAAATAAAACAAAAATTAAATATCCAGATGGCCCTGTTTCTGCTATAAGACATGTGCCACACGGAGTACATGTCCCTATTCCACCAGCTCAACTAGAGGATACTGAGAGTTCAGTCTCTGGGTCAACAGAAAATTCCAATACAAATGAGGATTTCTCAGCACACACTGCTAAAGATAAGTCACAGCATTTTAGCCGAAAAAAAGAGAAAAATTTTAATGCCGAGAAAAAAGAAAAAAGAAACATTCGTGCCATCCTAGTTGATCCAAAAAATGTTATTGCCTCCTTTGCATATGGAATTAGGTATTATGAAACAATAATTGTTTAAGCATTAGACAAGAATGGTTTGTATTTCAACTACCTGAGTAGTAACTTTTGTGTGATGTCTGAAGCTAAGATAAGATAGGGTATTTTGTTGGACCTCAGATAAGATGGCTATTGAAGGATGGTGCATTTTTGGACACCATGAATGACCAAGGACTGCAAGCATGGTGTGCATTC
Source organism: Tenodera sinensis (assembly GCA_030765045.1). NCBI lineage: Eukaryota > Metazoa > Arthropoda > Insecta > Mantodea > Mantidae > Tenodera > Tenodera sinensis. The sequence goes on along the minus strand of CM060964.1, from coordinate 242,598,356 downwards.
AAAGAATTAGTCAATAAGTTTCTTCGAAATATAAAAGATCCGTGATACGAAGAAATTGTGATAAATAGGGAGCGGGGTTTTAGTAGATAAACATAGAAGTGATGTTAAAACAGCACGGAGTATAGAGCTGGCACCTAGCGTGAGGGTTGAGGAAACGACACGCCCACCACTACACAACAGCCTGTTTCTTGCGACTGTCGTATGTTATATTTGGTTGTTTTCTTTTTTATTCTCTCTATTGTGTGTGTCTAATAACATAAAATAATGTACTACTTGTTACGGACGAGACTTCCTATATGAAGAAAGCTGCCACAGTAATACAGTAAGCATTTCCAAAACTAAAACTTGTCTAGCACATAGTCTCCACCGAGTTGCGGAAGAAATTATATCCTCTTTTCCGGATGTAAATGCTTTAATAGCCAACGCGAAAAAGGTATATCGCAAAACACCCCCCAAAATCAAGATACTTTAACAGATGGCACCTGGAATTCCCTTGCCTCTACAACCAAATGTAACTCGGCGGGGGACATGGCTACAGACTGCAGTATATTATACACAATATTACCACAGACTTGTAAACACAATAAAAGTCTGTGACGTACACGCAATACGTGCAGTGAAGCAAATAATTACACCAGCCTTGTTTGAAGGTCTTTCACACATTGAGAAGAATTTCAGTAATATAGTAACCGCAATAACGTATTAAGTCATGTGCATCAAAAATGCCCGAGACTATTAGGACAATAGAACAAGTTTCAGAGACACAGAGTCATGTTTTTGTACGCTCCTGTTACATCTGGAACGTAGTTTTTCAAAATACAAAAACGTTCTGCGAGCAAATCGGATGCGACTTACTTTCCATTATTTTGGGAATACATTATTGCACATTGCAATAACCGCTCACGATGATGTCTCTAGCTAAAATTCCAGACATTAAAACCTTCATAAAAGTTTATTGCGCGCTTCAAATGGGTAAACATTCATTATTTGCTGCCTAGTAACACCCCTTAACTCTGGTATTCCTATCTTTGAAGCAGGGTGTACTCTATGCTGTCTTCTAGTCTACTTGTTTACAAGAGCACTGCAAGGTCACCGGAGCTTCTACTTCCCGTTGTAGCTGCACGGTTAACTTGATAGATTTCTTACTAAAACCCCGCTCCCTGTTGATAAATATGCTTCAAAAGCTACGAGCTCTTGGGTGTAACATATTTTAAAGCTTCACTTCTTATACTCTCACATAGTACTCTCATCAAGACCATTTTCCTGATAGTCTGGTATCCCTCAGTGATGAACAAGGTGAAAGATTTCATCAAGGAGATGGAGAGGAGATATCAGGGTCGGTGGGACATTGCGATGTTAGCAGACTACTGTTGGTGCCTGAAAAGTGTAGTCCTAAACCACGACATAAAAGAAAACCAACGCAGCCTCTGGACAAGGAAAAAGTAATTTCACAACCTTTATGCACATATGTAGGTATTTGTACGTGTTTATTACTGAGAAATATTGCATTCTGTATTTAGTTTATAATGCACATTTTTAGATCAAAAACACTATTTTCAAAATATTATTTTGTGATTTGTGAGAAAACCTTACGTGATAGAGAAAAATAGAAAGCGCCATTAAATTTATCACATTGAAAATTGTTGATATCACCTTTCAGATCGCAAACCGGGGAACAAAAATTATATTTTGTAGGATAATGTTATATACCGAGTTTAATACTCATCCGACATTTTCATTTGAGTTGTGCTGTTCTCTCTCCCTCCCTCCCTCTCTCTCTCCCTCTCTCTCTCTCCCTCTCTCCCTCCCTCTCTCTCTCTCTCTCTCTCTCTCTCACACACATACATACAAAGGCCCTTTTGGGTTCAGATGGCAAAAGCTGTATCTCCATTGAAATATCGATGGCGAATTTTTGGGTGGAGTACAATACTTCTTCTGAGTGCCTCTGGGGTCGAATGGTCAGCTTTTTAAGTTCCGCGTTCACCTGTATGCTGGACAGGAAATTTTGTTCATCGTGATCATGATAATGATCATCATTATCATCATTCAAGGTTTGGAACCATGGATCCGTTCCATCCCCATTCATCAATATCATCTCTCCATCTCTTCCTCGGTCTTCCGATGCCTCTTTTACCGATTGGAACGTAGTCGGTCTCTATTCTAGGGAATCTGTCCTTGAAATTTTATTTAACCAGAATAATTCGCTATGCTTCGCATAGTTTGGAAGTATGAATGTGGGTTGTGAATGAATGTGAGTCAGATCAATAGGTATTTAAGAGGTGGAATCAGGACTGAAAAATTCAATGCCATAGCCGGGATTTGAACCACGGATATTTCGCTTATGGAGCGGCTGCTTTAACCACTAAGCTACCATGGCCAACTTGCCAGTACGACATTAAATTCCCCAGCTGATTCGTACTTTTCCCGGTTAGACCACAAGGGACCAATAAAAGGTTACCTAAACCCGGGACATAAAGTACTTACAAATTGTAAGTCGGCCTTGGGGTATTTATCTCTGATGTGAGATTCCCCTGTGGTCTAACCGGGAAAAGTACGAATCATCTGGGGAATTTAATGCCGTACTGGCAAGTTGGCCATGGTAGCATAGTGGTTAAAGCAGCCGCGCGATAAGCGGAAGATCTGTGGTTCAAATCCCGCCTATGGCATTGAATCTTTCAGTCCTGATTCCACCTCTTAAACATTACCCACACACGGCTTGTGTGTTTAAAAATACCAGCAGTAAGCTTGTTGGCATAAATAGATAATAATTACCATCAATAGCTATTTTGTATTTATTTATCTTTTTAATGGTAATCATAGACAGAAAAAGGTGGAAGTTAAGATCGGCTTATTTCGCCAGGCAAGGAAAGAGGGATTGGTGAAATGATTTATTTATTGTGCGTATTTTCAGTAATGGAGTACATGTGATGCATCGCCGTAGTCCCGCTTTAGCACCCGCGTTAGTCCTTTAATACAAAAATGTTACTTTCCAGTGTAAGGGAGTGGCTAGATTGTGTGCGCTGGACTTCAGCCATGATAGAGATCTGACTACCGTCCAGTGAACTGGTCGTAGGGTTTGTGCAAAATGCCCCTGCAGGATATGGATTAATCTAATCTAGTTACCTTGCGTGTTTCGGCTGCTTTTGTGGGCAATTCCTCGTCTGGTGTCTGCTAGTTGTGTATTGAGTCCTGTTGTGTTGTTGAATTGGTCCAACTGTTGTCTGATGTTGCGCGTGGTTTCGTCCAATGTCCTGAGAGTGGTATCTATGGTGTCAAATTGCTGAAGGCATGTTTCTCTAAAGCTCTGATGAAATGAATTGTAGTTATTGTAATTCGGTTTGTATGCTTGTGCGGCGGCGGAGGCGACTGTCTGGAGTGGCAGTGACGGTGGTGGTAATGCTGGAGAGTGTCTTCTATGGATATCAGTCTGGAGTTGTTGCTGACCATTTGCGCGTGAACAGTGGTGACGGCGGAGGTGATACCGTGAAGTATTTCTTCAATGAAGCCCAGACGGAAGCTCAAGTTCAGGATCTCCGTATGCAGGTCCTGGACGGCTTCCCGCAAAGGATCGAAGGTGGCGGAGAGTGGTACAGCTGGACATGACCTGGTCGCAACGGTTGCCCTGTCGCAGTTCAGAGGTTCTTCGTGCTGTTGAGTTGATTGTGCTGTCTGCGGCGGCTGTGGTGTTTGTTGTTAGCGAAGATACAATGGACACCGCGCCTTATCCGTGAAATGGCTATTGTCATTGTACGAGGCCCTGTACTGGTGATGGCGGCGTAGGCCATGAAGGTTGCAGCTCGCTGTTGATGAAGCAGTACCACAGCAGTGGTAACATGGTGGCGCAGCCAGTTCTCGACGCTATGTCCAAAGGCGCACCATCTGTGTCATGGCGCGTGGCGTTCCTTTCGGTAGCCTCTACTCGTAACAGTCACCCTAATAATGACAGACTGGGCAATAGGGCTACCCCCAAGTCCCCCTAGCTAGCCAGCTTGAGCCTGATGAGAGGTGTAGGTCCTCTGAAAGATGTTATGTGGGTGGCTTTCATAGCTGAAGGCCACTGCTGCTGCGCTGCTTTAGTACGAAGCGTACCAGGAGGCCTCGAGGGACGCCACAGACGACTACGCTGTGCTGATTGGCAGCAAGAACTGTAAGGCTTGCTGGCTTACTTCCAGCAAGGAAACGGGGCCCGGTTGATGTTGCGGCGGCCGTTGGTCAGCCTCATCCTGAGAAAATGTTTCGGTGACGGCTGGCTTGAAAGCCTTTTTCCTGCTGCGCTGTCCCATTTCCTCTTACCGGTCGCCTCCGTTACTAACCCAAATCAATAGTACAACTTAATGGAGGTTCAACTTTAGGAAAATCTCTAGTTCAACGAGTAAGAGCACCATTATTGTTTCTCTAGTCAACGCCCTCGAATGACCATGGAAGTAATTAAAAAGAAAAAATACGCTCCCTCTAGATATTCTTCGTAAGCGATATAGAAAGCTATAAAAACACTTACCCATTGTTTTACATCAATATATTCCTTTTTCATGCGTAGACATCAATACCTCCATAATTTTTATATGATAGGCCCAACAAAGCAGTGCTTCTATTGGCGAATGTTCGGTTTGACATATTGTGTGTACGAATCATATGGTACACTCTCTAAATCGAATATATGTTAAATTTCTTATGCATGCGACCACAGCGACACCGCAGGAAAAAACTGGGACTCAAATGTGGTTCTTATGGAGGACACACATTTGGCGAACTTCGGCCTATCCATCTTTTCTTAAATGACGCGTAAAATTTTCTCAAAGAGAGCTGATGCAACACAGTACTGACGAAATTTAAATGGTAAATCTTCCTAGAACTCGTCCATTACAAGTTGAAGATTTAAACACTATATCTGAATTGCTTGTACCTCTAGTACAGAAATGGCATGGATGTAGCCCATATATCTACTTCTCTACAAGTCTTAGGAGGTCAACGTTTCTGAACCTCCTGTATAAGATGATTTTCTCCAGCAACCGCAATGATTGCCTGAAGTAGTGCCAATAGAACACATTAAGCAGTGCATAAAACTCAATAAGGAAGTCACCAGCGATGACGACGCGCAGTAAACCGCTGACTCCCTTGCATAAATGCAACATGCGGTTTTTTGGCAGCACAGTATGCTAGTTATCTGATGCTGATTATTTCACAACAGGCATCTTCCACAGAGACATAGTGTAATTTTCAGCACGAGACGATTCGAATAGTTTATATTCGTGTTTTAGGCACCCATTATTGCTAATTCTAAGTTACTAGACAGTAGCATCATTCCGTTTTCACCAAATCAAATTCAAAGTGTTATTGCCATTCTCTCTTTAGTTAAAATATATTTTTGAAAAAAAGGTTTTATTTTCCCAGCTATCTTATTTGTAGATGGATACGTACATCCTTTGCTAATACCTTCTAGGTTTTATATCTGTTGATTTGACATGTTTGTACTGAGCTTTGATTTTCATTTTAGTTCTAGATTACCTATGTTCTTATTTTAGTGCTCGGGTTTTACAAACAAATCTGTATTCTGTACAAGTGGCTCCTTGATCTTCAAACTCACCCTATATGGTTGATGTGTCTCCGCAGTAAATAGAAAAAAAAATAGAAAGTTAAATTTGAAATTAGGGCGCATTTCGCATTACTGAACTAGTTTGTTGCTTTCAGTACTACTGACCTACAGCAGGGAATTACTCATATGTATTATATCCCACCCAAAGTCTAATACCGAGATTTCACCATACAATTATACATGTTTTTGAGGCTCCCTGAATAAAAGAGAAGCCTTTTTAGAGAAATTTGTGTTTTTGTTTTGTTTTCCTGTACTTTTATTTATTTTGTTTCTATTTTAACGGCATACTAAATTCCAAAGTAATACTACATAGCTTTTATAATATTATATGCAATTAAAAAATAATGTTTATAATGCATGATCAGAGTGAGAATGTTTTATTAGAACATTTACAGTAATCCATTTCTAATCGATAGTCTACTCGTAGCTTTTCTTGCTTAAATTCCAATATATAGCCCAGAGATAATTGAATAAGGTACCTACGTTAGAATTGTCATGCTTTAATTACTCTATATCTGTGAAGTTTGTGGGTTTCACGAAATTAAGGAAGTATTGTAAATTTGTGTTTCTAAGTACCTCTTTGCTTACGGGTCAAGCGCATCCTCTACTTCGTATTTTTCCAATCGTGTCATTTTTTGTTGATTTAGAATATTGCATCGAGATATTATATGATCTACTGTCTGGCCCTCTTGGCATTTGCATATTGGACTACCTAATAAAACAAATCTGTGGCGGTATGATCTCAGCTGTCCGTGCCCTGTGATCATTACTGTGAACTCTTGCCATATGAGTAGTTGTCTTAACCTGCTCCCCACGGATGGGAACAATAATTCCTGAGTTATTGCTCCTTTCCCTGATGCTTTCAATTACTATTGCCATGCGTTCAGTCCAGTTTCTTTATATTTATTAGAAACTCTTTTGGTATTGTGTGTGCGCGCGTATTTGTGAACAGCTTAACTCAAAAACGAAACATCCGTGAAATAGCAAACTTGATATTTAAGTTCTGTTTCTTCCAAGAATGCCATAGGAAGAGTTTCAAGAAAATCCGCCACCCCAAACTACCCTTTACATGGACTATTCTTCAAAAAATTTATGTGTAGTAATCTTTATTGAAATATTACATGTTTAAGTTATCTGCATGGTAAATGAAGTGTACATATTGAGTTTTCTGGGAGTAGCCGGGGATGCCCCCTTTATTCTGGAGGATTTTTGTAGAACTAATTGTAAGAGTTAGATAAATTCTTATTATAGAAAAAATTTAGATATCGTTAAAGCATGCATTCTATATCCAATAATATATACCAAAGATATTCCTTGCTATTGGTTTCAATCTTCAGATACTTATACTCTTTTCAAATGGGAAGTTAATATCGTTTTCATCTTTTGGTTCTGTAGAGAGCGTGGAATTTCGAAGCCAGTAGATGACCACACGTTTTTCAAAACTCTGACCTCCCTTTACCTACTGTATCGCAGAATAAAATGTGTAAATGTTAATTGAAAGTTTATCTAGGTTAATGAGAAGTAGCCAGAATAACAAGCTTTTGTAATAATAGTTTGCAGAAGAGTGAATAGTGAAAGTCGGGTGAATTTTGTTAAAGTACTGTATAATGCCCGTTCTAACTGCATAAAGCTTATCAGGTGGGGGAAACCGATGAAATGAAAGGAAATTATAATTAGAAAAGCAAATTTGAGATGGAAACGTTCCAGACCTTGGTCCTGGCATATGCCAGTTATGAGGGTTAAGGAAAACCTGGAAAAAGACTGAGAGGACGGTCCTGGCGGGATTTGAACAATACCTCCTAGATAACATTTTAGTTTAGTGGGTTGTTAAGATCTATTATGGGGCATAACTTACCCAATTGAGCATTGGCCTTGTTTCTTACGCGAAAGATGAGTTTCTTCTTGTTAGACCTTGATCCAGTTAGCCATGCCACTGTGTCGGTCGAGTTAATTTCCTGCCCGAACAGAAGTAAAGGTCGGAGCCTATGTCAGAGATGATGATTGTTTATTCGCTTGGTGAAAAGTATTGCCTGGCTTTTAGGGCGGATTACTTTTATTCTCTAGTTCGTGGGCCAGTGCTCCAGTGCACTAAGTGCGTTATGAAGTCTCCTACGTATAAATTCAGTTTTGCCCGATTATGCCATTATTGTGGCGTATGTATAACGACGTATTTTCGGCTATAGGTATCTCATTTATGTAAATGTTGAACGGACGGAGTCGGCCCCAGTATACTTCCTTGGGGGACTCCTGCTTTGATTGGGCGAAGGCTTCAGAGCTCTGCATTTACTAAGAATTGAAACCTTCGACCTTTCAAGTAACTCGTAGTGAGTTTTGATAGGCTGTTCGGTACTTTTACTGGTATGTCTGCAGTTTCTTAAGTAGGCCCAGATGCCATACCCAGTCAAAAGCCCGTTTAATGTCGAGTAGTAACGCTGCAGTAAATTTTCGGATGTTGAAGCCATATGTTACGCTTCCGTTGCTCCAAGCCAACGATGTCCAACGTTTGCGAAAGAGGGGATGGTGGATTCACCTCCCACTTTATGCAGACATTGCCTTTCTTTAACCCCCAATCGTGCATTTTGTTGCAGTGGTGGGTTGGCTGTATGTAGGTTGCGTTTGATTTACGAAAGCACTTTCAAATCTTATGCGATAAACATCTGTTCATTAGCGACTTCTTTAGAAATGCTTACGTTTAAGAAGTCTATCAGTGTTTGACAAAATATTCGAAGTGCATAGCCTTAGAAGATACACCAAGTGATCGTCCCGTAACCTATTGCAATATAGACTTTAAATATAGTTCAATTTGAAAAAAACTCTGTTTGCAAATACCAGGTGGCCCACGCACGCTGTCCTTCGTTGAAGTTAGTTAATCCCGATACCACAGACTAGTGCTTGAAAACAAACACTATAGCTCGTCGCTAGCAAAGTTTTTTGCTGTAGGAGGGGTGCCGCGTTCGATTCCTGGGCTCCAGAAAAGTGTCTGCATAGAAGAATTATTGCCCTGACCAAAACACTGCGCTCAAGGTCCAGGGCATATTAATTATCTGCTTCAAGGCATATGAAAATTTGAGACTAATTTATAAACAATACATAATGCAACAATTTGTGCTTCACGATTAGCAATATTAAATAAATGCTATTATGTCTTTGATTGCAATAAAGAATAATGAATATAATTAACTTATGTTCCTTTAAGCTTATGTTACAGACCGACAGATTTTATTATTCAATTATTCATAATAAAAATGTTCAAATGCATGTCCGCTGGGGTACATTACAGTTGTTACCTGTTTGACTGAAGACCTGACTCGAACTAAAAACAGACGGCCACGCGATCTTATCGAAACCAGGAAGAAAACGCTCGTAGATAGTGCGTGAAAATTCGCTTGTAGGTGCACTTCCCCTTTGAACAGCAACAACAACCTGTCTTGCACTAAGACAAAACAAAGCAAAACAAAACTAGAGGGGACGGCTTGCGTGGGCCACTTGGTATATGTAGAGCTATACTTACTCTTGTTTGTATGCATTTTAATAGCACTTGATGAACCTATTTTGATGTATCTTTTCTGTTAGGGAGTTTGGTATGTTATTGTCTTTATTTTAAACCCACTTCGCGTCAGATTCTTCAGTAAAATTAGGCTTCTATATTTTATAGCCAATATTTGGAAGTAAAAAATACTAAGAGAAAATGTTCTATGCCGTCAGGCCTTCTAACCAAAAAAAAAAAAAAAAGACTTTTTTAATAATTTTATGGTGGAATGCGGTAAGAACCTTCACGTTCGTAGGTGCTGTTACGAATGTGTTTTCGGACTCCTGTTGAATGCCTCATTTTCTTATGGACACTTTGGCCATACTTCACTTTTGTCGAAGAATTGTCATCAGAAAAGATCCACACCGCTGATTGTTGCTTGGTCTCCGGATCAAACTAATAAATCCGGGTTTCATCATCTGTGACGATGTAAGAAACCCTTCTGGAGTCTTGTCAGCACTTTCTAACACTATTCAACACGGGCGTGTTTTTGTTCATCCTTCAAATTGTGAGGCACCTATCGCGATGTGACCCTTCTCACACGAAGGAATTCATGGAGAATTCCTGGCAATCCAATTTGCAATGCTGCCTCAAATTCTTTAAGTGTTATGCGACTATTTTCGTGAATTATTTTTCTCAACACTGCGATGTTTCCCTCGCTCACTGCCATGCCGGACGCGCGCTTCTCTCCTCATATGCTTGGCACCTTTTAAATTCCTGAAACGACCGAAAATAGTGACATGGGAAGGAGCAATGTCCCCAAAAGCCTGTGACAAACGTTCAAGGCTTTGGGACTGGTTTAACCCACTTTTAAGTTCGTATAAAATCGTTGAGCGAAAATACTCTCTTCCAAGCTCCATTGCAGGGACTGACTATATACGCGCCGCGGGATGTTCATCCTTGCGCAGCTGGAATTCCAGGAGTGAAAGAGTCCCGTTTACTCACAAAGGATGCGGCTATCCCTCCTGCATCCAATTCGAGTGGATCAACTTTCATTTTCTCACATCTCAAAACTTTTGTAGTGACCTCGTACTTGAACTTTTAGGGACGTTACCTTTTTATCAGGATAGCTCCTCATTTGGCATTACAAGGTTGAGTGCACCCCGAACCAGACCTCCCAGCGGGGAAGAATATCCACGTCGTACCTGGAATCAAATCCGGGTCCCCCGAGCTAGAGGCTCTCGCGCTACCACTGCGCTACGGGGGCGGTCACTATATTTAAGAATCACTTTAATGAGTACAGCAAGATCGTAAGTGAGAATGTGGCTATACTAAGCTCTCGCGCCTGGGGCAGAGCGCCCATATCCTAACCAGGTAATGAATGGCCTCATTGCCGTAGTCTGGATAGAATCTCCATGACAACCTCAACCCCGGCACCCAAAAGATGAACCTATGTGCCTCTATTTTCAGCGCATCCCCCCAAAGGGGTATACAATAATCCATTAATGCAATGTTATATAGTGCAGTTAACCTATCAATTCAGGTTATTTCCATTGTATTCCTGATTGTCTGGGTTATAGTATGTGAGAATGCTATGTGATTACGTATTACATTTCATTCCAAATTGTTAAACCGTGACGTAATAATAAATTACTTTGCACGTGATAAACTATCAATGTGCTCCAACGGGATTCAGTGTAGGAAAAAGACGTATAAATTGTCGAGTCTTGGCAGATATCAAATCTCGTCCAATCTTGTCACATATTTTTGTAAACTCTTGAACTGGAAAACAGTCCGATCATGCACAAGGGGCTTTAGTAATGACCATCCTAATCTTTGGAGGTTCTTCTATCATTTGGTGTAAACGGCATTAGTGAGTTGCTACTGGTATTTTTCTTTTCCTACTTTTTTTGGGGGGGGGGGGGGGAGGGGGAGGGCAAGCACACTTACATTTCTGGAATAATGTTCAACACTGCTTTCAGAAACCACATTGATTTCGCACATTTGTAATAAATTCGACAGTAGTTATCTCTGTATTCCTTGAAAGGTACTGTTCAAGCTTATTGACTACTGGTGAATGTTGTCATTGCATAGAAACTCGTTATTAGGTACTCCTATGCTTTCTAGTTTGAATGCTTTGCAGAACCGGTTCCTGTTAACATTCGTAGTCAACTTCTGGCCCGACAGCACTCTCTTTTCACCGAGACAACCCGGATGCAAGGCGAAGCAAGTGTGGCTTGGGAAATACGTTCTTTCAATTCGCTTCAGTTTCTTTATTAGTGAAAATATCGAGCAAATATCTTCAAGGGGACAAATTCTTCATCATTATATAAGTATATACCTGATGAAAGAAATAAAATTGTGACCGTTTTAGGAGTAAATCTATGCGCAAAGACGAATGAAAACTAAATACCATTGCAATACTCGGATAGTTTTTTCATCAGGGAATTAAAATAACTATTATTGTAGTATATAATAGAGCAACAGTTTATCTACTTTCTTCTTATATTCGCCATTTTCATATAGTGCGTCGTTTTACCGCAATTTCACGGCATTTGCTTTTACAAACCGCAGATTAGCTAGAATGACTACAAGAGATTGAGGGCTCCGCTCACATATCCCTTATACAGGTTGTATCGTCCGCTGTGATAATGTCAAGCTGATGCCATCCAATATGTCGGTCCTCGATAATCTGCCGCCCGCTGCTACAGTCAATTATAAGATCTCTTTTTCTTGCTCAGGGTATGCGTGGGTGACTGTAAGAATGGACATCAGTTAAATTTGCGGGACGAAATTCCGGCAAACCTGTGGCGCTGATATGTTCCTGGCACTTGACAGCGTCGTTAACAAACGTAATACTTTATTTTACCATTTAAGTTAAGTGATAAATTTAATAGAGGCTAGTAATGAGCTATTTGAGGAGAGTTGCGGACTGTTTGAGAATATAGTATTAAATGTTTCTGAATCACGAGAAGTGTTACCTATATCTTCTAACTTCTGACGTATCAAAACTTTGCGCTTTAAAATAATACGTAATGAGAAGCGTAAATTGCCGTGAGTCGCTGAAATGCTAATCGGAAGGTTACCTGGCGGTAACCGCCTATTATATATAGGTACGTATGTAGGTATAATCCGAGCTCGGTGGTTAGGTGTTACAAACTGCCGAGAAAGCACCTCGTTAAAGCATGAAGCATTTTAGAAATACATGCTCTTTTGTCGGCTTAAGTCGGGTCTACTAAGCATCGCTCCCCTCCAAAGTTTCTACTTATATTGCAAAATCTCAGCGCTTCTCATTTGCCTATGAAACACATTTCTCACTTGGAGACTTCCTAAATTTTAAGAATTGCATTCTCATTTTAAGTTTCACTATATTGTCTGCGTGAGTTTTTGCATCTTTTGCTTCTGAACATAACTGATTTTCAGTTATGCTTTAAGCTAATGGTTTTCTTGTGGAAGGGATTTGACTAGAATCCTAATTACCTTAGCTACTAAATATCCACGAAAAACAATAAGAAATGAAAACAATTTTCAATTACGTGCATCAAATATATAAACAGTAATCACATGTTTTCTGGGTTTCCTGGTTCATAGCTCAAGAACACCAATTTTATTTGCGCCTCGATTAGCCAAGCAGTATAATTTTATCTATAAAGAGTTTAAAATAAAGAGTAATGGTACATAATTTTTAAAAATTTAGGGCTACCAATATTATTAAAATAAAGCTAAGGTTTCTGTGGTTTTTGGAAGTTGTAATATAACCCATGGTCTTTTTTGTCATTGTAATTACACAATCTTTTTATCAGGCGGGGCAAACAATGCAAATTTCCATATAAGGAGTTGAAACTATTGTAGGGATATGTTTTGAGAGTTTTAAGGTAGTTTAATTTACATTGTGTTCTTATAGTGTGTTGTTGTTTTTGTTGTTTTCTAATACCCAACATTTGACAATGAAGCTATTGATTACTCACAACAATGAGAGTACTTACTAACACACATATTCTACAAGCTAAACTAGAGCAACAAGCTATAATACAATATGAAAAACGTATTAGATTACCACACAACAGTTGGGATAAACGCACGTTCCCAACCTCTCTCAAAAGCAAGAAATTTTTTCTTATAGTATGCGTACAAAGCACAATGAGTATTATTAATACGACTGAGGTTGAAAATAGGGATTCAAAATTACGGTAGCTTAGATATATGTGCTGGGTTCTAAAACCAAATGAAACCAATTTTGTCAGAACTATACCATTACTGCTACTTAATGACAAAGTTAAGGGCAATCAGAGTGAACCTTGGCGAAACTAGTCCTCTTCGAGTAACCAATTTTAAAAGATCTTGAGTCTCCAGACTTACTCCTTATGGGTGCTAAGTCATCAAATATCTGTCATGTTTGCAATTAAATGTCAAAATATGTCCTCTGTTAAACATATTAAATGAAATGGGATTAAAATTGGGCAACATGAATATCAAAATGCCCCTAACACTCCCTTGCCCGTTTTAAAATAATTGATATAAAGTACATTTTATTCCATGTTCCTTTAAGTCGCCGAAAGGGTAAAGAGAGTTTGACAATGCGAGATATACACATATTACCACCTCGTTCTGAGAATGAATACCGAGCATATTCTCAACATTCGTTTCAATTCTTGTTTTCAGTTAGCTTTGCAAACTGTGTGTTAAAGTGCCTGTGTGTGCTGTTTTAATCTCATTATGAGCGTTGCTTATCGCTCAGATCAACAATATTATATGGATAGTGCCAGTATTATAGTTTTATTTTTTTCTGAAGAATCAGAGACGGTGAATTCAAAGTACAGTTTTCTATCGCCATCATTAGTAGTGTGACAAGTTGAATGAATGTCTCGCTAGTGCCCATCACGTGATAAGCGATAATAATGGAAATAACTTAGTGCTTTCGGCTGTCTCCTCCTAATATTTCTGAAATCCTTCCAATGAGGTCAAAGAGTTTATCTGAAATTACATCACTTCATTACAAAAATGCAAAAAGCTCTCTGATGTGAATACAGTGTGACCCAAATGTTAGTAAACAGAAGAGAAGAAGGAATATTTCAGAAAGACTTACTTTATTGTTTTAACTTTCTCCAATAGGATCTAGAGGAAGAGCAGGCATTTTATTCCACTAAAATATTATAGAGTGAAATTTCACTGGAAGTACACCTTTTGAGACTTTTAGGGTCCAAAAATAAAAACATTTTTAGAAAATAGTGTGTGTGTGTGTGGGGGGGGGTGGGTGTGTGTGTGTGTGTGTTTGTGTGTGTGTGTGTGTGTGTGTGTGTGTGTGTGTGTGTGTGTGTGTGTGTGTGTGTGTGTGTGTTAATAAGGTGCTGAAAGCTTGAGCGGGTGCCCTCATTGTAAACCGTGAATTAACTTTCTTCTTCACAACTTTTCCATGTGTTAGCAACAATAAAATGGGATCGACGCCTTCCTCTTTGTCTGAAAAAACGTCAATTGTTGATATTTTGCGATAAACTTCACCTTTAATACGTTCAACGAATGCATTGCAGCGCCGATCTTCTATCTTCGAGCTTCCTAGGAAATCAGCAGTCGTGGCCAACATCTCGCTGTTAGGGAATCACACCATGGTACCGACAATAATCATATTGCACTGTTGAATAAATTATCATTGGTTAGCATTAGCCACGAACCTATATTTAATAATGGTCTTGGACCGAGAGATCTGCCTGGACATTCGGTAACCTTTACGATGACTGAACAAAAATGTCACGCCTCACCACTGCTTGAGATGTTATCAAAGAATTCCAGGCATTGCGATAATATGAAGACGAGGTACTGTGAAAATGTTAACAACGTTTGGTTCCGTTATTATGGACTTGAAAGGGAGAGCCCTAGAGTATTTTTACCCTCAAGATATCCTCCAAGGCCTCTGTATAGAATGTTATAAATGTCATGCTGAGCGGCGTTTTTCTCACTTTCGGAGTAAGCTTACTAGCTAAAGAATTACAAAGCACTTAATATTTTCTTCTTTTAGTGCAGTATCAGTTGATGAGTTACGAGGGTGAAAAGCAGGATTTAAAACACCAAATACTTCTTCCGTGTTTCAGTTTCCTTCTGCAGGCCTGTTTCTTATAGATGCACCAGGTTGGGATTAGGTACAACTATTATTCCATTAATTTTAAGTGGAACAAATTAACTCTTGATACTTAAAATGATTTAATAAAATAAAAGTAATTAACTGCTTTCTCCACCACGTATATAGTAGGTAGAGAGGACATTGCATTCCACCCAAAAATTCAATACCGAGATGGACTTCCTCAAGGACATGAAAACAGGTAGCCATGACAACTCGAGAATTATGAATACTCACGAAGTTATGGAAAATGAAGACTTTCAACACATGAGCAGCGGTTGGTTTTCAGTAGATCACGTTGTATATGTTTCCATATTTTACAAAAAAGGTCCGTTTGCGTGTGTATTTGTGTGTGTGTGTGTGTGTGTGTGTGTGTGTGTGTGTGTGTGTGTGTGTGTGTGTGTGTGTGTGTGTGTGAATTCAGAACTGAACAGTCGGTTTTGAATACCAATCTTGTTATTTAAGTTCAGCATCTTCCAAGGATATGACACATATCCATCCCATACTACCCTTTATGTGGAACATTTTTCGAAAATGTTGATTTTGTCAACAGTGGCTCTAACGATTTTGATTAAAATACCATATGTTTAATATATTTTCAAGACAAATGAAATGTATATTTTATATTTTCTGTGAATGTTCTCAGAAGTCCTCTTCATTATGGATAACTCTCCATATCTGGCAAACTTTAAGGGACAGAACCTTACTGCACAACATATGTATCGTTAAAATATACAATTTATATCAAATGCATTTATTGTGCAGTGAACCATTTCAGAGATATCTCTGTTATTTGTCCAAATTGTTAGCTAACTGAATTCACTATTTATTTCAAAAATCGTCGCATAGCAATGTTTGATCACTATTTTTATAGTATATAAATTAACTATCATGTTCGAGGTGAACCTATTAATTATTTTGGAACCATAACATTACACGATGGTTGTGGTGAATGAGTGAGTGAGTGAGCGAGTGAATGAGTGAGTGAATGAGTGAGTGAATGAGTGAATGAATAAGTGAGTGAGTGGGTGGATGAGTGAGTGAGTGAGTGGGTGAGTGAGTTAATGAGTGAGTGGGTTGGTGAGTGAGTGGGTGGGTGAGTGAGTGAGTGAGTGCGTGAGTGAATGAGTGAGTGAGTGGGTGAGTGAGTGAATGAGTGAGTGAATGAGTGAGTGAGTGGGTGGGTGAATGAATGAGTGAGTGAGTGGGTGGGTGAGTGAGTGAGTGGGTGAGTGAGTGAATGAGTGAGTGAGTGAATGAGTGAGTGAATGAATGAGTGAGTGGGTGGGTAAGAGAGTGAGTGAATGAGTGAGTGGGTTGGTGAGTGAGTGGGTGGGTGAGTGAGTGAGTGAGTGCGTGCGTGAGTGAATGAGTGAGTGAATGAGTGAGTGAGTGGGTGAGTGAGTGATTGAGTGAGTGAGTGAGTGAGTAGGTGGGTGAGTGGGTGAGTGGGTGAGTGAGTGAATGAGTGAGTGAATGGGTGAGTGAGTGGGTGAGTGAGTGAGTGCGTGAGTGAGTGAGTGAGTGAGTGAGTGAGTGAATAAGTGAGTGAGTGGGTGAGTGGGTGAATGAGTGAGTGAATGAGTGGGTGAGTGCGTGTGTGAATGAGTGAGTGAGTGGGTGAGTGAATGAGGGAGTGAATGGGTGAGTGAATGAGTGAGTGGGTGAGTGAGTGAGTGCGCGCGTGAGTGAGTGAATAAGTGAGTGAGTGGGTGAGTGAGTGAATGAGTGAGTGAGTGATTGGGTGAGTGAGTGAATGAGTGAGTGAATGAGTGAGTGAGTGGGTGAGTGAGTGAGTGAGTGAATGAGTGACTGGGTGGGTAAGTGAGTGAGTGGGTGGATGGGTAAGTGAGAGAGTGGGTGAATGAGTGAGTGGGTGGGTGAGTAGGTGAGTGAGTGAGTGAGTGAGTGAGTGAGTGAGTGACTGGGTGGGTAAGTGAGTGAGTGGGTGAGTGAGTGAATGAGTGAGTGAATGAATGAGTGAGTGAGTGAGTGGGTGGGTGAATGAGTGAGTGAATGAGTGAGTGCGTGTGTGAGTGAATGAGTGAGTGGGTGAGTAAGTGAGTGAGTGCGTCAGTGAGTGAGTGAATAAGTGAGCGAGTGAGAGAGTGAGTGAATGAGTGAGTGAGTGAATGAGTGAGTGAGTGAATAAGTGAGTGAGTGAGTGAGTGAGTGAGTGGGTGGGTGAGTGAGTGAATGAGTGAGTGAATGAGTGAGTGAGTGAGTGAGTGAGTGAGTGGGTGAGTGAGTGGGTGGGTGGGTGGTTGAGTGAGTGAGTGAGTGGGTGAGTGAGTGAATGAGTGAGTGAATGAGTGAGTGAGTGAGTGAGTGAGTGAGTGAGTGGGTGGGTGAGTGAGTGAATGAGTGAGTGAATGGGTGAGTGAATGAGTGAGTGGGTGAGTGAGTGCGTGAGTGAATGAGTGACTGGGTGGGTAAGTGAGTGAGTGGGTGGGTGGGTGAGTGAGTAAGTGGGTGGGTGAGTAGGTGAGTGAGTGACTGGGTGGGTAAGTGAGTGAGTGAGCGAGCGAGCGAGCGAAAGAGTGGAGTTTAAGGGCCCGTGGACAATGTGAGCCCAACGGTGGTTGCAAGATTACAAACTCGTGGATAGTCGCTTACATCATTTCTATACGGGAAACATAATAATACACTAAGTCTTTCAAGCAAACTTATTTGGCACAAATTACCTGAAAAGTCTACATCAGCGATTGGTAAAATATAGTATGTGCATTTACACGACTTTCTCTACTCGTTCTACAAGCTTTTCTTACAAAAACTTGTTCCTCTACTTCTGCAAAATCGAAATAAACTTTCATTACACATTTGCACACTCGTTGCAGGTATAAGAAAGGTACATTTACATCCACATGAAAATGTTGATATTGTAGATATGCGCAATCATTTAACAAACGCTCATGATCAAGGTTTTAAGCACAGGTAGTGTCTTTCATTGGAGAAGATAATTGAACAAAAGCAATTGAAGTGGTGGGGAGATGTATCCCGAATGGTAAAGGACAGAAAAGTGAAACAGATGTTAGAAGTAAATATACAAGGAGAGAGAGAGGAAAGGAAGACCCCGGATAGTGTGGGAAGATAGAGTGGAAAAGATTGGGAGACGTAGGAATAAAACGGTAGGGGAAATGAGGACAATGATGAGGAATAGGAAGGAATGGAGAAGGTGGATTGACAGGACCACCCCTATGCTGTAAAGGCAGAAGGGGAAGAGGAAGAAGAAGATAATAATAATAATAATAATAATAATAATAATAATAATAATAATAATAATAATAATAATAATAAGAAGAAGAAGAAGAAGAAGAAGAAGAAGAAGAAGAAGATGATGATGATGATGATGAAGAAGAAGAAGAAGAAGAAGAAGAAGAAGAAGAAGAAGAAGAAGAAGAAGAAGAAGAAGAAGAAGAAGAAGAAGAAGAAGAAGAAGAAGAAGAAGAAGAAGAAGAAGAAGAAGAAGAAGAAGTGTCTTCAATTAAATACAAAAGCAGAACGTAGAAAGGCCGAAATGAGTATGAGTTGAAGAGCCGGGGCAAATAAGAGCACAAAGAAGTGGAATTAGATAAGTTGAAGATTTGGTAGAATAAAAGCTATGGTGTGTAACTACTGCATAACTTTCTCTAACCATTGCCAGTTCTTCTATTAACTATCCAGATAAACGTTTCCGCTTAAAGCATTTCAGGTGTGGACTAGATTGTTTGTAACATATGGAAACATTCAACTGTTTACTTAACAAGTAGATTAGCAATTGTTTCATTCAGAAAGAAGAGTTGCACATTTTATGGGGACTGGGTAGTGGTTCGGAGTGAACAGTACTGACATATAACCTGACCTTTAGAGCAATGTTTCTTCACTTTCATCGTTCAGGTTGGATTACAAATTGGTTTGCTTATACTACAATTCATGGTGAATTTAGTGACATAAATTAAAATTAATTGTTGTGTAACCCAATTTTAAGGAAGGTCATAAATGAAAACCTATTTTTCAAGTTTGCTAAATGTGCTTTACAAGAAAGTGCACATTACTTCTGTAAGTTTTACTTATATTCCTTCACTCTTTCTAGTTATCAAGTAAAGTCTGATGAAGATTCGGAACTTAAATTTAGTTAAATATGTTTAGTCTTATGTAAACAAGATTGTACTCCGATTAAGAAATTCTGTATCTTTTTAACCAATTATTTTTTCCTCGTGACATATATGTAATATTTACAAAATCATGGCTTCAGTTCATAGAATACAGGCTGAAGAACATTGGGTGAAAATTTCATTTAATTAAGTTAAGTAGTTTTGAATAAATGTGCACCTAAGGATAAAAAACCTTATCTTTCGGGAAAATGAACTTAAAGGAAAGTATGTAATACACCAGCTATCAGTAACTTCAAAACATTCCTGCAGCATAATCCTGTTGGTTCTTCTCCTCCGGTGCCTCCCTTTTCCTCTTTTGGAGTCTATTTTTAATTCTGGCCTCTTTTTCCACTTTTTCTGCCTTTTTATTCGCTTCTGAGAGTCGTCGCTTGTTAATACACGTTAATGCACGCTTTACATTTTCACTAACAGGCACGCTCATTTTTTCCAAAACTTTAATTCAATTGTAACAGTCATCATTATAACAAGTGACTACATCATAAAGATCTATACTGATGGTTGATGCATGTACAAACACAGTCTTGGGCACTCGTTCCCACATTACACCATGAAAACCTTCACTAGGATCCTGTGATTTGCCATGCAAATATTTACCCAGTAAATCATCCATACTGAGGTCTCTAACAATAGGCTTAATTTCCAACAGAACAGCCTCCGGTAATGAATGTCTGTGCCCATACTGTTCACCTTGAAGTTTAGCATACCTCATGTGTTAGGGGAACACTGATTACAAATAGAAAACAAAGAACACTTGCAACTGTCATGTTGGCTGCATCAGTTGAGTGGGCGTGACTATCAGCCGACATATTTAAAGAGGCAAATTAAAGGGCTTACCCACACATGTACCCCCATAATATCAGGGAGGCAGTCGGCCTGACAACAACCAACTTGGCTACCGAAAAGGGAAATCGTGTGAGAACGCCGAGGACCATACCATAGACATAGTGGAGGCAGCCGACTCTGGATTGGATTGGATTTGGTTTAAGGGCGCTCAACTTCTAGGTCATCAGCGCCCTTAACAGACTCATGGCAATAGCCAGATATAAATTTCACTCAAAAAATAAAAATACTAGCAACAAGAAAAATATACGGCAGCCGACTCCTAGGCCTCTTCATTGACATAGGGGGTGCCTTCAATTACCTATAGTGGCCCTCCCTAGTTGTGGAACTTCGCCGTATTAACTGCCCCAAGGAGCTATATAGGCTCCCCCGCGACTACTGCACGACAGGCAAGTAACTATACACGACGGAGGCACGTAAAAACCAGACCAGTGACCAAAGGGTGCCCACAGGGCTTGGTATGCGGGACTGTACTGTGGAACATAGGGTTAGAACCGATCTGTGACCCGAGTTCCATGCGACATCCGTAAAACCGTCTGTATTCCGGCCGGGCTACCTGAGGGACAGGTCTGCGATGGGTGCGGGCTACCTGGAAGTTTATCAACAGAGGGCGGATTTATAAGCACTAAAAACCACAACTATATGCACGCAACTATGCAGCAAAAAAGTTGAAAATATGCTCTTAAAATTAAGAAATATGCACAACATTTTATTTTCTTTCAATAGTAAAATGCACTATTTCCTCACATTTAATTTTTTATGAAGCAACAACTGTAATACTTTTACTCTTTTGCTCCGAATTGAAATTAATTATATTTTATATTATCGTCCTCATTAATCTTGTGTGTAATTAACTAATTCATATGAAGTATAAGTCAACAATCATTTAACGATTTATCACATATAAGTTTTTGTTACAATAAATAACCAAATATTTTTCTAAATTTTCTGGTAGAAAGCCTTTCCTTCTGTCACTTAAAATGTGTTTGAATGAAGAGAATGATCTCTCCACATCACATAAGGTCACAGGGGAGTATCGCAAAGAGGCTACGTTACTCATAGAATAAGAATTAAATTCTTTTTCAGATTCACCTTGTAATACGCTGTGCACATCCCGAATGAACTTCAAGTCCTGGATTCCTGGCTGCGATTTCCCGGTTTGTTTTGTCACCGTGGTCAACAATAATGTACAATAAAGCTGATTTTCAAACTTCAAAGAATATCGCCGGTTAAAAACGAATTATATGTTATTGACCTGTTGAGATTTGAAACTGCAGACCTATGCTTGGCATTGTCACTGTTGTGGGAAGAGGCGAATGTCTTATATAGTACATAGGGATGCTTTCTATGAAAACAAAATTATCTTCATTTGCAAAAACATGACAATAAAGTAGGAACTTGTCATTTTACGGGGTTAAAAACTAATGTTTTAACATTAAATGGAGAAAAAGTGTAGTATGTGCACCCATATGCACATATTACTGAAATATGCGCTAATCCCGTGAATATGTATTTCTATGCACTATAAAACTTTACCAATTGATTCCAAATGACATGAAACGTATTTTCCTCTTCCATGCATATGTTTATATTTGAAGGAACAAAACATGCAAATATGCTGAAATCCGCGCTCTACTTATCAATAACCCCCATTGTCTTTCTTTGCAGCCTTTACCGTTACCCAGGAGGCACCACGTGGAGGTTGACTGCTGCGCCTCCCATATACAGAGTGGAAGAGAAGTCATTACATTCATTCTAGTATGTGCTTCATAGAAGCGTTACAAACAAAGCAACATTTTGTTCTTTAATCAGCCGATTTCGAAAAAATAAATGGTTTTTGATCCAAGTTGGATGCGTAATTCCACAAGAATGTACGAAGATAACTGTTTGTTTCTTGCTTAGAGTAACTTATTTCTAAGATAGCTTCGGTAGTAATTATGGGACATCACACAGAGTTTCGAAATAATCAATCACTTAAAGACGTGAAGGAATATTTCAAGCAGGTCTTTCACACGTGAGGTAAGTCGACAACGTTGTGTTGAGGTTGGTCAGGGAACTGACCTGGTATGTGGATGTAAATAGGTCGGGCACTTTAGCTTTCGTGCAATGTTTTGGGAGCTAACGCTTGTGATTGGCCTACACTTGCACAGTAAACACGGAAGGACAAGGCAAGGTATTTGTTTGTGTTCTCAAGAAGCACCGTTACTGTGTTTGTTTATGTACTGAGCTAGGGAAAGTGACACCCACACAATCTGCAGTGTTGCCAGTTTGTTTTCGACAAAACTGGTACGGCGTCCTCACACGATTTCCCTTTTCGGTAGCCAAGTTGGTTGTTGTCAGGCCGGCTGCCTCCCTGCTTCCCTGGAGCCTGTTACATATTAGCTTTTCTTGTATTTTACCAACCCCATTTAGCAGCGCAATCGCCCTATGTTAGTTGGGCTCTCTGGGTTCTTTCTCCAAGGCTTTCTTAAGGATGACCAGGTTTGCCTGTTCCCAGCACCTTGAAATCCTGCCTTATCGTTAACACTCATTGTAGAGGCTGCAGAGATATGGCGTTATGAGGGCACAGAGGGCTTTCAGAAACTCGTTTGCTATTCTGTCCAGGCCAGGGACTTTTCTCCTCTGTAGCTGGTTTATAGCAGTAAGGATTTCGTCCTCTGTGAATGGGTCGCACGTTTGGACACACCGACAACAGCAGTTACAGAGCGCAAATTCCGCCACATAGCTACGCCAATTCATCCTTCACCGACGCTTTCGAACCTGGAAAAGTTGGATTAAATTATGGTGAAATGAAATGGAGGGATGAAAAGTCGCAGTAAGGAAAGTAACCAGCCCAGCGTTCGCCTAATGACCAAGGAAAACCGTGAAAAAGCCTTTGGTCAGATTGGTAGATCACTAGTATCGAACCAGGGACCTCGCGAATGCGACTCCTAAGCGTTACCGCCTAAGCTACCCCGCTCGTTATCTCCAATATAAGACATGTTGACGAAAATTGCAAGACCCGTTGCTTGAGAACATAATCTTTTCACCCTTAAAACAATTTTTAGAAATAGGAAAGATGTGAGAAAGAGTAAGAAAGGCGTGATATGGAAGCAAACTGTGAGAAAGAGATACAGGGAAGAATAGCATTACCATCATGGTTAAGAGCGCTTGGAAGTTGTGAAACGTATGTATCATCTTTCCAAAAGCAAAAATGTTTACGGTCACTTCTCGCAAAATCAAAGTGAGGAAAATTAATCATGTACAGAAATAAAAATGGGGCAGACGCGCAACCGTATATTTACTAATAAATCGAATTAAATACGATGTCTTTTACGGAACCGGTGTCCGAGGATGTTAAAGCATGGACTTGTGAACGAGGGGGGCTCCTCCTTGACTGAGGAAGATTTTTGCTTTCTCTACCATGTATAAGTATTATATTCCACTTAAAAATTGGGTACGAAGATTTCACCAGAAATACATTTTTTGAGACTCCTGAAGGAAAAAGAAAGCTTATTTACTTTCTCTCTTTGTGTAGTAAATTGGGGAAGTATTGTATTTCATCCTAAATACAGTTTGAGACTCTCTGAGAAAAAGATCTGTGTGTATGTGTGTGTGTGTGTGTGTGTGTGTGTGAGTGTGTGTGTATATGTGTGTATGTGTGTGTGTGTGTGTGTGTGTGTGTGTGTGTGTGTGTGTGTGTGTGTGTGTGAGTGAGTGTGTGGGCGCGCGAGCGCGTGTGTACAGCACAAATAAAAAGTGAACAGTCGGTTAAGTACCAAACTTGGTATTTAAGTTCAACATCTTCCAAGGATGTGACACAAAGATTTTCAAGAAAATTCTCGAACCCCGAACTCCCTTTACATAGAACGTATTTTTTCGTAAATGTACATTTTCTCAAAAAATGGTTCTAACGATCTTGATTAAAATGCCGCATGTGTAATTTATTTTCATGACAAATGAAATGTATATGTTGAATTTGCTGGGATTAGCCTCTTAAGTCCTGTTCTTTATGGATTACTTTTGCATAACTGGTAAACCGTAAGAGATAGTAAAAATCTTGCCAAACATAAAATGTTGATCTCGTTAAAAACACAATTTAGATAAAATACATTTTTTGTGGTCGTCTCCTTAGCGTGGTGGTAGAGCTGCTGCTTACCAAGCGGGGGACCCGAGTTGGATTCCCGGTACTGACGTGGGGATTTTCTCCCACTGGAAGACCTGGTTCGATGCGCACTCAGCCTTGTTAAGTCCCTGAGGGGCCGATTGAGGAGCTACTTGATTGAGAAGTAGCGGTCCCTGTTCGAGAAGACCGCATAACCTGCCGGGAGGGACCGGGGTGCTGACCACGTCCCACCTCCAGTACTGCACCCCACTCATGACGCCTGTGGTGGGCAGAGGTGGGAGACTCAGTGGTCGGGCGGTAGGTTATCCCGGTTTGGACTGTTGTGCCACGGGGTTACGTTTACATTTTTTGTGGAGTGAGTCATTTTCCGAGATATTTCTTGTTATTTATATGAATTTTCCAACATATAATTTACTCAAATAGGAAAACATTCGTTTTCTTATCACTTGGCTATGCAAAAAGAATGGAATTTCGAAGTCACCACAGAGCGACCAGCTCCTAAAAGATTTGACTACCGCTTAAGCCTACCCTAACTCAAGAGAGACTGCATAGTGACAAATAAAACGAATGATTCTAGCTAAAGCTTCTGCTCAAATAAGAGTTAACATTTAAATAAAGAAAAACACAAACCTGTACAGGATTGAAAGCATTGATCTTTATAAGTGTTTTGCTGTAAGTATAGTTGTCACTTACCTGACACAAGTAAAGTTGGGGGGCACCTACTCTAATCCGATATTCCCCTTGCATGTACAAGAAAATTAGCATTTAGATGATTTCTGTAAATGTTTATCTCGAACAATATGAAAAGACAGGGGAATAAGTGTTTATAAAACTAGTTTGTACAAGAGTAGAGAAAGTTGTGTGAGTGCAACACATCAAATTACTTCTTTCATACCCATGCCACCCGATTTCCTTCCAATTTAAGATTAATATCTCGGAATATTTTCAGCCCTAATGGCCAAGCGGGGAATTAAACGTACCTTGTTTGTCCTGCGCACATACAATATGGACAAAGCATTGCACATTTATGCCAATGGATCCAACGAAAATTTGAGACTACTTGACAACTTTCAAAAATTCTTCCATCCTGTCTCCAATCCCTACACATAAACCTACACCATTTAGCCAAACTGAACAACTTTTAGTCTCTTAGACTTTAAGACCCAGAAAAATCTATAGATTACCTTACAGATTAAAGAAAATCTGGTGTGTTGCACTGCCATGACTTTCTCTACTCTTGTGCTAACCATTCTCACAAACTCTTATTCTTCTATCTTCTTCGTGTTAGTTGAGATAAACATTTAGATAAATTACCTTATTGCTCGTTTTCCTGCATGTGCAACGGGAATATGGGAATACAGTAGGCTTTGAGCGATAGTAAAATCTTTTAAAGCTTTCAAATTCCGTTCTCTTTGCACGGTTAACATATACAAAAATCTGATGTGTTGTACTGGGGGCAAACTAATTTGTCGGTAAGATTTTATTTCATGTGGAGATTTTCCTGGATTTAGGATGCCTGTGATATGTGCTATTTTCCAAGCTCCAGGGAAGTAACCAGTCCTTAATATAGCATTAAACATAAAAGTTATAAATATGAATGCTTTAAATGGTAGCTCCTGAAGCATTCCTCCAGTGATGAGATCATATCCTGGGGTCTTTTTTGCATTAACTGGTTTATAACTGTTCTTGTCTCTCTATTTAATATAGGCGGAAATTGCATGTGGCATTTGAAAGGGAGTGTGGAGATATTCCTTAATCTCATCTTCGCCTTTTTTCTGGATGGATGCACGAAGGAAACGGTTGAAATACTGAAGAAAGATATTCGGCAAATACATCTACCTTTTCTTGACTACTACTTGCCCAAGTGCCGTCTTTTTTTTTTTTTTTTTTTTTTTTTTTTTTGAAGTGGGGGTATCGGCTCCGTTAGTTATTTCAACTTTTTGTGGCCTTATAGAGCAAATAATCTGTAGATTCCCAAATATTCCTGGATATTCTCATTTTTAAAATTCTGTATCAGTCGTTTTAGCTCTTGTGAAGATCTGTTAAATAAATTTGTATCGCTAGGATTCCACAGACTCACAGACACACACATGGGCCTTTTTTCTAAAAAAAAATTCTGTTTTTTAAACTTTTTTTTATTCGGAGGGCCTCAAAACTTATACATCCAGTGAAATCAGGACATCGAATTTTTGGGTGGAATACAATACTTCTACCTTATTAAACGTAGTAGAGAAAGTAATAAATCAAGGTGAAAAAGAAACTAAAAATAGAGCTTACATACATTGTAGACGTAAACATACTTCTGCTGCATATAAAGAAATACTTAACTTTATTTTACATTATCACTCGGCTTTCCTAGCCTGAGCATCTGTTCATTATTACCTTCTCTACTGGTAAGTAGGGGAACTATTGTATTCCACCCAAAAATTCGATGTCGAGATTTCACCAGAAATATATGTTTTGAGACTCCCTGAATTAAAAGAAGCATTTTTAGGAAAAAGGTCCGCGCGCGCGCGTGTGTGTCTGTGTGTGTGTGTCAGTCTGTGTGTCAGCTTGTGTGTGTGTCAGTCTGTGGACAGAATAAGTCAAAAATGAAAACTCGCTTAGAAACCAAAGTTGGTATTTAAGTTTAATGTCTCTCAAGGATGCGACACGAAGATTTTGAAGGAAATAGCCCCACCCTAAACTACCCTGTACATGGAAACTTTTTCGACATTTTTTTTTTTTAATGGCTCTAACGATTTTGATTAAAATGCAATATGTTTGAGATATTTTGATGACAAATGAAGTACATATTTTGAATTTTCTGGCTATAGCCCCTGTAGTCGTATTTACTTTTGCGTAACTGGTAAACCGTTACAGATAGACCAAATCACAGTATACAAAAAATGTAGACCTTGCTAAAATACACAATTTGTGTCTAAATAAATTTTCTTGTAAAGTGAACTGTTTCGGAGATATTCCTTGTTATGTGTGTGAATTTCGGAAAACTTAAAACTTTCGTGAAATGGAACATCGTTGTTCATTTTTTCTATGTTAAGTGTGCAAAGAGAACGCAATCGCAAAGCTTTAAAAGATTTGACTATTGCTCAAAACCTACTGTATTCCCATATTCCCCTTGCACCTACAAGGAAATAAGCAATAAGATAATTTCTGCAAATGTTTATCTCAACTAACACGAAGAAGATATAGGAAATATCAGTTTGTAAAATGGTTAGTACAAGAGTAGAGAAAGTCATGTGAGAGCAACACATCAGATTTTTTTATAGTTTATTTGCAGTGTATGCCATTTTTGCCAGTTTAATTTTAAATATCTGCAATACATAAAATATGCACTAAATAGCTTAGATTAATTCTAAGATAAGAGTAAAGTCACATTACTTATCATTAAAAAGTAAAATGCTTTTTGCAGATTTCTATAACTGTTTTCATATTGATAACCCGTCTTAAAATAATGTTCACAGGCTGAAATGACTTGGAGCAAAGGTACTCTTTCACAGCAATTTTGAAATCATTGAAATTGTCAATTTCTCCCTTAAGATGTACAGGAAAAGCGTTAAGTATGTGTTTTCATAAAACACATTTTTCTGGAAGATGGAGAATATATAAGTACATACAAGATAGGGTTAATATCTTCAATCTTCTAAATCGATCTTAGCACGTGTGCCTACTAAACTGCTGAAATATTTAAAAGACCTCTGTAGTTATTAAATGGATAAATTTAAATTGACCTGGTGAGAAAACGAATGGCTGAAGAAAGAACAGGAGAAACAGAAACGGCTGGAGCAGTGTGGAAGGAGGGCGAAATTATGAGTAGGTACTAGAAAACAAAATGTCGGAATTTCCGCTTTGCATACAAGTGAGCACCCGATGTCCAGTGGTAAGGCAGGCACCTTCTTCGCGAGGAAGCTCAGAGGTAAGTGCTTTAAGAGTCTTTTGACGGCACCTCTCGGTCGGCTGTGTGCCAAAACTGATTAGGCGGAGGGGGTGTCCGGCAACAACGAAATTTGATTTATCCTCATCAAGACCTGTTCCAGGAACTGGGTGCGAGCAAGTTAACCAGGGATCGAACCCAAAGGAGGTTATTGTCCTACCGAGGCGAGCCAATGGCACCGTGACCCTGTCTGCCAGCTCAAGGTCAGGCCGCTTACGTGACTCTCGGCATGTTGCAGCTCACCCTGCCCTTCGCATAACTATGAGCATCGGCTTCCTGGTCCTTGGTTCCTGGTGGTGTAATATGCTGCGCAGACTGTTTCTCACACCGCAGCAGATTCTTTCAAGGCTTTCGTGCAATTACGCGAGCCCCAACTAGCTGCTGGCCTGTAGGATACATACGTACATATCTTCGCTTACTGGGGGACTATGCCTGGATCTCTTTCCTTGACAACGCTTCTTTTAGATATTTTAGAGGCAAATGGCAATGAGATGTACACAATGGGGTTAATGTAATTAAGTTGTGAAACATTCACAATTATATAATTCACTGTAATTTCTTCGATATTTCAGAAGAAATAAAATATTTCTAAAATTGTATTATAAAACCGTAATGTTAGTGCCTCCTCTCAAAGAAAATACTATCTGGATACCATACCTTTTACTTTCTCTACTACGTATAGTAAAGTATTCACCCAAAAATTCAATGTCGTTTTGATACCCCCGGAATAAAATAAAATAAAAAAAAAAATCACTTTTAGAAAAAGGTCCGCGCGCGCGCGCGTGTGTGTATGTGTGTGTGTGTGTGTGTGTGTGTGTGTGTGTGTGTGTGTGTGTGTGTGTGTGTCTGTTTGTGTGTCTGTGTACCAGCCTGTCTGTCTGTGCACCTGTGGACAGCATAACTCAAAAACGAAAAGTAGGTTAAAAACTAAAGTTGGTATTTAAGTTTAATGTCTTTCAAGGATGCGACACGAAGATTTTGAAGAAAATAGCCCCAGCCTAAACTACATGGAAAATTTTGAGTGAGTGAGGGTCGGGTTTAAGGGTCCGTCGACAACTTGGTCAACTTGGGCCCCGGAAAATTTTGATTTTCTTGAAAATGGCTCTAAAGATTTTGATTAAAATGTCATGTTTGAGATATTTTTATAACAAATGAAATATATACCTTGAATTTTCTGGTTATAGCCGCTGTAGTCGTATTTACTCTGGACGACTTCTGCATAGTTGGTAAACCGTTAGAGATACACCAAATCTTGCTGTACAAAAAATGTAGATCTTGCTAAAATACACAATTTATGCCTGAATAAATTTTCTTGTAGGGTGAACCATTTCGGAGATATTCCTTGTTATGTGTGTGTTTTGGAAAACAAAACTTTCGTGAAATGGAACATCGTTGCTCATTTTTTTATATGTTAAGTGTGCAAAGACAACAGAATCTCAAAGCTTTAAAAGATTTGACTATCGCACAAAGCCTACTGTATTCTAATATTCCCCTTTCACCTACAAGGAAATAAGCAATAAGATAATTTCTGCAAATGTTTATCTCAACTAACACGAAGAAGATACAGGAAATATCAGTTTGTAAAATGGTTAGTACAAGAGTAGAGAAAGTCATGTGAGTGCAGCATATCAGATTATTTATATTAAGCGCGCAAAAAGAACGGAATTTGAAAGCTTTAAAAGATTTGGCTATCGCTCAAAGTCTACTGTATTCTGTACGTGCAAGAAAACGAGCAATAAGATAATTTCTGTAAATGTTTATCTCAACTAACACGAAGAAGATATAGGAATAAGGGTTTGTAAGAATGGTCAGTACAAGAGTAGAGAAAGTCGTATGAGTGCAGCAAATCGCATTTTTCTATTACTACTTCCAGTAAGTAGAAGTATTGTGTTCCGCCAAAAAATTCAATACAGAGATCTCCCCAAGCACATGATTCAGGCCCCTAAACAGAAACACACACACACACACACACACACACACACACACACACACACACACACACACACACACACACACACACACACACGCAAGTGCACAAGCATTTTCAGAAGAAGGTCCGTGTGCGTATGAGGATGTATGTAGGTATGTATGTGTGTGTGTGTGTGTGTGTGTGTGTGTGTGTGTGTGTGTGTGTGTGTGTGTGCGCGCGCATGTCTATGGACAGCAAAATTCAAAAGCGAAAAATCTGTTAAATACCGAACTTGGTATTTAAGTTTCTTCCAAGGATGCAACACAAAGATTTTCAAAAAGATCCTCGCAAAGCCAACTACCTTTTGTATGGAAAATGTTTAGAATATGGTCATTTTTTATGTTCAAAAATCAACATCTTCATCATTATTATTATTATAGGCTCGAGTGGCGTTCAATAAGTCCTTTGAAAAGGATAGAAAAACAAATTAGTTTTAGTACTTTGTTTTTATGTTTTTCAACATAATCTCCTTTAAGCTTGATAGACCTTTCCCAGCATTTCTCAAACTGTTTTAAGCCTTATAAATAGTAGGATTTCGGAAGGTCCTCAAAATAGGCATCTGCTTGGGAGATGACTTCGTTAGACGTGAATCGTTTTCCGCCGAGTAATTCGAACGTTAATTCCACAATTTTCGCCATTGAAACTGCGCAGGTGTGCACACTTGCAGTGCCCTGATGGAACAGAATCTTTTCCTTTACCAATGAGGGCGTTTTTTTGTTTATTTCTCCGTTCAAGCGATGCAATAACGATGCATATTAATCTCCACTTCTTGTTCTTCTTTTCTGCAAGTAATCAATGTAAATGATTCCACGTGCATCCCAAAAAAACCGAGGCCATCACCTTGTGCGCAGATTTCACCACCTTTGCCTTCTTTAGAGCCGGTTCGCCTTTAAACACCCACTGTTTCGACTGTATTTCTGTCTCTGGACTGTAATAGTGTACCCATATTTCATCTACAGTTATGTATCAACGCAGAAACTCGTCAGGATTCTATCAGAAAAGTGCCAAACCAGCCTCCGAATCGATCACACGATTGCGTTGATTCTCCATTGAGAGCAAACGCGGCACCCATCTTGCCGAGGCCCTTGTCAGGCCTAATTTTTGGTGTAAAATTGAGAACACTGTACCTTGTGATATGCCAGTGGTCTTATTTTGCGAACTTTGATCCGTCGATCACTCAAAACCATATCTGGATTTTGTCAATAATTTCGGAGGAAGTCACTTCTACTGGACGTCCGAAACGATGTTCATCATTTGTGGATGTACAGCCACGTTTAAATTAATTTATCCAATTGTAAATTGTTGTAAACGCAGGAGCAGATGTGCCACCAATTTCAACCAACTCGACTTTTATCTCTTTCGATGTTAAGTCTTTTAAATAGAAATGTTTAATCACTGCACGAAACTCGTTTTTTCCATCTCTCTCAGTAAGCATAATTTTGTCAATTCAATCGCCTATGGCAACGAAGCCACATGATGGATATAGCTGAAACTTTAACCGTTGTCTAGTAGGAGCCATGTTCTGTGTAAGAGACGACGGTTACTAGATGCAAACTTTTTTCGATACTATGAGTGTAATTTCTTGGCTTTTCTAAGGACTTATTTGTATACGATTTTAGGCTCCCCAATAATAAAAACAAGCATTTTTAGAAGCAGGTGTGAGCAATAGAGTAAGAGAGTGAGAGTGAGCAAGATCAACATAACTAAAAATTAAAAGTTATTTGAATGCCAAACTTGATATTTAAGTTCATCTTCCAAGGGTGCAATTCAAAGATTTTCAAGAAAATCCCTCATTCCAAACTACCCTTTACACGGTAGTATTTTTGTAACTTTTTATTTTCTCAAAAATCGGTCTAATGGTTTTGATTTGAACGTACAAAACATACATAGTATGTTTAAAATATTTGCATGATAAAATGTGCACCTATCTTACATTTTTTTTTTTTTTTTTTTTTTTTTTTTTTGCCGATAATCTGTGGAGTTCTCTTCATTCTGAATAAGTTTTGTGTAACTTGTAAACTATAAGAGTAGGGGTGTTGAGGGAAGGCTGGCGCACTTTTTTATGGGCAAGATGGCCACCATGCGTAATCTAAGCATTAATACGTAAGGTGGCAGGGGAAGCAGGACGTTGTAGGTGTTTGAATGAATCTCTAGGGATAACTTTTAAAGCCTATAGCAGTGTATGTATGTTTATGAGCGTTCATGGTAGCTGAGTATGTCGTCCACTATATTGCTGTATGTCTCCTAATGCAAGAGCTTTCTATCTTGATTGAATATATTACCCCAATATAATGTTACCTCGCCCTCCATACTTCTACTCGTCTAACCTATCCTAACCTAACCTAACCTTACTTAAGCCCCATGCTTCTACTCGTCTAACCTATCCTACCCTAACCTAGCTCCCACTCTTTTTTACTTTGAACTTTCATAATTTAACATAACATAAGCCTCATACTTCTACTCGTCTAACCTATCCTAACCTAACCTAACCTCGCCTAAGCCCCATACTTCTACTCACCTAACCTATCCTAACCTAACCTAACCTCACCTAAGCCCCATACTTCTACTCATCTAACCTATCCTAACCTAATCTAGCCTAACCTAAGCCCCCCATACTTCTACTCGTCTAACCTATCCTAACCTAACCTAACCTTACTTAAGCCCCATGCTTCTACTCGTCTAACCTATCCTACCCTAACCTAGCTCCCACTCTTTTTTACTTTGAACTTTCATAATTTAACATAACATAAGCCTCATACTTCTACTCGTGTAACCTAGTAGGGGTGTTGTGGGAAGGCTGGCGCACTTTTTTATGGGCAAGATGGCCGCCATGCGTAATCTAAGCATTAATACGTAAGGTGGCAGGGGAAGCAGGACGTTGTAGGTGTTTGAATGAATCTCTAGGGATAACTTTTAAAGCCTATAGCAGTGTATGTATGTTTATGAGCGTTCATGGTAGCTGAGTATGTCGTCCACTATATTGCTGTATGTCTCCTAATGCAAGAGCTTTCTATCTTGATTGAATATATTACCCCAATATAATGTTACCTCGCCCTCCATACTTCTACTCGTCTAACCTATCCTAACCTAACCTAACCTTACTTAAGCCCCATGCTTCTACTCGTCTAACCTATCCTACCCTAACCTAGCTCCCACTCTTTTTTACTTTGAACTTTCATAATTTAACATAACATAAGCCTCATACTTCTACTCGTCTAACCTATCCTAACCTAACCTAACCTCGCCTAAGCCCCATACTTCTACTCACCTAACCTATCCTAACCTAACCTAACCTCACCTAAGCCCCATACTTCTACTCATCTAACCTATCCTAACCTAATCTAGCCTAACCTAAGCCCCCCATACTTCTACTCGTCTAACCTATCCTAACCTAACCTAACCTTACTTAAGCCCCATGCTTCTACTCGTCTAACCTATCCTACCCTAACCTAGCTCCCACTCTTTTTTACTTTGAACTTTCATAATTTAACATAACATAAGCCTCATACTTCTACTCGTGTAACCTACCCTAATGTTACTTAATCTAAGTGAGCATAAATCTTCCTATTTGTTAAGATTGACTCAACCCAATCTATTTCATTCCTAGTTAACTTAAGCGTTCTATTCTTCTATAACCTATTCTAACCTATTATGACCTTCACACCGTACCATTTCAGTCTTAGACATCCCGCTTTCTTTTGCAAATTTTTCCCTCAGTAACTTTAGATAGCTACTCCGAAGGTATTATACCCTCGGACATGCGAACCCTAAGTATTTGCCATACTTTTTACGAAACGTTGATGCTTTTTGCGAGTTTAGTTGCTATTTTAGCTGCTTTTGCGGTATTCTGGAGGTTTTTTTACGAATTTTTGAAGGTTTATCCCGATTGTCAGGTATTCTCATGTCTTTAGTATGTTTTAATGCTTTTAAGGGGTATATGGAGCCTTTTTAGGGATTTGTTATGCTTTCATGATCAAATTCCATCCTTTCGTAAGTGTATGATGTTCTCGTCTAGAGAATTGTTTACAGTCTTTCTACGACTAACCTAACTTATCCACAAACCTCTTTAGAGGCATTTCTTCAACGTTATTTAACATTATACATGTTTCTTTTTCTCCTCCCTCGAACTCTTTTTGTAAACTAACATTAGAAGTCGTTGTAACCTTGTTATTGAAATAGCTATTGTATCCGTCTTTGTGGACTGCTCCAGTATGCTACACATGTTAACCTCATTTAACGATTCTTTTGCATAGTTCTGTATGTTCTAATGGTAACATGTCAAACGTTGCACACATTCCTTCTAAGACTATCCTAACCTAACCTAACCTAACTCAACCAACAACCATCATCACCAGCGCCATCTTAACCTGCACGACAACAACCATCGCAGCACCCCACACCTAGGTCATCACCACCGCCGCCATAACCTACACGAACACCACCACCACCGCCATCACCACCACCACCATCCTCACCATCACCACCATCGCTACCATCTCTACCATAACCATCACCATTACCACCATCCTCACCATCGCCAGCATCGTTACCATCACACTCGTTACCATCATATCTATCACAGCCATAATCATCACCAACACAACCATCACCAAACCCGCCTATTATAATCTAACCGGTTGTTTTAAAGTATTCTTTTACAGTTTCATTGATGATTATTGTTTTTTATAACCCTTTATAGAGCCTTAAACTAGCACTAAAATATGTTCTAACCAATGATGTTGAAGTACTTATAGTTCAGTATTTCTAAGACACGTACAATATCCTTAATAGTATTTTAACACAATCTTCTGATTATATACAGTTAATCAGGGCAAACTTACTTTAAGGTAGTAGGGTAGACGCCTCTCCTCTTTTATCTGGGCTGGAGACCAGCACTAGAGTTAAAGTCTAGTGGCAGAGTTAACGCCTCCCTTTATAATTTCTATTCTTATTCTTTCTTCGACAAGTATCATGGGGGCGTGGAGAGACCAGATGAGTAAGCTGTTTTATTTTTCTTCTTTCTTCGTGAAGGCGTGGAGGAGTCACGCATATTTTCATTTTCTACAGGAGACGTAACGGAGAAAATAATTATCTTGAGATCTAAGCTGCATTCTCTTACGCATGGGTTGCAACGCTGTAATGACCGTACGCATACGTTGATATTCCATCCTCAGCAATTATTCTCTTGTCATCATGAGGCGACAGAGCTATTTTATTAGATTCAACTGTAGAAATATTATGATGCCGGGATAGGATTAAGTTCATAGGAGTTCTTAGGATTTTTAAAGTTTTAAGACACTCCATATAGCTATTGAAGCTGATGTATTGCTTAATGGCGCTATGTTTAATGCCTTTGATCTTTTTTTATCACAGAACCATCAATATCGAGAGCATACATTTTAGGCCTGAGACCAACGAAACGGCGAATGATTTTACCACTTGCTTCATCTTTAAACTTTCCCAACACTTTTTTGTTTTGTGTAGAATAGCATATATGGTTAGCAGGATAATCCGATGTATCCAGATGTTCAAGCATGTGTAATTTATCCTGGTATATATCAGCTGTAGTCACTCGATGGATGAAGGAATCTGTATCTGTATACAACAGTTTAAGATTTTCAGCTCCATAATATGGAAGTAACACATCGTATTGATACGAATACATTAGCGTCTTGGATATGTCTAGTACACTCATACCAATGTATATAGGCTTGTTGAACACTATTTTACGAGAAGCCATATGAACAGCAGCAAGATTAAGCCCGTATATAGTTCGATCGATAAATGTAGGCTTGGCTATAAGTTTTTCCAGAGTCTTCTCGTTGGTAACAAGGCGTATATACATTCGATTCCGTATATTCTCCATAGTTTTGCCAAACATAGCGTTGTTGAACAGTTTATACAAATCCTTTTCAAAATCGTTTCTTGCTTGCTGCCGTAGACGATTATTAAATTCGACGTAAGGCTTTAACCAACAACATTGACGGAATTTTAGTGCTCGATGAATCTTTACTAGTCGTAGACCATGACTAAGAGCCTGTTTCAAGGCCATGTAATGTACCACATACTTCTTTCGGGATCCAAGATGGGCAATTAGTTTCTTGGAAGACGCTCCCCCCGGTTTCATACTCTCAGGCAGAAAGGGTAAATCGTTATGAAGTTCATGTAGCTCTACAGGATACTCCACGTCAACCTCTAAGATATATCCAAAGGAATCATCCCCCTTCAAGGAACTGAGATGTATACCCTCAGGAGAAACCCACATAAATCCTCCATAAGGAAGAGCGTGACACATAGCCCAGCCGTACTCGTTATTGGCGTCTTCGTACGTAATAAAATGAGAAGGTTTACGAGGATCATACTGTTCCATATAGATATTATTAGCCTCAGCATACCGGTGAGAAACTTGGCATAAACCTCCTCTTATACCAGATTCAACCATGAGTAGCTGATCGTAATCAAGAAGCAATTCCAACTCGATTCCAGTATACAGCAGCATAGCATCCCATGTAAGTCCTGGAGAGGTAAAATAATGGGCAGGATCGACTTTATGAGTTTTCAGAGTTTGGTCTCTAAATGTTTCAAAGACATCCGTAAGGAGAAGAACATCAGAAGTTAAGTAAATATCACTGTATTCACCTAAGTTTTCCACATTAAACTGCTTCCATACATTTCTAGCATGCTCATAGTCATCGTCGGTAATTTCTTCTTCATTTAATTTATTGTAGAATGCTTCTCTTGGAGGCAGCTGAGTCTCGTTCAAAACATCCCATGAAGTAAGGTAATCGTAGGGGAACACTCCCTTACGAGTCATCAAGCCAATCTTCTCTTCTCCGAAGTACTTCTCTGTTTCGGGATACGTAGTGAGGTTTTTCACTAACTTATCCAAGCTTGTACTCAGGAAACGGTAGGTATCCACAAACCTGAGTTTAATATCT
The DNA here is from genome assembly GCA_030765045.1 of Tenodera sinensis. Lineage (NCBI taxonomy): Eukaryota > Metazoa > Arthropoda > Insecta > Mantodea > Mantidae > Tenodera > Tenodera sinensis. Next base: position 242,561,242 of record CM060964.1, on the reverse strand, counting down.
CCAACATACTTTGAGAATGAGATGTAGCTTTCTTCAGAGCTTGGTATTACCTCCACTCTTTCGCTTGTGCATCCTAACTCCTTAACAATGAAATGAGAGTTATACCCACTCAGATTATGCATGAAGACAGGTATATAATTAGGTGTTTTACAAGCCAGGTTACATTTATTATGTAAAGATCTTCTATACATCCCGGAAACATGATCGTGATCGCGAACCTTCCAATTATCTTCTGTAAATTCATACCCACACAGATAGCATATTGTAGAAGCATCAAATGATTCTTGGTCTTCAGCTGTAAGATTAAGAGGTTTAGCAGATTTATATAAGTCACTAATTTTATTGACCAGATCCATCAGACATTCCATAAACTTCTGTGCAGCGTCAGGTCCTCGGTAAACATACGGTTCAGTAGGAAGAGTTGTTTCTAGTTGTTCAACACTAGACGACGGTTTCACATAAACACAAAAGCTCATGGCAGAATGACTTTGATAAGGTGTTGTATAGGAGGTTTCAGGATTAGAGGCACAGGTATAGTAAGGAGCGAGAATGCTCTCAAAATCGGCGTAGATGACATATGGCAGTTTCAACATTCGTTCGACGTTTTTGAATCTGACGATAGAGTTTTCCTTTGTAGGCATAACGCATCTAGCAATGCCATGTTGTCTACATATTTCTCTGTGCTCTTCTAATTTTTTCATTCCACTTCGTCCATGTTGGTCATCAAAATGGCTGAAGCAACGTTTACACGTATATATTTTTCCATGATGGTTAGTTTTCTGACGACGAATAAGCTTCTCAAAATCCTTTATATACACATAGTGATGTCTATCAGTAGCATCACTCAACAGAAGGAAATCGCGATGATCATCTAATTCTTCATCAATCACCTTTATCGGAAACACTTCATGTTTATCATCCACTCCAAACACATTTATAGATATATTATTGAGTTTTTCAAATTTACCGATTTCACCCAAGCTCGTAGGAAATGAGACGCATGAGAAATCGTATTTTTCTTGGAGATCCTTGTACTTGCTAACACGCTGAGGATCCTTTCGAATGAACTTTGCAAGAACAGCGTACATAAAGCATTTCTCGTCGCTGTAGTTCTGAGGGTTTATACAGGCTTTCTTCACATTCAAAGATGACGGTAGAGGAATATAGATGCTCCCTCGAAGAAGATTATACTTGTTAATACGCAGTCGAACACCATCAACATTCAGTAGAGCCCAATTACTACCTTTCAGCTTACTTTCTTCCATTTCAAGACGAAGCTTCTCGAATTTTTTTTCCAAGATGGCATCCAAGTCGCTATCTAAAAACACAGCCTGATTACGCGTTTTGAAGGCTTTGTTAGTAGTGTCTCCAACGGCATTCACAAATTTGCATTCAGCCATAATGTTAATTTTCAAACTTTTATGAGCCCGCAGCTCCTTCTGAACAGCATGAATTATACGCTGCTTAGCCTGCTGCAGGTATGAATTTAAATCCTGACTTGCTGGGGATTGGATGAAATACGATTTCAGCCGATCCTGAAAAGCTGTTTCATATTCTACAATATCATCTTCATCAGGAGACATTAACAATAATTTATGCTTAGTAGGTTCGAATTTGACTTTCTTAGCATCTTTAGCCCTCACACAGCGCCCTTCATGTACACCCCTTCGATGTTCAGTACCGTAAACATCACCACAATGTCTACACTCGAAAAACTCCCCACATATCAGCTCATGCCTCTTCTTATGATAGTCGCGTAGAAAAATCTTTTCGCATTTACTGCACCTATAATCTGGTATAGCATTCAGAACCGATTCCATCATTTCACCACTCCACATTTTTGTAATATGTAGTGGAACACTTGTAAATTATATAAATGAATAAATGCTTATAGCACTTTCCACTGACTCGCCTCGATAACTTATCAAAGCTATTGAACGGTAATCTCGCTAGGAGAAGCTGATGTGCTCGACTCGAAGGTTAATTACTGAATAACTATGTAAGCTCAAGCAAACCCTACTTATTCCACTAGCACGTACCTTATAAATGACTACGCGATTCAAGATTAAGTTTGTATTTTTTTAAAATATATATCATTAAACTACGTGAGTCAAGATTAACTTGTTTCATTTTTATTTGCCAGTTCAACGTTAACATGCATTTCCCCTCATTTTTAAAGTTTAAACAAGGTAAATTATATTTCAACCACTGTATTTATAGAAATAAATGTTTATAATTTTAATACTTTCATGCCGAACACACACACACACACACACACACACACACTCACTCACACGCAAAATTAAGACGTGAAACGACGGTTATGTATCTTTAAGTAACATTTCTTTTATCGATATCGGATGACAGTAATGGAACCATCTAAACAATATTTAAACGCTTAAAAAAACCAAATTTACGCTATATTTCGTCAAACCTTCCTATTTTTATGACTTTTTCTCGTCTTTTACGCACTTTGAAACGAATCCAACAGAAAAATTAAGACGCGAAACGGAGGTTATGTATCTTTACGTAACATTACTTTTATCAATATCAGATGACTCACGATAATTCAAGATCACGATTGCAGCGCCTCATAGCGGCTTCAATCAGTACTAAAACGCACATTCGACAGATTTTATACTCTTTATGACGGTAAATTATATATTAGCCCTCAAATTATCATTGTTTTTATGGTTTTCCACCGTTTTTACGTACTTTGCGACGAATCCGACAGAAACATTAAGACGCGAAACGGCGGTTATGTATCTTTAAGTAACATTTCTTTTATCGATATCAGATGACAGTAATGGAACCATCTAAACATTATTTAAACGCTTAAAGAAACAAATACCCCGTATTTTTATAATTCTTTCTCCATTTTTATTCACTTTAAGACGAATCAAGCGTCAAATTAAAACATGAAAAGATGATTATGTTTCTAAGTACCATCACTTCAACAACAAAGACATTAATTTTAACTATCACCACGAAATAAACCTATTTGCACGCGTCTTAACACGCTAACATACTATATGTTACAATCTCTCAACTGAACCTCTTTTAAACGTGTCCCAACAGGTAAAATCGTCACCATGTCATTAGTTGAGAAACTCTAGCCTCAAACACACTGGCTGTCGCGTGCCAGATGGGCGTGTTTCTGACGTCACTGGCTGTCGCGTGCCAGATGGGCGTGGCTTAGAGGTGTGAAAACACGTGTAATCCAATTAGCCCCCATTGTTAGCCAATTAAACAATTAGCGACATCCCTTTGAGTGTCTTTAAAGCCCTATATTTACTCTACTGTATTATGCTTGATTTCTCCTAAACTAAATGAGATATCGATATGGGGTAAACGGTAATTATCTTGTAATAAAACGACGCGTCTTTGGTATAATTTTGGAGTTTGTCGGTGGTCTAGCGTTCGATCCCCGTGCAAATTATGAATTATTATTGGAATAACTCCTAAACTATTAGTGATAAAATCTTCGAATAAATTTTATTAAATTGGTATTGTTATGGGCTTTCCTCTGTGGTATGCTTGGTATCCTGGAGTCTTGGGTTCCAATCCTGATTTGGTAAATTTAATTATTTCGAGAACCGCTTGTGTTGGAAGACTGAAATAAACTTTATATGATAATAATTGTTAAGGACGATTATTTTATAACATGCTAGAGTTAATGTATCGTAGGTTCGATCCCTATCTTGTGGAGAATTATTGAAATTTGCTCTATATCGCTATTTTTACACTTGGAATAGTAACGCAAAGACAAATAAGGGTAACTTGGCATATAAAATGATATACTAGACAATTTTATCCCTACGACTCATAGTTCGATTACCGGGACGGGGCAATTACTTCAAAGTCGATTTATTCGCGAATCAATAAAGTTAGCGTGATGAAATAAACAGTTAAACACTTCAGCTAAATATCTGCTCTTGAATTATTGATAAAAATGGTAGCTTTTGTACTGTGGGGTCTAGTTCGAATCTCTAAGGGTCCATTTAAATACTTTGCAAACTAGGGTCTTAGAGATCTGTAATAAAGTTTAAATTGGTGTTATTACTTACAAAATCAATTATAAAATGCTGTTATTGAGAGAAACATTGCTTGTGTTGATTCTAGAAGCTTAAATGTTGCATAACACGGAAAAAGTCGGTTTAGATATAATTGACGGCGAATGCTGTTATTTTATTTAATATTTAAGGTAATAACGTCAAAATTACGCGTATATTCCCTGTTAGCATGAAGGATAATGAGAATATAAGCAGAAGAATAAGAAAAAGAACAAGAAGAACCAGAAGAAGAGATTTTATTTTATATTTCAGCTAATAACCTTCAGTTCGCGTATATTCCCTGTTAGCATGAAGGATAATAAGAATATAAGCAGAAGAATAAGAAAAAGAACAAGAAGAACCAGAAGAAGAGATTTTATTTTATATTTCAGCTAATAACCTTCAGTTCGCGTATATTCCCTGTTAGCATGAAGGAGAATGAGAATATATGAAGAAGGAGAAGAAGAAGAAGAAGAAGAAGAAGAAGAAGAAGAAGAAGAAAAAAATATGCTATAGGTGCCTAAAAGCATTGTTGAGTGTTTATGTGGTATATGATTGCTCTGAGGGCTTTCAAGCTTGCTGATGACATGGTTATAATGCCGGCGCCTGTATTTGAGGCTAGGGTTTTCCTTCCGCTAATGACAAGGTGATACTTTTACCTGATGGGACATGTTTTTAGAGAGGTTTACACCTGTGTTTGAGGCTAGAGTTTCTCAACTAATGACATGGTGACGATTTTACCTGTTGGGACACGTTTAAAAGAGGTTCAGTTGAGAGATTGTAACATATAGTATGTTAGCGTGTTAAGACGCGTGCAAATAGGTTTATTTCGTGGTGATAGTTAAAATTAATGTCTTTGTTGTTGAAATGATGGTACTTAGAAACATAATCATCTTTTCATGTTTTAATTTGACGCTTGATTCGTCTTAAAGTGAATAAAAATGGAGAAAGAATTATAAAAATACGGGGTATTTGTTTCTTTAAGCGTTTAAATAATGTTTAGACGGTTCCATTACTGTCATCCGATATCGATAAAAGAAATGTTACTTAAAGATACATAACCGCCGTTTCGCGTCTTAATGTTTCTGTCGGATTCGTCGCAAAGTACGTAAAACGGTGGAAAACCATAAAAATAATGATAATTTGAGGGCTAATATATAATTTACCGCCATAAAGAGTATAAAATCTGTCGAATGTGCGTTTTAGTACTGATTAAAGCCGCTATGAGGCGCTGCAATCGTGATCCTGAATTATCGTGAGTCATCTGATATTGATAAAAGTAATGTTACTTAAAGATACATAACCGCCGTTTCGCGTCTTAATTTTTCTGTTGGATTCGTTTCAAAGTGCGTAAAAGACGAGTAAAAGTCATAAAAATAGGAAGAGTTGATGAAATATAGCAGAAATTTGGTTTCTTTAAGCGTTTAATTAGTATGGTTTAAGGGGCCGTCGATAACTAGGTCATTAGAACTCTCACATAAATCGGAAAAAGCCGGTGAAAGCGAAAAAGAAAATCATGTACTTTACTGTTTATGTTGTTATTTATAAAGTATAGCAATCGGTAGAATATATCTGTAATGCTTATGCTGTTGGTTATAGGTGTTGTTCGTCCCTTTTCTTTATAATTCTTATGTTTATGTTACATGGATCTTATTCTGATGATAGCGATGGTGGTGGAGATGGTGATGGCGGATGGTGGGGATTGGTGATAGTGGTGATGATGTTTATGGTGTTGCAGGATGTGGTGGCACTCCCGTTGGAGATGGTTGGTTGTGTTAGATGCGTCTAAATAATCCTCGAAATTGCCTGAAAAGTTCTTGAATATGTTGCAAAAGTGCCAGGAATATACTAAAAGTGACTAAAAGATCTATCGGACGGACCAAAATAGCATTGAAATTGGAGTGAAACGTTTCAAAAAATGTACTTACAACTGGTGCAAAAGCGCTCTCAATATCCCGAAAAGTGTCTTAAAACACTTAAAATAGCTATAGAATGCTCCGAAAAGATTTAAAAAATCCTGAAAACATGCATGCCGGTGAGTCTGAATATCTTCTAAATCCTAAATTCGTTGGAAATCCTTCACAAGCAACGAATAAATACCCCGAGGTTATATCCGCAAAGAGGGAAATCCTTATGGCAGGATGGAATAGACAAGCAGAGGAGGACGATATAGGAGGGATAATAAGAGGATAGAATGAATATCTAGAAACTGATCATGATGAAATAGAATAAATAACAATAAGAGGAGGATAACAATAAGGTTAGGTTAAAATATGAAAGACTAAAGTAAAAAGAGTAGAAGTAAGGGCTTAGAAATTAGGTTAGACGAGTAGAAGTATGGAGCTCAGGCTGGGTTAGGTTAGGATAGGTTAGACGAATAGAAGTATGGAGCTTAGCTTAGGTTAAGTTAGGTTAGGTTAGCTTGGTCAGACTACGAGATAGAGCAGTTGTTGTTGTTGTTGTTGATGATGATACGATTGTTGCTGGGTTATGTTAGTAGTGAAATGTAGTCGAAATAATAAGTGCAAGAAATGCAATAAATGAATGGTTAGGTTGGACTGCACCTCGACTACTGTAAAACAAAAGCAATTAATGAAGAAAACTTGGTGAAATGTGCTTAAATCAACTAAAATAATTCTAGCAGCGTCAAAAATACCTGCTTCAACGTCTTAAAACATCTTTAAACTGGTGAAACATGCCTGCCACAAGCCTGAGATACCCTGAAAACCCTGAAATTCCTGCGAAGGATCCGATGTTTGAGTTAGTGTTCAAAAAACACCATTAAAAGCGTTTAACGCCTATAAAAGTGTTTCAAAGTATCCTGAAGACTGTCCAAAATGTCGGTGTAAAAGTTTAAAATCCCCGCATAGTGCTTAAAATGCCTCTAAAATGTCTGAACCGATCCTTAAACTGATAGATACGTCTATTAAAGCTTGAAATACCTACTTCAGTATCCTAGATGTAGTGAGAATTATTCCCTGATGCTGTTGAAAGTACTCAAAAGCAAGTAAAATATCTGTTAAACGATCTAAAACAACCTCAAAATACCATGAAACCTCTGAAAAATCGATGAAATAATCTACATAATCCTCAAGACTGCCTGAAAGGTTCTTAATGGTGGTGGTGGCGTTGGTGGTGGTGGTAGTGGTGGCCGTTATAGTGGCGCTGGTGAGGGTGGTGGTGGCGTTGTTGTTGGTGGTGGTGGTGGTGTTCGTGTAGGTTATGGCGGTGGTGGTGATGACGGAGGTGGCGGTGCTGCGATGGTTGTGGTCGTGCAGGTTATGGTGGCGCTGGTGTTGGAGGTGGTGATGGTGGTGGTGATGGTGGTGGTGACGGTGGTGGTGGTGGTGTTGCAGAATAGGTGGCGATGTTTGGTGTGGTGATGATGATGGTGGGTGTGGTCCTGGCTGCGTTGGTAGTGAAGGGGTATGATGGTAGTAATGACAGTTGTAGTGGTGGTGGGTGTGGTAATGCCTGTGTTGGTGGTGTTGGCGGTGGAGTTGGTGGTGGTAATGGTTATGGCGTTGCGCCATAGGTTGCGTTGGCGACGATGATGGTTGGTTATGTTAGGTTAGGTCATGATGGTCTTAGAAGGAATGTAAGCAACGTCTGGCGTGTTGCCATTAGAACATACTGAACTATGCAAAAGAATCGTTAAAAATGAGGTTAGCATGTATAGCATACTGGAGCAGGGAGCAAATCGTAGACAGTAGTTAGTTGAACAGCAAGGTTACAACGTCTTCTAATGTTAGTTTAAGAAAGAGTGGGAGGGAGGAGAACAAACATGAATGATGTCAAAATATAATGAAAGTAAATAAAATAACTATCATATTGGCTAAAGAAACGTCCAAATCGTCTAAGACGTTCTGGAAAGTGGTCTAAAACACTCAGAATGCCTGAAAAGTGACTGAAATATGCACCCAAGGTTCAAGATGGCCATAAAATACCTTGAAAGTCTCGATAATGGAATACAAATGTCTAATAATTCTCGAAATTGCCTGAAAGGTGTGTAAATCAGTCGTAAAAGCAGCCTGATGACCCTAAAAGCAACTAAAATATCTGCAAAAACGATCTAAAACAGCATCAAAATAGCATGAAACCTCTGGAAAATCTAACAAATAACCTACATAATTCTCAAAATTGCCTAAGAGGTTCTTCAATAAGCGTGTCGCAGTGGCTGAATACCTTCTAAACCCTAAAATCGCTGGAAATCGATAAACGCCCAAGGTTATATCTGCAAAGAGGAAGATCAAGAGACATTATGACAGGATAGAATAGATAAGTAGGGGAGGATGGATTAGGTTATATAATAATAGGAGGGGTTGGTGATCTTTGTGTTGGTGATGGTGATGATGGTAACGATGGTGGTACTGGTGATGGTTATGGTAGAGATGATTATAACGGTGATGGTGATGATGGTAACGAGTGTGATGGTAACGATGGTAGCGATGGTGAGGATGGTGGTACTGGTGATGGTTATGGTGGTGACGGTAACGATGCTGATGATGGCAAGGATGGTGACTATGGTAACGATGGTGGTGGCGACAAGGGCGGTGGTGATGTTAACGATGGCGGTGATGGTTATGGTAGTGATGGTGAGAATGGAGGACCTGGTGGTGGTTATGGTTGTGAATGTAACGATGGTGACGATGGTGATTGCAACGATGGCGGTGGCGGCGGTGGTGGTGGTGGTGTTGATGGTTATGGTAGAGATGCTAGCGATGGTGGTGATGGTAAGGATGGCGGTATTGGTGATGGTTATGGTGGTGATGCTAATGATGCTGATGATGTTTATGGTAATGGTGGTGGTGATGGCAACGATGGTGGTACTGATGATGGTTATGGTGGTGATGGTAACGATGGTGGTACTGGTGATGGCAACGATGGTAATGGTGGGGGTGGTGATGGTAATGTGGAGGTGATAATGAGAATGGTGATAATGAGAATGGTGGTACTGGTGATGGTTATGGTGGTGATGGTAACGATGTTGATGATGGTGATGATAACGTGGAGGTGATAGTGAGGATGGTGGCATTGGTGATGGTTATGGTGGTGATGGTAACGATGGTGATGATGGCAAGGATGGCGGTGATTGCAACGATGGCGGTGGTGGTGGTGGTGGTGGTGGGGCAGGTTAGATTTGGATGGTCTTAGAACGAATGTAAGCAGCGTTTCACGTGTTACCGTTATAACTTATAAGATACAGAACTAATTAGGAGAATCGTTAAATGAAGTTGACATGTATAGCATACTGGAGCAGTGTGCAAAGACGGATACAATAGCTATTTGAATAACAAGGTTACAACGTCTTCTAATGTTAGTTTACAAAAAGAGTTGGAGGGAGGAGAAAAAGAAGCCTGTATAATGTTAACTAACGTTGAAGAAATGTCTGTAAAGAGGTTTGTGGTTAAGTTAGGTTAGGCTTAGAAAGACTGTTAGCAATTCTCTAGACGAGAACATCATACATTTACAAAAGGATGGAATTTGATCATGAAAGCATAACAAATCGCTAAAAAGGGCTCCATATACCCCATAAAAACATTAAAACATACTAACGACGTGAAAACATAGAAAATCCATGGTAAACCTTCAAAAATTCGTAAAAAAACCTCCAGAATACCGTAAAAACGGCTAAAATATCTACTAAACTCCCAAATAGCATTAACGTTTCGTAAAAAGTATGGAAAATACTTAGGGTTCGCATGTCCGAGGGTCTAATATCTTCAGAGTACCTATCTAAAGTTACTGAAAAAAAAATCTGCAAAAGAAAGCGGGATGTCTGAGCCTGAAAGCTTGCATGTCAGGGGAACGGGTGTGTAATACCTTCAAATTATCTAAAGTTGTCGGAAATACATCTGCAAACGAATGCGGGATGTCTGAGCCTGAAACGGTATGGTGCAAAGGTTAGAAAAGGTTATAGAAGAATAGAATGCTTGAGTAAAATGGGAATCAGATAGGTTAGGATAGGTTAGGTTAGGTTAGGTTAGGCTAGGCTGGTTTAGGCTAGGCTAGGTTAGGTTAGACATGTAGAAGTATGGGCTTAGGTTAAATTATCAAAGACCAGTGTAAAAGTGGGAGCTAGGTTAGGTTAGGTTAGCCATGTAGAAGTAATGACTTAGGTTAGTTTAGGTTAAGTAATGTTAGGTTAAACGAGTAGATGTATGGGGCTTAGGTTAGGTTAGGTTAGGATAGTCTTAGAAGGAATGTGTGCAACGTTTGACGTGTTACCATTAGAACATACAGAACTACGCAAAATAATCGTTAAATGAGGTTAACATGTGTAGCATACTGGAGCAGTGCACAAAGACGGATACAATAGCTATTTGAATAACAAGGTTACAACGTCTTCTAATGTTAGTTTACAAAAAGAGTTCGAGGGAGGAGAAAAAGAAACATGTATAATGTTAAATAACGTTGAAGAAATGTCTCTAAAGAGGTTTGTGGATAAGTTAGGTTAGTCTTAGAAAGACTGTAAACAATTCTCTAGACGAGAACATCATACACTTACGAAAGGATGGAATTTGATCATGAAAGCAAAACAAATCCCTAAAAAGGCTCCATATACCCCTTAAAAGCATTAAAACATACTAAAGACATGAGAATACCTGACAATCGGGACAAACCTTCAAAAATTCGAGAAAAAAAACCTCCAGAATACCGCAAAAGCGGCAAAAATAGCAACTAAACTCCCAAAAAGCATCAACGTTTCGTAAAAAGTATGGCAAATACTTAGGGTTCGCATGTCCGAGTGTCTAATACCTTCGGAGTAGCTATCTAAAGTTACTGAAAAAAAATCTGCAAAAGAAAGCGGGGTATCTAAAACTGAAATGGTACGGTGTGAAGGTCATAATAGGTTAGAATAGGTTATAGAAGAATAGAACGCTTAAGTTAACTAGGTTGGGTTGAGCCAGGTTAAAATATCTTAACAAATAGGAAGATTTATGCTCACTTAGATTAAGTAGCATTAAGGTAGGTTACACGAGTAGAAGTATGAGGCTTAGGTTATGTTAAATTATGAAAGTTCAAAGTAAAAAAGAGTGGGAGCTAGGTTAGGTTAGGATAGGTTAGACGAGTAGAAGTATGGGGGCTTAAGTAAGGTTAGGTTAGGTTAGGATAGGTTAGACGAGTAGAAGTATGGGGGCTTAGATTAGGCTAGATTAGGTTAGGATAGGTTAGGTTAGGTTAGGTCAGGTTAGGATAGGTTAGACGAGTAGAAGTATGGGGGCTTAGGTTAGGCTAGATTAGGTTAGGATAGGTTAGATGAGTCGAAGTATGGGGCTTAGGTGAGGTTAGGTTAGGTTAGGATAGGATAGGTTAGGTGAGTAGAAGTATGGGGCTTAAGTGAGGTTAGGTTAGGTTAGGATAGGTTAGACGAGTAGAAGTATGGGGCTTAGGCTAGGTTAGATTAGGTTAGATGAGTAGAAGTATGGGGCTTAGGCTAGGTTAGATTAGGTTAGGATAGGTTAGACGAGTAGAAGTATGGGGGCTTAGGTTAGGTTAGATTAGGTTAGGATAGGTTAGACGAGTAGAAGTATGGGGCTTAGGCTAGGTTAGATTAGGTTAGGATAGGTTAGGATAGGTTAGACAAGTAGAAGTATGGGCCTTAGGCTAGGTTAGATTAGGTTAGGTTAGGTTAGGTTAGACGAGTAGAAGTATGGGGCTTAGGCTAGGTTAGATTAGGATAGGTTAGACGAGTAGAAGTATGGGGGCTTAGGTGAGGTTAGGTTAGGTTAGGTTAGGTTAGCGTGGCTATGTGGGGCGAGGTAACATTATGTTGGGGTAATATATTCAATCAAGATAGAAAGCTCTTGCGTTAGGATACATACATCCATATAGTGAACGGCATATTCAACTACCATGAACGCTCACAAACATACATACACTGCTATAGGCTTTAAAAGTTATCCCTAGAGATTCATTCAAACACCTACAACGTCCTGCTTCCCCTGCCAGCTTATCTAGTAATGCTTAGATTACGCATGGCGGCCATCTTGCCCATAAAAAAGTGGCCCAGCTTTCCCTCAACTACCCTACTTAAATTCATTCGAATTAAAATAAAAATGCGTTACAGGATTGTTCACATAATCATTGAGTGACAGCTAGTAAAAATATGTTATATTGATGGAAAACGTAATAAGGTAGCTTTCAAATCCTATTATCCTTAAAGTGGAGATTCTTAGCTTTTTGGAACTAAAAATAAGACAGTATTCACTTATATTATTTTCAAATAAGTGAAATAGCATAAAACATAATAATTAGAAATAGGGGTTGGCCATTTCCTCCAAAATTTGCTCACCATATGCTGCCTGGTGTTTCATTTCATGATGCCTTTGTATGTTGTATTTTTTTAGTACAACACATTGATTACACATTATGCCCTAAATATTACTGTCGGCAACTTTACACAAGAATTCTTTTCGCAATTCGGATTCAAAAGACCTACGCCAAATTCATGCGATTCATGCCTGCAGTCTGTGATTCCACCATTGCTCTGGATGCATCACGCGAAAACTGGTTTCTCGCTATGCCCTGGGCACGGTGAGTGGCAGGTTGTCACAGTAGCTTAATGGTTAGAGCACCTGCCTAGTAGGCGAAGGGTCTGTGGTTCAAATCCCAGCTGTGGCATTGAATTTTTAAGTTGCAGTTCTACCTCTCAAACATTGCCCACACACGGCTTGCGTGTTTAAAAACACCAACAGTAAGTTTGTTGCCATAAATAAATAATAAGTTTATGTATTGTTTGTGATACACGTTCAAATAAAAGTGTTTCTGTTAAATATTTGTTTATAATGTTGTTTAACTTAAATTATGTTACAATTACTCGATGTAAAAGTATTTTTTGAGGGAGTGTCTCCTTTGTATTATATGAAAGAACAAGTAAGATACAACATGATTGTCTATGTTAAGCGAGTGTGTTGTGATAGTAACATACAAAAATCATGTTGGTAACCCATCAAATTTCATATGTTGGCAATAAAATAAAATGCATTTCATGTAATGGGCGACAATGGTACGAAAGAAGAACGTTGCTATGTATTGTAATAATAGACCCGATACTTCACCACTTTAAAATTAAAAGATATCAATAATAATAAAAACATACCGAACATCAGACGAAAAAGAACAAACTAAATAAAAGAATACTACAACGTTATTCCTTGAAGTTTATTTACAGATTACACCTGGTCATTTTTGGGATGTTATAAGTTACGAGTTATAAGAAATAGTTTGATCTAGAGAAATTATAATACCTATCGTACTACTTTGGTTAACATAAATTTAAATTAAAAATGTGCACTAAGGTATGAACTTCTAAAGTACTTTATTATTGGAACATAATCAATTATAAGTTATTTCAACATCTTTTATTACAACGGTGCCATTAGGATATATTATTTGTTGCAGATAAAGTCTTTCTAAAGGATGGATGAGATCCAATTCGTTGAGCAATATTTTTACGTTAAAAAGAGCATAAATAACAAGAAGGTATTTTCCAAAAGATTCTCGAGCTTGAAAGCCCATGACGGGTAACATGATTATGCACGACACAAGTCCACATAGCATATACATCATCATGTTAGCTCCAAGAGTGCCTATATCCGAAATGAAGAAGTAGCCCTTGCCCTCTCTGCCGTTGGTAACTGTGGCAAATAGTGCCGCACTGCCGAGAGACAGCAAGATGTTGAAAATGGTACCACCGTAAACGCCGGCGAAAGCCATCCTTGGGTATCCTTTCACTGCAAGGCCACGAATGGTGACGAAATCCCCGATGCTGTTTCCCCAAGCAAGGAAAGTGCAGCCCAGGGTAGTTGGAGTTGCTCCCACTGCTAAACCAAGCGCATTTATGACGGCAACGACTTCATTTGCTGTAGCATACACTGTTACCACAGATCCAATAAATGCCAAAGTTGCGAATATTGCGGCATGATATGCCGGGGGTTCCAACTGTGCGGAGGTATATGCAACAAAAACAGAAAGGGTGACACTGAAAAGGAATGTTACAAGAAGCATCGGCACTCCTCCAAAAGGATAGTAATTCCATGTTCCAGTGACGAAGGTGGCATACACAGGAAGAAGAAAGACGTTGACTATGTTCAACACCTTGCTCCAGCCGTGCCTTGGGGCTTCGAAATCTACGACGGGTATGATGAGGCGTAGGAATATCTGGTAAGGTGCCTTCCAAATGCTGATTATTTTATCCATACAGCCCATCTCACGCCAATCTTCAAACGGCCAAATTCTGTGGAGAAACTCCATGAGTAGTCCATGCTGTACTATGGTCACCTCAGTATCCAGTTCCTGGATATCCTTGCGGGAACATTGCATTTTAGTCACCATTTGTAAGTACATTAACTCCTTGGTATCGAATGCCCCTTTTTTACGCTTCCTCATTGCATCTTGAAGATGAAGCCTACTTTGCATTGCTTCCTCAGCGTTACTTCTGGTTCCTGATATAAGTACAGCCAGACAATATACTCCATAGATTACCAGGAACACAATTGCTTCCCAGAGAAACACGTGTGTGTTGCGCAGCACCATGAATGCATATATCACGGCGACGATGTAGAAGAAGCAGTCCCTTACGAAGAGCTTACCTTCCACTCTAAATGGAGCTGTTATACAGATGATACCTACGACAAAGAGTGTGACGAAGAGACCGCCTCCCATAAGTTGACTGTAAACCAACTCCACATTTGCTTCGCCTGACAGACCTGATATTGAGGTGAACATATCTGGAGCACCGTTGCCAAATGCCACTAGAGAAACGCCAGCTAGATGCTCAGACATCCCAAGCTGTAATGCTATAGCTGCTAAAGCAGGGCAGAAAAAAGCATCGGCAGTAATACCAACCACGAGGAAGAGGTTTATTATCACGAAGATGTAGATGATTACCACAACAAGAAAACTATGACCTCCACAATAAAGTAGCATTGAGTAGTTGTAGAAGAATCCCTCAGAATCGCCACAAGGGTTATCTGGATGCTGCAAATAATCACACTGTTCGTGTTCAGGTAATTCTTTAACATATCCACAGTCGCCATCCTTTGCAACTATACCAGGCTTTACGAGTTTAACTGTTAGGGCCGATGAAACAGCAAATAAAGCGCACAATGAATACAACACTTTCACTAACGTGTGATGCTTCATGGCTCTGCTTAAATATAAAATATAAAGCAGTTTAGCAGTTCAGTGAAAATAGCATGATTGGTTTGTAACTAACGTAACTAAGTAACGCATGTTTTTCTCCGGAAAAAAAAAACGCAATGAAGTACAAGAGTATTGATGGAAGTAAAACAAGCTATAATAAACAGCGGCTTTGCATTCTAGCAAATATAATAATCACATGGTAAGTGGTAATCACAGAACATATACCTAAGTAGGTGGTAATAAGCCTATAGTTCTTGAAAGGGCTCCTAATTTCAAGTTTGTCTAGAATTTAGGTAAATGGTGCTGGACGGTAAAAACAGTGTAGCTCTACCATGGAGTAATACATTCATTAACATACGCCAATTCGATTAGACACGGACATCGATTGCTCCTGCCCGGAGAGCGATAGTGCGTCCATAAAACAACAACAACATACGCTCCAGTCTCGGTTTCACTATAAGTGAAGGTTGTAATATTGCCTACATATGTTTCCTTATGGTTAATGCCTGTTCTCGGTGATAAAGATTTTTGTGAGGAAGTATCCGTCGACAGATATTGCCAGCGACAGCTGACATCTCAGATCCCACAATCAGATTTGAGATTTCTTTTAACCAACGGAGAACAAATATATGTTTCTAGGCCATGGAGCAGCACTGCTGGATGCTAAATCTGGAAAAGTACGTGCTGCACTTAGCTGCAATAACTATGAATGGCACCCTGATTCAGTCTTATTCCTTCGATTCCTGAAAGAACCAGCTTGTAAGTACTTTTGAGGTATAACTTTCCAACGTGGTTAATACCTAATCATAAAATATGTGCTTACTTAGTGAAAGGAAAAAGAAGGGACAAACGTCTGAGTCCGACGGACAAAGTCAGTAGTAGTTACATAATGGAAAATGAATTAGTTGCAGTACTCCTGTGATACATTGTACATAACACGTCAGCACTTTCGACAGCGGTAATACTCCTACATTACCTTTTTAACCAACATTTGTTTCATACGGAAATCATGTTGTAATGCCAACAAACCACGGCATTTTCGTTCACTGCCAACGAGATTTCCAGAGCGCATTTGTTCCCCCTGCCTAATTTGTTACCCTAATTTGTCTTTGCATTACTATTCCAAGTGTAAAAATAGCGATATAGAGCAAATTTCAATAATTCTCCACAAGATAGGGATCGAACCTACGATACGTTAACTCTAGCATGTTATAAAATAATCGTCCTTAACAATTATTATCATATAAAGTTTATTTCAGTCTTCCAACACAAGCGGTTCTCGAAATAATTAAATTTACCAAATCAGGATTGGAACCCAAGACTCCAGGATACCAAGCATACCACAGAGGAAAGCCCATAACAATACCAATTTAATAAAATTTATTCGAAGATTTTATCACTAATAGTTTAGGAGTTATTCCAATAATAATTCATAATTTGCACGGGGATCGAACGCTAGACCACCGACAAACTCCAAAATTATACCAAAGACGCGTCGTTTTATTACAAGATAATTACCGTTTACCCCATATCGATATCTCATTTAGTTTAGGAGAAATCAAGCATAATACAGTAGAGTAAATATAGGGCTTTAAAGACACTCAAAGGGATGTCGCTAATTGTTTAATTGGCTAACAATGGGGGCTAATTGGATTACACGTGTTTTCACACCTCTAAGCCACGCCCATCTGGCACGCGACAGCCAGTGATGATGGTTGTTGGTTGAGTTAGGTTAGGTTAGGTTAGGATAGTCTTAGAAGGAATGTGTGCAACGTTTGACATGTTACCATTAGAACATACAGAACTATGCAAAAGAATCGTTAAATGAGGTTAACATGTGTAGCATACTGGAGCAGTCCACAAAGACGGATACAATAGCTATTTCAATAACAAGGTTACAACGACTTCTAATGTTAGTTTACAAAAAGAGTTCGAGGGAGGAGAAAAAGAAACATGTATAATGTTAAATAACGTTGAAGAAATGCCTCTAAAGAGGTTTGTGGATAAGTTAGGTTAGTCGTAGAAAGACTGTAAACAATTCTCTAGACGAGAACATCATACACTTACGAAAGGATGGAATTTGATCATGAAAGCATAACAAATCCCTAAAAAGGCTCCATATACCCCTTAAAAGCATTAAAACATACTAAAGACATGAGAATACCTGACAATCGGGATAAACCTTCAAAAATTCGTAAAAAAACCTCCAGAATACCGCAAAAGCAGCTAAAATAGCAACTAAACTCGCAAAAAGCATCAACGTTTCGTAAAAAGTATGGCAAATACTTAGGGTTCGCATGTCCGAGGGTATAATACCTTCGGAGTAGCTATCTAAAGTTACTGAGGGAAAAATTTGCAAAAGAAAGCGGGATGTCTAAGACTGAAATGGTACGGTGTGAAGGTCATAATAGGTTAGAATAGGTTATAGAAGAATAGAACGCTTAAGTTAACTAGGAATGAAATAGATTGGGTTGAGTCAATCTTAACAAATAGGAAGATTTATGCTCACTTAGATTAAGTAACATTAGGGTAGGTTACACGAGTAGAAGTATGAGGCTTATGTTATGTTAAATTATGAAAGTTCAAAGTAAAAAAGAGTGGGAGCTAGGTTAGGGTAGGATAGGTTAGACGAGTAGAAGCATGGGGCTTAAGTAAGGTTAGGTTAGGTTAGGATAGGTTAGACGAGTAGAAGTATGGGGGGCTTAGGTTAGGCTAGATTAGGTTAGGATAGGTTAGATGAGTAGAAGTATGGGGCTTAGGTGAGGTTAGGTTAGGTTAGGATAGGTTAGGTGAGTAGAAGTATGGGGCTTAGGCGAGGTTAGGTTAGGTTAGGTTAGGTTAGGATAGGTTAGACGAGTAGAAGTATGAGGCTTATGTTATGTTAAATTATGAAAGTTCAAAGTAAAAAAGAGTGGGAGCTAGGTTAGGGTAGGATAGGTTAGACGAGTAGAAGCATGGGGCTTAAGTAAGGTTAGGTTAGGTTAGGATAGGTTAGACGAGTAGAAGTATGGAGGGCGAGGTAACATTATATTGGGGTAATATATTCAATCAAGATAGAAAGCTCTTGCATTAGGAGACATACAGCAATATAGTGGACGACATACTCAGCTACCATGAACGCTCATAAACATACATACACTGCTATAGGCTTTAAAAGTTATCCCTAGAGATTCATTCAAACACCTACAACGTCCTGCTTCCCCTGCCACCTTACGTATTAATGCTTAGATTACGCATGGCGGCCATCTTGCCCATAAAAAAGTGCGCCAGCCTTCCCTCAACACCCCTACTTATAAGAGATATGTGAAATCTTACTACACAAAAATGTAGATTTAGTAAAACAAAACTTGCGTCAAATAAGTGTTTTTATTAAATTAACCACTTCTGAGATAATCTTTATTATTGGTTTGAATTGTCAAATACTTCTTACCTTTTTAATACCAAGTTTATGTTCATTTTTCTCATAGTCAAGCAAAGAGAACAGAATGTTAAAGCCATCACATAGTGGTCCATTTTTATAAAACTAAAAAATAAAGAGTTTTGAAAATTCCAGAGTATGTAAACTGTAACAAACTGCTAAAAACTAGAAGCTTGAGTGATTCCATTAAATAGGTACTACTGTACACTTTAACTCATGGTCAGGGGCGTAGCGTTAATGGATGTGGGTAATGTGTTGCATACCCTGCCAGTTTTCCTTAGTTAACCTTTTCTATTATCTGTATACTAATCCAATGACTAATACTTGCTGGGAGTATGTTTCGAACAACAATCTGCTATGAATTAGGTCGTTAGTGTATCACGCCAAGCAGTGAAACAGAACGGCTAGTGGTTGTGCCTCACGCCAGTCAACCTCAAACGATGTGCGCGCGCAGTGGATGTGACACACCAAAGTGCATCTCGCTTGTTAATGCTAATGAGGTTAAAAGCTAAGGTGGCAGTGAAAGTCAATTTCATATTTGTAACTTCTTCTGTGCGTATCAGAGTACAACAAGCAGCATTTTGAACAGTAATGTGTGTGAACGTGTAAGAGAAAAATACGCTAGGAAACCGAAGGCAGGGTATGGAGATTGCTCGTGTGCTTCCGTGTGGTTCACTACGAGAAAAACACGTGTTGTACAGAGAAGGCTGCATTTCCTGGAAACCTACTACTCCGAATATGGAATCCGAGTGTTTGTAATCAACAAACTGAGAATGCATAAATAAATATTGGGAGTGATTTTTCTGTAATTTTAATATTTACCAGTTGTTGAATTATAAAGTTCTATAAAAACTATAAAAATTGTGAAAAATATTTTTTTTCAAAGTTAACAATCCTTATTTAATAAACCAATACATTACAACATTTCTGATCTGAACATTCTTTTGAGATTACTTATTACAATAGAATGTTTTAAATTATCAGAATTTTTAAATCTTCATCATGTGGAGCATTTCAGGTACGCTACCAGAAAAATAGCCAGAAAAGATAATAAATTTAAAGGTGTAAAATATATTGCGATGGAAATTTGAACGTATATTATTCCTTACATACATTATATTTGATACGAGTTTGAACAAAATCCGCTAATAATTGTATAATTTAGAAATTTCACCTATGCGTGCCCTTAACACGAGTTCGAAGTACATACCCAAGTTCATACACCATGCTACTCCACTGTTCATGGCATAGATGATAGATGAGTCCATGAAATACTAGCAGTAGTAAAATTGTCGTCTCCTTAGCGCGGTAGTAGCGGTGCTGCTTACCAAGCGGAGACCCAGGTTCGATTCCTGGTACTAGCGTGGGGATTTTCTCCCACTGGGAGATGTGGTTCGGGGCGCACTCAGACTTGTTAGTCCCTGAGGGGCCAATTGAGAAGCTACTTGATTGAAAAGTAGCGGCCCCTGGTTGCAAAGACCGCGTAATTGCCCGAGGAGACCGGGGTGCTGACCACGTCCCACCTCCAGTACTGCACCCCACTCATGACGTGGGCTAGTTTTTTAGTAGTAGCACAGTAATTCTCCATTTGTTGCAAACAGCAGATAAGATTGGCACATTTCTATGCAACACAATTTACGTTTGAAAAAATCCATAATTTTTTATCACATGAGACAAACATATTTATTTTTATAACATTTATACGTAACTGGTATGTCTTTGAACCATTACATTAACATTTTGATTTGCAATATTTTTAAGAAAAACATAAGTAACTTTGTAGGTGCTCATGTATTTCTGAGGGGTTTGATTACGCAAAAAGCTGATGTGTGTTAAATATTTTATAGAAGTAAAATGTTAGTTTACGAGGCTTAAATTGCTAATTATATAAGAGTTGCATGTAATGAGCAAGGTGGTGACGTGATAACATGTGCAGGTTTAAATCCATGTCGATTGCGCACTCTGACTTGGGTTTTACTTGTTGTTGTTGTTGTTGTTGTTGTTGTTGTTGTTGTTGTTGTTGTTGTTAACGTCCTCCAACGTAATGTCATATCGGACGGTGAGTGAACGGAATGGGTGAAATGATACTCAAATGAGCACGAGGTCCATGGAGCTTTAAGTTACATGGTTTCCCCTTGGTGCTTACTCTCATGCCACGATTTCTTTTTCCTCGTTTCCCTTCGTTCCGTTCCCTTATCACCTTTCAGGTGTGCTTTCAGACAGATGGTGCGGATGCTTGTGCGTTGTAAATACTGTTCTTGGCGCGGGGATGAACAACTCTCAGCACTTTTAACGGACTTCCGCGCATCCCTGTGGCTTCCTGCGGTTCCCACACTTAATCCCTTCCTACTGGGGGTGTGTTAGCCACAATAGATCCATAGTAGGTGCAGTGCGCGAGTTGCTTCGCTTCGTTGTCTACCCTCTCTACCCCTAAATTGCACATTGAAAATATGCCAATGTTTTATAGCTCCCAAATACCAATGAGAGAATCATGGTGAAAATAGATTTTCAGTTTCAACAAAATGCGGAAAGAATTGTCTTTACATTGTGTGGTCAATGTTTTGTCTTATTCGCAGAGATCCTGGGTGATATTTCCTAAAAAGGGAATTTTTCTTTAATTGGAATTTTATTATTCTATACTCCTTGGCAGTCTGAAAGTGTGTGTATGAGAAAGAATGAATTGCATTTCAAAAGTAATATTGAATTTCGTAAGCAAGTCTAAGGTGTATTTTATTTTGGTGGTGTTGAAATTTTAGCATGATTCACGTTTTTTCTTTTTAACATTTTAGCAATTTTAACTTTCGTTTTTAGCTCTTTTAATTCCCATTGTTAATTATTTTAACTTTTGCTTTCTAGCTGTTTAGGGATGAGGTTTTAATAGTGGTTTGCTTGTTTTTATCTTTGGACTTCGGGTCCTAATGACTAGTTGTCGACGGGCCCTTAAACACCACCACTCCCTCATTCACTTCAAAAGTAAAACAATATAAACCTAATGTAAAGCTCATAATAAGAGAGTTTAGTTAAATTACTGTTTCTTAGGTCATTGTTGCAGATTTGGCCAGAATAGTTACTATATAAATGAAACTGAACTGAACTAGGATCACTTAAATGTTTAATGTTAGTTTCTGGAGGGCAAATGTTAAGATTTTTTAAAAACTGAAACTTCAAAATAATATAGACTAAGGATATCCAACCTTATCTCTTTAGACACGCTTACATAATGAGCGGCTTATCCCACTCCACTCCTTCAGTCGGAGAGACAGACGGGCAAAAACGGGCGAATCCATAGCCGTTTCTAAGTCATACCTTGAATTTTCTGGGAATGTCATCAGAAGACTGGATGAGTTTTGCATAATTGGCAAACAGGAAGACAGACAAAAGCTTACCAAATAAAAAATGTGGATCTGGTTATTTATGTCAAATGCTTCGTTTTCGTTTTGAGTGAACCATTTCCGAGATATTGTTTATTATTTGTTTGAATTTGTCAATACATATACTTTTCCTCAAATAGGAATGTGGCCTTACAAAGAGAACGTAATTTCAAAAGCATCATGTAGCAACCAGATCTTAAAACATTTCTCTGTCATTTAAAGCCTACTGTATTCGCATATTCCTCCTGCACCTACAAGAAAATTCGCAGTAATGTAATTTCTGAAAATGCTTGTGTCCATTAAAACGTAGTATACAGAAAAATAAGCATTTAGAGGAATAGTGTGTATAAGAGTGAGTATAGCTCTAGATATATTTGCAAACAGAGTGTGTCTAAATTGAACTAAGCATATTAAAAGTCTGTATCGCAAAATGTTACGCGATGATCACTTGGTGTCTTATGCACTTCAACTATGTCACCAAATATGGATGGATTGACTTCTTAAACTGAGCAGTACAAAGAAGTCACCAATGAACAGATGTTTAGCGCATAAGATTTGAAAGTGCTTTCGTAAACCAAACGCAACGTACGTCTATCAACCCACCACTGCAACACAATGCACGGCTGGGGGTTAAAGAATGGCAAAGTCCACGTATAGTGGAATGAGGTAAACCCAAACTTCTCTCTTTGGGAAACTTTGGACGGCACTGATATAGATATTAAATACTATAAATATAGGTACATTTATTTTCACCCCCAATTTTTTTTTTTTTTTTTTTTTTTTTTTTTTTTTTTTTTTTTTTTTTTAAATTTTCTCTGATCTTTCGACAGAAATGGACTGATGAAGCTTAAACTTATTTTCTATTCCAAACTATTTCCACCAGAACCATTAGCAGTGCAATATTCAGGTTGGAATGAACTATTTTGAAGAAGGGTGGGATGGGAGATGTGGATATGGGATGTGGATATTTGTTAATTTAGGAGGTGACAATTTTTACTCCAAAATGATTTTGTTTTTACTGAACCACACATCTAGGCAAGCCAAGGTCTACCAAAGCACCACCCCAGAGCCTTTATGTCTATTATGTCTTAACTCATGATACTAATGAGATATAAAATGTATCCTGATGAGAATTTTGATGCATAAGCTATTTCCAATAAGCTGGTGCTTTTAACATGTTCTTTGCAGGAAAAGGCAAATGGCTGCTTTTTTCTGGTTTCAATTGAGATTTACAATCTCTTTGAAGGTTAGTTGTGAATATTCACAAAAATATAGGAAGTGGGACACATCATGCTGTAACCTATGGGAGATCTATTGCAACTACCACCTCCAAGAGGAAGGGATGAAGACAAGGAACCACAGGAGGTTACAGGCCAGAGACACACAGGTCACAGAGATGCTCAGAAGTCCCTAAAAGTTCTTGGCTTGAAGACCTGTTCCACTATTGGAGCTCCCAGAGAGGACAATCTAGCAGACCTAGAGTGACCATGGAGAGTGCTCTTACCTTTGCATCATCTGTCTGGTATCATCTTGCACCATGAAGAAGCACATCTGAAAAATGAGAAGCAAATGGAAAGAAAGAAAAAATTAGGTCAAAGGAAATTGTGGTAGATGAGCAACCATGCCAGCATTTCTTACCGACCAGATTAAACCAAGAAAAACCCAAGGTCAAAGAGACTGGTTGACGGGAATTGAACCCAAGTTCTTCTAAATGGGAGCCTCATGTATTACCATGGAGCCATCTTGCTCTGTCTCCACAAAACTGTTAGGATTTTTGTGGTCCAACTCGAAAAGACCCAAACATTCATTCATTCCTTTTTCTGGCTATCATTGCTGCAGTTTTATTGCAAAACTAAAAGTAAGAGACTTGAGTCCTCAAAAATGATGTGGTAGTCTTAAAGATTAATAAATTGCTGCCACTGCTGCTGCTGAACTTTGTTTTACTCTTTCAAGACTACATTCTGGTGCTGAACTTCCCTTGTAGGAAATATAATTCCCCTGAAGAATTGGGATGCTACTTGATAGATCAAGTCCCTTGTTAAGTCAAAACCCGACTTCATTGTTCTTTAGTTTTGCAGAGTTTATTCACTTAACTGCGACCAATGATTTTTAAAACTGATGGAGTTATTAGTAAGCATTTCACCAATATAACAATTTAGAATATTTTTAGAAGTTGAATATTATCAAGAATAACATATTTTATTTGTTATTTGACTGTTTGACATCACTTTTAACATTGCAGAGATAGCAAGTGAAAATGGGTGAAATATGCATAAATGAACCTAGATTTTACTAACTTGAGAATTATCCTACATTTTTTCCATTAAAAACTCTAGGTAATTTGCCCTATTTGAGTTCCAACATTAGGTTTTGGGTTGGAATCCAGACATCTGTCACCATTTCATACCTTTAGCAGTCACTGTGATTTCATACCAGTATCAGTTCACTAAAGATAGCAAGTTTGTTGTGAAGGGTTAATTGATTGATCTCATAGTTCCAGTTGTAATAAACTTAAAAGAGAAACAATTATTAAATATTGAAACAGCATAAGAGCTTTAATTTATGATTATGGTTAACTATTTAATCATTTATTTTCAACAACAACAGTAGTAGTGGTGACGAAAACAATGCAGCAGCAGCTGTAGTGGTGATGATGAACCAGACAATGATCTTTTATCAATATAAATGGGCTGAAATTTTCTCAGAGATGGCTCAAAAATCTAAAACTTTGCCTTAACAGAAGTTTATAAGCTTTGGTTATTTAGTAAACAAAATTGATGATAAATCACTTTGTGTACTTCTCCCCTCTTCACTTCAATTTATGATTGTCTATACTAAAGCTTCATGTCAACATAAGTGACTCAACATCTAATCAGAAGCTGTCATATAATGGGAGATAAGTACTGATTCGCTGAAGAAACAGAGTTCTTGAAAATAAAAGTGCTTTATCTTGCAATTCTGTTAGGTGCTGACAAGCAATTGAAAGCCAAGATCAAGTACACATTAAAAATACATTGTGCTGCAGAATTCCCAGGTGCCCTCATTAGCCTGAACAATCCTTCTTAGGTTTTAAAGTGTAAAAGCAAACTTTTTAGGGAAATGAGAAATATCATCCTTCTTTTGTGTATAGGCAGCTGCTTTAGCTTTAGCTTTAACTTGCACAAATGCCATTCTTACAACTACAACCACAAAAATATAAAGCTTTTTTATGACAATTGATTTGGACACATCATAATTGCTCTCTTCTATTTTCACTGCCACATTGACATATTTATTTCAAAATATTTGAAATAACAGATTAATGGGTTTAAGGAGTGTTCCAAACTGGGAAGTTATAGAAAAATAATTCTGTACCTACTTTAAGAAGACTATGCAAAATGCTTTATGCTTTGTCTAGTTATGCAATCTTCAGACGTTCTTAAACCTGGAGATATGGTTTCCTGCCTGCCTGCCTGCCTGCCTGCCTGCCTCCCTCCCTCCCTCCCTCCCTCCCTCCCTCCCACCCTCCCTCCCTCCACCCACCCACCCACCCACCCACTCAACCACCCACCCACCCACCCACCCACCCACCCACTCACCCACCCACCCATCAATTTCAATTATCTGCTCCATCATTTGTAGGTATGAATTAAACCAATTGAAGGCCACACCTCTTACGTCATGTTTATACAGTTTAACTGCATTTTGTGATCCACTATACAGAAAGCTTTAGATCAATCCAAAAATAATCCTACCCGTATTTCACTTCTTTCTAGTATGTCATAAATATTGCCAATAAAGTTAATTACAGCCAAACTAGTTGATTTGCTACTTTGGAATCCACATTGACAGCTATTAATATTTGGTGATGAATTTGATTAATCTCTTGTACATAATTTTTTGTATTATTTTTGGGAAGACTGAAAGGAGTGCAATTGGTCTGTAGTTGTTGGGTCATGTGCTCTTCCTTTCCTATTTACATGACATAGAGGTTTTAAAACATGCATGCTACATTTTGTAATTAGCTTCAGATTTTTTAGCTCTTTTATTATACCAAACAATTCATTTTCACAAACAGGAGTTAGAAATAGCAATTTGTTATTGGTGAAGGTAGGTACTTCGTTATCAATACTTATAGGACAGCTTTTACTTTGTGAGTTTTTCATAACCTCTACTGTGTTTTTGTTTTATATAAGTTTGCTATTTCCTTAGGATTAGATACATTGTTGTCTTTATATTTCAATTTAATACTTCCTTTCATTAAAGTACTAATATTTGGTTTCTTTTTTTATAGTGTCCACTATAGCTTTATGTTTATTTCCTGATTTACTTAGTCTTTCTAGTATTATCTAATATTTTGGCTGCTTAAATTGATCTTCTGTAACTTGTTTTATATCTCTTGTAGTAATTTTTTAATTCCTTAGAGGCATTTCCATGTTTAAATGTATTATTAAGTAATTGTAGTTTTTTGACAGTTCTTATACCTTTGGTTGTCCATCTCAAATGTTTTACTTTGATTTTTATCTTAGCCAGTGGCAATGCTGTATCATAGTAGTGTTTGAAAGTGTTTACAAACCTGGAGTAAGTACCACTACTGAATTTTCCCCATACAATTTTTCCAAGTTTCCTGTTCTAGCAGGTAATTAAAATAGTCTAGATTTTCAGATTTCTGTAGCCAAATCTTTTTATACTCATACAGTGTATAAAGTTCCTTCTTGTTTGGCCAGTTTATGAGTAAAATGATCTGACAGACAAGCATAACTAACTGACATTTCTATTTCTATTCAATATTTCAATTGATTAAGATCTCTACTTATAACTGCCTGATCTATTGTTTAAGAAGTATTATTGACCCTTGGTACAACATCCACCATTGCTTGAAGGGCATAAATAGTTAGTAATGTAATGAACTTAGATCTTTCACTGTTGTGTTCTAAAAAGTTATATTAAAATCCCCCTGGGAGACTTACGGTTTTGTTTAGCTTCTGAAAGTGATTAAGAATAATATCAAACCTTTCTATTAGAAGATTTATGTCACTAATGGATTCCTATGGATGCACATTATAAACAGCTTATTTGCAACCTCAAAGTGTTCTATTTTTAGTGCCTAAGGGTTGTTATAGGTTTTGCATTTAAAGAATTCTTTGCTATGATTAATGACCCCTGTTTCTTTTTACTGACCTACTGTAACCTGTATTAATTTAAAGTCTGGTATTTTAAGTTCAGTTAATTTAAAGTGGGTTAGCTGGTGCTCATTTATGTACATTATGTCAACGTGTTTTAACTCTCCCTCTATCAAGGCCTCAAGTTCAAGAATCTTATATCTAGTACATTGTATTGTGATGGCAGCCACACACCTCAAAGGATGCTCAAAGTCAAGCACCTCACACCACTAGTTGCTAGGCAAAGCACAGGTAGTAAACGAGGACAACAATAACCAGGCTGGAACAAAGACCGATTCTAGATGCTTCAAGAAGCTTTTGACTGCTGGCTTGTTTACAAGAATTTTTGAGAAAAGGTGTGTTTTCCGGAGAATTCACCTGGACTTTATAAGTGAGACAGCATGGACAGAGCACGTTTGTTTTTTAAGAACAGCATTAAGCCAGTTTGAGTGAGAATGAGTGTATCGTCAAAGCAGTTGTTTGTGAGACAGAGGGAGAGTAGAAGAACTGTGAGCAGTGTGTCAAGGTTAGGATAGGACAGAATAGCTGTGAATTGCAAGGTCCCAGTAAATTGTAAATTGTACCAACAATGAAACAGATAACTGTGTTTTGTAATTCAGTTTTAGAGAAGAGAAAAAAAAAAAAAAAAAAAAAAAGTGACTGGACTAGTCACAGTAGACTTTGACAAAAAATGTACAATGTGCATATGCTTTGAGTTGTTCTAAGGTTTTTTAGTATTATTTCCAAGTTTGAATTCAAAAGTTTTACCTGTAGTGTTACCCTATTGGCCCATTGTTTCATTATAAATTTAGTTATGTAGAACTCTTATACCGCTATCTAAGTAGGTTAGCTTTTCAGTTTGAGATGGTCGATTCTACTCAAAAGGAGGCCAAATGTTTAACTTCCCCATTTATTAAGCTCATCTCTGTCTAAATCCCTATCACTAACCCATGAGTTCCTGCCTGCATAAATAGATTGATTTCCTATACATGCCTGATCAACTGTTACATTTATTGCATCCATATATCTTAGATCCTCACTCTATGCCAAAATGTAAAATGATGCAAAACTTTGCTCATGGAAGCATCTTCTTGCCAGTAACTATCAAATTCTTCAGCTCTTTCATGATGTTGTCTGGAGCATGCACAGTTCCGATGCTGTTTGTACCCGTATGGATTATTATGACATCTGGGTCATCATAGTTCTCCTGCAGTTTCTTCTCGATGTGATAAATATGGGTTCCAGCATAACAATATGCAGAAACTTCCTCGTCATCTATAAAGGTTGGAGAATCACAAACAATGGAATCACCCAGTATAATGGCTGTTTTTTTCACAAACCAGCCATTGTTGTGCAGTTGGACACTTTCCAAAGCACATGCTATAACCCTATACTACATCCAACCTTAGATCCACACCTTGTATCCCTCCGCGAAAGCCTTGCTCGTATCAACTGCGACTAACCAAACAAACACCATGTGAACTCATGCCTCGTGTTTATGATGCAACAGAATGATATTTTTATCTTTCTTTCATAGATATTTACTTGGGAGTTTTAGGAATAGCGTTGCATGCAAGTAGCCTTTGCCAGTGTTATCATACATCTTGAAAACTCAAAGATAATCGCCAATATTTAAGGTACTATATTTTATGGTGTGCTTTGGTTTTGGCGTATCGCGGGTTTGTAGCTGACCGCTTGTGTTTACATCAAGTGCGGATCTAAGGGTGGAGCGATTATAGTCCCGGTTAACAATCACTGTTTTAATAACATACTTGGGGCTAACACAAAGGACAAAATTCCAGTGGGAAAACCTTCTAATATTTATGAAATTTTATGTAAAGCTTGTAAAAGAATATACATGAATGAATAACACTAGCCTGCAAGTTTCCTGGTTTTGATGAAAATTGGGTATTTATATGGTAAAAAATGCACTGATTTCGAAAATGATAACTGTTTTTCCATAACTCCTGCCATTTTGATGCAATTCAAAATTTTATAAATTAAGCTAGACACTAGACCTATATAGTAATGTGTATGTATGAAACTATAGTTATGATTAATGATTATTATGGGTTTATAATTTTATAACTTAAGATGAATAACACTTATTGTGAATCTTCAAAGCGTAAATACTGTATATTTACAAAATAAGCCACCCATTATGTTTTTCCGTGATGAGCTGATAACTAGCATAAGCAGTTTGAGTGCGAGCAGCTAGTATTTATTTATCTCTGCGTGACCATGTGCAGATAATGAAGCTTTCAGCCACTGAACCTTAGACAAACATCCATTAATTACTCACCCTTGTAGGGACACATCTGTCTTAAGGTAATCTGAACTTTAGTCGCTTCTTATAACTCGTGGTGATCGGTAGTGCGATTTCTGGAAAATGTTTATCATTTCTATTTCTTTATTTTTAGTTTGTATTGTGTCGTGGTACATTTTTAACAATGGCTTCAACCTCCTCTAGGAGAAAATGTATGAACAATCCTAATAACTTCTGTTACCTGTGTGGTTCTTTCTTGCTACAGAAGCATAAAACTAACATTACTTCATTTATTAAAAAGGTATATTTTGCACATTTTAATGTTAAGCTAGGAGATCAAAATCAAACATGGGCTCCACATACTGTTTGCAAAACATATAGTGGAGGA
This sequence comes from Tenodera sinensis, assembly GCA_030765045.1. Taxonomy (NCBI): domain Eukaryota; kingdom Metazoa; phylum Arthropoda; class Insecta; order Mantodea; family Mantidae; genus Tenodera; species Tenodera sinensis. The sequence goes on along the minus strand of CM060964.1, from coordinate 242,531,458 downwards.
CTAAGGCAGTGGTACAATGGAAAACAGAAATCAATGAAGTTCAGGATTCCTATGACATGACATGAACAAAAAAATCATTATGATGATTGTTGTTTCTGCATGTGTAACGAATCTGGGTGCAATAAAAAGAATAAATCAAAAATTAAATATCCAGATGGTCTTGCACCAGCTCTAAGACCTGTGCCACATGGAGTAGATCTCCCTATTCCTGTTCCACCAACTCAATTAGAGGATACTGAGAGTTCAGTTTCTGGCTTAACAGAAAATTCCAATGTTGATGAGTATTTCCCAGCACACACTGTTGAAGACAAGTCACAGCATTTTAGCCAGGAAGAGTTGAACGACTCAGTAAGAGACTTAAGTCTTACCAAGTACAAGAGCGAATTACTAGGATCGAGATTAAAAGAAAAAAATATGCTGGGCCCAGACACCCCATTTTTCTGGTATAGGAATAGAGATAAAGAATTACCAAGTTCGTTAAGATGGAAGATCAGCTTGTTTATTGCAGTGATGTACCAGCTTTAATTCAGCAACTGGGAATACCAACATATGATAATGACAGGCGTTTATTTATTGATGCTTCAAAATGAAGCCTAAAAGCCATTTTGTTGCACAATAGAAGCAAATTTACCCCAATACCACTTGCACATTCTGTTTTCCTAAGAGAGTCATATGGAAATCTTAAAACCATTTTAGAAAAGATTAATTACCAGAAACATCAATGGCTATTGTGTGGGGGCCTAAAGGTATCCAGTACCTTACTAGGGCAACACATTGGACAATGAGAGAATGGCCTAAGAGAAAAAGTTTAACACCAGGAGAAAAAAATGTAATTCATGCCAGTCTAGTTGATCCAAAGAAAGTGTTATTACCTCCATTGCATATAAAACTAGGTATTATGAAACAATTGGTGAAAGTATTGGACAAAAATGGTTCATTTTTCAAATATTTGAGTAGTAAATTTTCTGTGACGCCTGAAGCTAAGATAAAAGAAGGTGTATTTGATGGACCTCAGATAAGGCAGCTAATGAAGGACAGTGCATTTTCGGATGTCACGAATGATAGAGAACTTCAAGCATGGCGTGCTTTCAAAGAAGTAGTCAATCAGTTACTGGGAAATACAAAGGATCCGCAATATGAAGTAATTGTGAGTACTATGTTAGAAAAGTTACGAATACTTGGGTGTAATATGAGTTTGAAACTTTACTTTTTGTATTCACATCTAGACTATTTCCTGATAATTTAGGATCCGTGGTGATGAACAAGGTGAAAGATTTCATCAAGAAGTCAAAGAGATGGAGAGGAAATATCAGGGTCAGTGGAATGTTGTGATGCTAGTGGACTACTGTTGGTGCTTTAAAAAGGAAATCGCTCAACCAGGCTATAAACGTAAATCAACGCAGCCATCGTTCCAGGCAAGGAAAATGTAACTTCTTCTTCTTTTTTTTTTTTTTTTTTTTTTTTTTTTTTTTTTTTTTTTTTTTTTTTTGCAGGCTAGTGTAATTTTTGACTAAAACAACAAAACAATGAACAAATATACCTTATCTAATATATTCCTATCTCTTGAAGTTGCTTATATCTATTACTTCCCCTTGTATTTAACATTTTGTTTTGTATATAATGGGGAAGTTTATTACGACCAATAATTACTTTTACCCCCCATTATCCTTTTCCATTTTTCCTATTTCCTCATAGTTCTTTTAACCATTTCAGCCTCAATTTTCCTAAATATTTTTCTGATTTCTCAATGTATTTGAGTGATTTTGAATTAAACAATTTCCTAACTTTTAAGTGTAATGGGAGGTCATTCAATTTTTTGGGTACCAGGTTCTCTCTTCCTTTATCTGTACCATTACAATCCAAAATATAGTGCCAATTATCATACAGTCTACCATATTTTGTGCATCTCTCTCCTATTTTATCCCTATCATACCACTTAGGTTCATTACCACCATCCTAGCCCATGCATAAACCCTTCTGGCTTCTTTATTGCATACTTTCATGTATTTTTTCCTCCCCATTCCATTTTTAAGAATCTATAATCTACTAATGACCTTTTGTCGTTAAAGCTATTCAGAATTTCTTACTTTTTTATATCCTTCACTCTTGTTCTTATTTCACAACAGAAACCCTTTCTTTTATTGTTTCTTTCTGCCTATGCTTCACCCATACCTATTTTCTCCAATATTATCCATATTTTGTACATCCATTTCTTTTTTCCCCATTTTCTCCTGTACAACCACACATTGTTTTAATATATAATTTTCCTCCAATGAATTTATTCCAAAGCAGTATTTAACAGCTCTTTCTACCATTTTGCCTTTTGCTCCTACTCTCCCTAGTTCTGCTTGTACTATTCCATTTGTTGAACCCCTTGGTAATCCCAATATTATTTTACAAAAATACAATTACCTGTATTGATTGTTTCCCCTTTGCCAATTCATTTTTCTTCTGTTCACCCCAATCCCTTACACTGTTGAGCCTAACTCCTAGGCAGTCAATTTTCCTCACTACTTCCAACTCAGTTCCCTCCCAATACCATTTTTCAGTCTTGGTAATCTACATCCTTTCGTTAAGATCATAATTTCTTCTTAATTTTATCCATAGTGCTTCTCTACTAATGGTATCAAATGCCTTCTCTAGATCAATAAATACCATGTACACCGTTCCCCTTTTATTGCTCAGATATTTGTCTACAATTGTCTCAATAATGAAAATTTTATCAGATGTTCTCCTACCTGCTCTAAATTCTGCCTGAAAGTCTGATAATTACTTCTCCTGTTCTACCCAGTTCTGTAGCCTATTAGCTTAAATCCCTGTAAAAATCTTTTCTAAAATTTAAAGTAAACTTATCCCCCTGTAATTAACCAGATTATTTTTTCACCTTTTCCTTTACACCAGGTGAGTCAGCCACCCCTTATTTTTCAGTTTTATGCAATCTGCATTTTACACTCTAACATGAAAACATCAGCCCCTATGCTAGGTTCTATCCAAGAATTTAAGATCTTTATGTTAAACGGAATGATTATTTCTGAAGTTCCAGGTAGCTCAGTTGGAACAAGCGCATGATTCTTAAGTAATCCCTCTGCTATAGAGGTGGTTCAAATCTTCTAATGTGCTAACTTTTTTTACCATCTAATACTCACAAATAACATTGGTTGAATAATAATTGTCTTTAAAGTGGTTATTATTTTAATTCATAATTGTTTTATTTCCCTTTTATGGTATTGTTTTTATCTGCTAGGATATCTTTCCCTGTAGAAATGCTTAGCTGATTTTGTATTGGTTCTTGCTTCTCCGTAGATCAAATGCATATCTATCTCGTACTTCTCTATTGAATACATCCTGAAAAGCTGGCACAAAATATCATGCAATAGCATACACATGGAGAAAAAGGGAGCCAGCATTCATAATAACACACTGCATCATGCCAGCCCAATGGGACAGAAGTCGTTATACCTATTTTATTAAAAAATGCAGACAACCAAAAAGATTTAAATTATAATGTTCTAAACCCTCAGAGACTTTAAAATTAGATTATTGTGAATTCGGTTTCCAAGTTTTGATGAGCCGAAAAGAAATTGCCCAACGCCGAGACATGAACTTGTGTCCCTGAGGTTAGTGCACACGATACAGTTATAATTGTATTCAGCTGTTTGGACGCTTGACTGAAAGCACATTCTGAACCATAGAACCTGTGTCGGTGCCAGGTCATTACCACCTCACAACTTAGCCTTTTAAGACAGCTTTAATCCTTTGCTGGGCACTTGAATATTGTTACTTAAATGGCAAAAGCTATTATGCATGTTATTTGAGATGTACAAGACGTAATGCATGCCAAAATTTAAATAAACCTTTATTTAATAAAATGTGCATTTTGACCATTTGAGTACGGTGCATAAGGCGAGTGGTGTCTAATTTTTTAAAACCAATCCGGTCTGTCAGTACAACAATTCACCATTTTCTTTTTAGTTGATGTTGTTAGTGTACTCATATGATAGGTCCATTTTATCAGAGGTGTTTACTGAATTGTGTTGCTATGTACACTGTAATAAAAAGTTTGTAAAATCAGCTGGAAACTCAGAATTCACTCTCAGTAAACTAGTCGTATGTTTTTGAGGTATACTTTAACAAGGAGTACATTCTGTCCCTTAAACTGCTGTTCCTCTAAATTTTACACATTTGTCTCTCTAAGAACGTCACAAAATATGTTTTGATAAACACAAAACTGGACTAAAGCGCACATGGCAGTTGATGGGTGGCCTACCTTCCAAAAAATATTCACCTGATATATTGGTATTATCACACTTATTCTCCAATTCTTGGGTATCCGTTTTGTCACCCGCATTTGATTCAACAGTTTTATCATTATTTTTCTCCTAGCTTCATATTTTTCCCAAGCTTTCCAAAGTTCCCCTGCCATACCATCTATACCACTTGCTTTGTTAGCTTTTAACCTCTTGATCTGTTCACATAATTCTGTGCCAGTGATTTCCCCATCTAATTCATCAGTAACTTGGTGGCCCTTCTGTAAAAGCAATTTAGTCTTAGGTTGTTGTCTTGACCTAACAATGACTTAAAGTGTGTACTCTACTCTTCTGGGTTTACACTCTTATCCATTCTTGACCTATTTTTATATAGATCTTTTACTATAGACCATATTTTCTTTACATCATGAACTTTTGCTGCCTCATTTAGCATTCTGCTTATTTTTATACCCCATTCTCACATTTTCTCCTCAATAAGGCACCTATATGCCCATGAAAGAGTTAAAAAGTTTTCCCTCGCTTCTCTTTTCCCCGACTGCCTCCTGTTTCTCAGCTCTTGTGCCACTCTTCATTTTGCCATTTGGCAATCTTTATCAAACCAGTTCTTTTTGCTATCATTATAAATGCCAACTTTCATTCTGCCACCGGCATGTTTTAAGCTAAATTGTACTAATTCTAAAGCTTGTTCAGTTTTTCCTATATTTAGTATGCTCTCTATTCTCTGTTGAGTATTTTTACTCTTTCTGAATTTAATTCTTTATAAGATATTCATACTTTTCTTTCCTCCATCTGTAAATTCATACAAATCTATAGGGCTCTATATTTTCTTCCTTCCTATCAGTATTTGCTTCTCCTAATTTTAATCTCAGAGGGAAATGGAAGCTAGATGTTACTGTAAAAAAATATACACAGGGAAGACAAGAAAGAACACTGATACAAGATTTAAACAATATGTGATAAGTGTGAAATATAAACAAAGGGAAAAATAAGCAAGTGCAAAATATTTTTGGTCTACAGGTCATAAGCTGAAAGAAAAACCTAAGCTTTTAAAGGCCCTTAAAAAGCCAGCAGAACTCTCCATTTGGGAAAAATTATTCTTATACAAAAATAAACACAGTTTATCAAACTTTGATGTTCCGTATGACAGGGATCTCATTGTTCAGTACATTCAGCAAAAACACCATCTACAACTCAGAGGAGGAATGTGGCGCTGAATTAAGGCTAATGATGGTCTTTGAAACATGTCCTAGTGAGTTCTGATGTACAAAAATGTAGCCAGGGTAATAAAAATCTCCAAATTTTATATATAACTAGTTTATTAGTTAATTTAGTATCAAAATTAGGCCAGAAAATAAATTGTGCCACCTCTCCAAATGCTTGTAGGGAATTTCATCCCACATTCATGGTAGGGGCGGTGGCGGTGGTGGTGGTGGTAGTGGTGGTGGTGGTGGTGGTGGCGGTGGCATTGGCGTTGGCAGTGGCGGTGGCGGTGGTGATAATATATTTAATGCTACTATGTATGAGTATACTCTTTGACTGTAGCTGATGTAGCCACGTTGCCATAGCGAGTTGCAGTTGCAGCTAATAACCAATTATTCATTTCTATTTTTGCAGTTGCCAGTTCATTTTCTAACGATCAATGCTTGTTTCTGAAAATGTAGGACATTAAAGACTTTTCAAAATTTCCCCTGGATGCTGGACAAATTGTTAAAATTTAGGGCATGTCCAGGAATTTCTGGATGTCTGGTAACCATATGTGAACCTAAAAATGTACCGTTTAAAAAAAAAAACATAAGGCCTGCAACTTTGTAAACCTAATGCTGAGAAGACAGAAATACCACTCTAGGCATTTATCTATACATTTTACTTTTTACTAGAAAGTGGTAGAATATAATACTCACATTCTAAACTACGTTCGCTAGTGATATGCAAATGGATTTTGTGAATCACTATTTGCAGAGTACAATTAGCATGGGAAAAATATAACAATTTCAGATTTTCAATTATTTTCATTTTGTTCAATTTTAAAAAACCTTAGCCCCTGGAAAAAAATCTGTGTTGCACTCACATGAATTTTACTTCTCTTGCAGGTACTATTCTTACAAATGCTTATTACTCTACCTACTTCATGTTAATTAAGATAAATATTTGCAGAAATTATCTTATTACTAATTTTCCTGTAGGTTCAAGGGGAATATGAGAATACAGCAGGCTTTAAGCAATAGTCAAATCTTTTAAGAACTGATTGCTATGGGATGGCTTTGAAATTCTATTCTCTTTGTGTGGCCAAGGGATAAAAAGGTGAATAACATATTTCTATTTGAGAAAAGTATTTGAAAATTCAAACCAATAATATGGAATATCTCAGAAATGGTTTGCTCCACAGAAAGATTGATTTGAATAAGTTGTGTGCTTTAATCAGATCTGCATTTTTGTGTACAGAGAAAAATAAGTGTCAGTTATTCCCACTAGCTAGAAAACAATTTGAATTAAACTATTTGATAATAGTATTTTAGAAAGAATGGATAAAGAAAAGTACCTTGGAGTAGTTTCTGATAACAAACTAACCTGGAGAAATCATATAGATTGTGTATGTTGAAAAGCTACAAAAAGATTTAAAGTACTGAAAAGATTAGCAGGCACTAAATGGGGAAGTTCCTGGGAAACATTCAATACAACTTAAAATACTTACATCAAACCAGTAATAAAATGCTGTGGAGAAGTACTAATAACATTATCATCATCTAATAAAGGAAAACTAGAATGCACACAAAATCAGACACTTAGATTGATAACTGGGGCAATTAAAACAATCCCGGTAGAAACACTGCAGACTGCTACCTCAAACAAACCACTCAATTTAGAACTTGAAAATCAAGCTATTTTTCAGAATGAAAAAATGATAAGATCTCCAAATTTCAATAAATGGAACAATAATTCAAACATTGTAAATAATTTAAGAACACAGTCCAGATTCATACAAGAAGTCAGTAAATTAGGGGAAAAAATCAGAAATATCAACACAAAGAGGAAGTCTCATTACTTGCATCAACCCTATTGAGAGAACAGGGTTGTTTCTGATCTCTGATAATGAATTGCAAATGTGATTACTGCATTTCTGCATGCACAAGATCAAGCATTTGTGAAACAGGCAAATTGCACAAAATCCTAAACTAATTCGAAAATTAGGTACCAAGAAAATCAGCTGTTGCCATCTTTTGTCTCATAACTGGACATAATTGTCTGAATAACCATCTATATAGGATTAGCCTTTCAATCTCACCAAACTGCCTATTGTGTACCTATTGTGCCCAAAAAGCGTATGCAGTTTTTAAATAGTTTAAAACACCCTAATCTTGACGACAAATCTTATGATTATATAGAAAAATATAATAAAATCTTAAATAATGTAATAAAAGAAGCATAGAAGTTACATAATACCCAACAGATAACAAATGCAGAAAATAAAATTAAAGCTACATGGAGCATCTTAAACTCAATACATAAGGAACACAAACAAAAATGGCAGGAAAATATGTCCATTGAAATTAACAGTCAAGTGATACAAGACCCTATAAAGATAGCTGACCATTTCAATGAACACTATGTAAACATTGTAACAAAATTAGGAATAAAAGAAATCCAGTATGTGCCGATAAATGAAAAAAATGTATGTCACTCTATGGTGCTTAGGCAAATGTATGAGGATGAAGTTCTTGCACAGATAAATTCATTAAAAAACAAAATATCCAGTCGGTTGGATGAATTTACAAATGTGATAATCAAATACTGCAAATATGAAATTACAGACATACTAACTCACTCAATTAATCAGTCTTTCAATTCGGGAATATTTCCCAATAATTTAAAACAAGTTGTAGTTAGACCAATTTACAAAAAAAAACAACTCTAAACTAGAAATGGAAAATTATAGACCTATATCTTTATGCTCAACCTTCTCTAAAATAGTAGAGGGATTATTTCTCGTACAGCTACAAAGTTCCTGTAATAGGTTTCAAATTTTATCAGAATGCCAGTTTGGGTTTCAAAAGAAAAAGTCAACAATAGAAGCAATTTGTAAAGGAAATGACATTATTATAAATGCTCTAAATAGAAGGGAATATGTAATCGCAATATTCCTTGATCTTTCTAAGGCCTTTGATTGCGTTAACATAGAAACATTGATGACAAAGTTAGAAAACTATGGAATTAGAGGCACACCATTAAAGTGGCTTGGCTCTTACTTACAAAATAGAGAACAATGCGTTGAAATAATACACAATGTAAGTGGAAAGCTAATAAAAATTCGATCACAATTCAAAAAAGTAAAACATGGAGTACCACAAGACTCAAAATTAGGACCATATCTATTCTTACTCTACATAAACAGTTTATTTAAAATAATTAAAGAAGCTGGGGGAATAGCGATAGGTTATGCAGATGACACTACAATTGTAGTTACAGGAAAAACAGAAATAGAGCTACAAATTAGGGCAAATACTCTACTAGAAAAAGTCAGTCAACATCTAGAAAATTTAGGTATGGTATTAAACGCAAACAAAACAGAGTGGATGCAAATTAGTCTCGGTAACAAAAAACAAACAAATACAAATATAAAAATAGAAAACAGAGAAATTCAACAAGTAAATAAAACAAATTTCCTAGGATTAATAATAGACAGTAACTTGAAATGGAATATGCATGCTGGAAAAGTCATAAGCAAGATTAACTCAGGTTTATATGTACTAAAACAAATAACAAATACTAGATAAAAGAAGCGTCAAGCAAGTATACTATGCCTTCATTCACTCGCACCTAAACTATGGAGTGGTATTATGGGGCACAACACATAAAACATTACTTTTAAGGCTGTTTAGGCTGCAAAAGAGAGCAGTACGCTTAATTGCAGGAATAGACAAAAGAGATTCATGTAGAAATGCTTTTAAAAAATTAAATATTCTAACGTTGCCTTCTTTATATATATAAATGTACTAAACTCGCATTAAAAAGTTATAACCAAAACAAAAACAGTAATATCCATAAATATAACACTAGAACAAAAGAAAATTATTTTAGAAATAGACTTATAGGTGGTCTAAATAACAAGTGCACGGAAAATAGTAGCAAAGATCTGTACAACCATCTACCATCTTGAATTAAACAGATAACAAATGAAAAAATCAAACTAAAGAATATTAAATCTTATCTATTAGAAAAGGCATTTTACTCTGTAGAAGAGTACAAAAATTGATGAAATATGGTATATTGCACTTCCCAATATTCTCAACTAGTCTCATATTTATGTAAATAACTTGTATGGTATGTACATAGAATTTGACGATCCTTGTAAATGTTTTACAATTGGAGAAATAAAGAGAAGAAATTATGAATATAGAACATCTAGAATTATGCCAAGTTTTGAAGATGTATCCTGACATTGTCACCAAATACTGTGAAACTCGAAGGAGAATAACTACATTGTCAGTTCCTGAGCATTAGTCAGATACACACACACACACACACACACACACACACACACACACACACACACACACACACACACACACACACACACACACACACACACACACACACACAAACACACACACACACATATTTTTGTATAGTAATGTTTTTTCTATCTCTTACAGTACACCACAAAAGTCACCCTTAGTGAAGAGGACTTCAGAAGCTATTCCAAGAAAATTCAAGATATACATTTCATTAGTCATAAAAATGTCTTAAAAACATATTGTATTTTAATTAACATCATTAGTCATTTTTGAGAAAAATCAAAGTTTTTGAAAAATGTTCCATTTAAGGCTAGTTTGAGATGGGCAGATTTTCTTGAAAATCTTTTGTATCACATCCTTGGGAAATGCTGAACTTAAATACCAAGTTTGATTTTTAATCAATGTTTGTCTTTTGAGTTATGCTGTTCACAGACAGAGGCACATACATACGCACACACGCGGACGCATGCCCACGGCCACGCACACACGCATGCCCACGCCCACGTGCATGCACACACACACACACACACACACACACACATCTTTTTCTAAAAATGCTTTTTGGATTCAAAACATATATTTATGGTGAAATCTTGACATCAGATTGTTTAATAGAATACAATACTTCTCCTACTTATCAACTATTTATATTTAGTTAAGATGTTTATGTTAAGAACAGTAGATGAAGAATTAAATAAGGAACATTTTAAAATATAAAGCTATTTGGAAACCATCATCCACGTCTCATTGGTTGCAAAAAAGAAAATGGCATGTCATTTTACACTGGTCTCTCCTACTATACATGGTAGAGAATGTAAAAAAGAATGTTGAGATATATAGATATTCAATCTCCCTTAAATCTTTATTCCACAGATTTTCCTTTATACCTGCATTATTCTGAAGCATAAAGGCAAAGTATTTTCCCCACTAAAATAACCAAGCATGATAAATAATTTGGATAAACATTTAGATAAAAAAATTAGATTTAGATTTTAAAAAGGCATTAAAGAATTAGAAGTGTTTTAATCTTACACTGTCTCACAAAATTGTTTTAATATTAATAGACTAGGCAATGCTGGATATGAGGAGTATACAACATATTCTATTAATTTCATTATTATATACTTAAAGTATCTTTATCTACAACTATATTTATTCAAGTAAGCCTTTATGAAAAAATCTTCAATTCCAAATAAGAAAGTAAAAAGTTTTAAAACAAAATTGTTTTCATATAATTTTAGTTTTAATAAGACGCAGCTATCCTGTGAAAGTATGAAATCTGAAGTAGTATGTACATACATACTACTTTCTTTTGAATGTCACAAATAAAATTTTACTAAGCAGGAAGACATTCAATTGTTTACAGTTGCCTGGCAACCTGAGACAGATGACTATTTGTTTCATTTTCCTTGGCAACCAGGCTCTTAAGCAGTTCCTATTGCATTCTGGCACTAGTTGATCAATAAAACATCAGGGATGTACACATTTGTGGTTATGACTGAATATATGCATTAATTTACAAGATGTTTTTACAAATCTATTTTGGTATGATGAAATGGGTATTTTCTAAGACTCTTCTAATGTGACTTTATTTGAATCTGTTTAATATATAATGAAACTGAAAAGATTTTTACTACGTTATTTTCCTCCAGGTAAGTGCATTGAAGTTTGAATTTTTATTTAACATATGGCAACAACAGACATATAAGGCATGCTAATTCTGATAAATGTGAACTGAGATGGTAACAACAGATATATAAGGCATGCTAATTCTGATAAATGGGAACTGAGGCTAAAGAAAAGCAAGGTTAAGTGACAACAAAATCTGTCACTAGCATAACAGCCTGTTGCTTTTTTCTCAACTATTTATTTATTTCTCCCACTTAAGAAAGTTTATGGAATGACTCAATTTCAAAGTGTGAAGAATTTTTAGGTAGATTTCCATAATTACCTATAATAATTTAGAAGATTAAATGAATTTCATACATTTATGCTACTATGCATAAAATAAATTCAAGAATAATTTAGGCATCCTTCATACAGAGCAACAAATATCATATACATTATATTTATCATAACAATATAAAACTTATTGTACTACAAATGGCAATACATTCACCTATACTATATGGGAATAGTTCACTTTTTAACCTATCATTAAAAACATGCTTTAATGCTTGTCATTACAGATGTTACTTATAGAACAGTTTTAATGTTTCTTCAGTTTGTAAATTTTTTTTTTAATGGGAACACTTCCTTTCCGCCACCCCTTCTATTCCTGTTTGCTTTTAGTACAATAGTTTCTCTCAGATATTTTCTATACTTTTTCAAATATTTTCTAACTTTCAGCAGATGAAATGTTATACCTTGTTTATTTTGGCTTTCTCATAAGTCAATTCAAACGTATTGTTACCATCTTGAAGAATTGTTTTTCAGGAAGCAATGAATTTCATTGAGTAAGGCATAGTCTAGTGGATGGTTAAAGACTGTGTTTGAATTGTTGAACTCATGAAGACTTTCATCATATGACTGTATATTTAACAAAGAAACCATGAATGAAAACCACATTTTGGTTGGAAAAACAGAATACTGCATTATGTCAGCTGTTGTGTAAATAACTTATTCTCTAATAGAAACAATGTAAGCAAGATCCCAGATAAGTCACTTGCATTGAACACTTTTCTCAAAAGCTGTACCAAATTTATAATTTTATGTGGTTCAAATCTAAAACGGAGTTCAACTTTTTTGCTATTGTTTTACATTCTTCTGTATTGTGTACACATATTCTTAGCAATGTTGTTGTTGTTTTCTAGTGCCTTGCAACATATAACATATTTTGTTATTTAACGACGCTGTCAATTGCCAGGATCACATCAGCGTCGCCAGTGTGCCGGAATTTCGTCCCGCAGGAGTTCTTTTACATGCCAGTAATTCTACTGACATGGAGCTGTCGTTTTTAAGCACACTTAAAAACCATCGGTCTGGGCCGGGTTTGAACCCGCGACCTTGGGATCAGTAGGCCAGCATCTAACCAACTGAGCCACCCAGACCGACTAGTGCCTTGCATCTGGCAATGAAGCCATTAGCATTCGTGCTTTCCAATACTTTTGAACTGTAGTTTCTTCTGATCTTAATGCTTCACAGGTCTTCAAGTGGTCTTCATTCATTTCTGCTGGATTGTTACACAGGACACATATTTATTCTTAGCAATGTGAATGTAGCATTATTGAATTGAATATGAAAAACTGATGTATAAAAAATGAATGTTTGTTTGTTTCTTCCGTATGAGTTGCTATACCATTCATCCGAATACGATGAAAATTGGCCTTCATAGAGAAGGTTTTTATGTTATGCATTTTATTACACAATGTATTACATTCACATAGTTTTTCCTACACACTTTTCTTTTATGTAACACATTCACATGCATTTCTCTTCTCACTCCTCCACAAACAATTCACACACTTTTCTATATTATTGAAATAGAAATGTAACATATTACATTCACACTGTTTTCTCTACTCACTTTTCTTCTGGTGGTATTTGTGGTTATAGCATCCAAAGAGTTTTAATTAAATATTTAAGTGTGTAATATTTTTTAAATGTCTCCAAAGAAACACAAGGCTATTGATAACTTGAGTTTTGAAAAGAGAAAGAAGTCGGCCAAAGCCAGATCAGGTGAATATGCAGGTTGATTGATGAGATTTGTTGAGTTTTTGGCCAGAAATTTGTTCACAATGATAGTCTTGTGAGGTGGTGCTTTATCGTGGTGCAGAATCCATGAATTATCTTTCCATAAATCTGGTCTTTTTTTGCCGTATTTGTTCTCTCAAATACCATGTAACTCTCAGATAATGGTGTTTATTTACTGTCTGACCTTATGGCAAGAATTCTGAGAGCACAACACTGCGATAATAAAAAAAAAAAAAATAGCTGTCAGCATGACCTTCAGTTTTGATTGAGTTTGACATGCCCTTTTGGGTTTCAATTCAGTTGGAAGGTGCCATTCTGAACCTTTTTGGCTGGTTAGCGTGTCAAACTCATAAACCCACGTCTCATCATCAGTTACAATGCGTTTCATGAATGTAGGGCAGAATTGGCTTGTTCTAGCATGTCTTCAGCAATCCTTTAGCGATTGAGTTCTTGCAGAAAATTCAAGTCTTTTAGAACTAACCAAGTGGCAATGCATGTTGTGCACAAACAATCATTTAAAATGGCACAAATCAGTTCATGAGACACAGAAAGTTCAGTGGTAATCTCTCTCAGACCTAAATGACAATTTTCAGACATCATTTCCTTCACTTTAGCAATGTTCAGCTCAATCAAGACCGTTAATGGTCGACCAGAGTGAGGCAAATCTTCCACCTCATCTCGACCACTTTTTAATGCACCGTACCACTCACATGCACATGTTTTTTATGAAGTAATTTCACTGTAAGCCCTCTGTAACATTTTCAATGATTCAGCACATGAAATATCATTTGCAATGCAAAACTTGAGACAGATTTTTTGTTCAATATTTTTATCCATTGTAAAATCGCATGAACTAACAAAATGGCACACTGTAAACAAACTAGATGAGTGATGATAATCAAACACCAGATGGGTATTGAGGTAAGTTGTAACAACTTAGCGACAACAATAATTTTGAATCCCCCTTTAAATGGAATTTTTAAATAGTCAATTCCCAATACTTTCTTGACAGAAGGGCCTTTTGATAAAAAAGAATCTTATATTTATTTATGCCAACAAACTTACTGTTGGTGTTTTTAAACACACAAGCCGTGTGTTTACCAGGAGAAATACGAACTGGCTTGAGAATTTAATGCCATTCTGGTAGTTTGTCACAATAGCTCAGTGGTTAGAGCGTCCGCCCGGCAAGCGGAAGGTCTGTGGTTCAAATCCCAGTTGTGGCATTGAATTTTTAAGTTCCAGTTCTACCTCTTAAGAATCTTATATTTTGATTATGGAAACCTCAAAATTATTGTTAACTCTGAAGTCTTGATTTTAATTTTTGGATTGAATGCACTACTTCCTCTGCCTTACATGGGTAAATGGTAGGGAAAGCAAATATAATATAGATAGATTCAAATTCCTTTGAAGAAAGGCCAAGTAGATTTGATTTCCATGAATTTACAGCTGTGTTTACATTACGCTTCTTTTACATTTTCTTTTTCATAAATGTAATGCCTGCCTGTGCATTATGCCTACTATGATTTTGACTTTAGCTGATTAGCTATGATTTATTAACTTGTCAGTCACTATTATATTCATGTCACACAGAGTACAAAATATCTCTGCCTCTAAAATACTTCTGACTAAATTATCACCATGGCACATTGATAATTAATCATCCATATGCATGAAATCCTACTTTTTTCTCTGTTTAGGTATTGCCTTTGAATATGTTCAGGGAGGAAGGACAAAAACAAAGGACATTGATTTGTTGGACTTATCAACAAGGTAAAATTAGGTTTAAACTAAAAATCTGATATGTTGCACTCACATGACTTTCTCTACTTTTGTACTATTCTTACAAACTCTTATTCCTCTACCTACTTCATGTTACTGTAGGTAAAAATTTGTAGAAATTATCTTATTACTTATTCCTCAATAAAACGCTTGATCATTAAAAATTTTTGTCATTCATATCTACAAGAAATAGAAACAAATGCCAAAGATAAAAAATGGATTACACTACTTTCCAATCCAGATATAATCCCCCAGAGACCAAGGAAAACAGCTGTTGCAGCCTTCCGACTATTGACAAATCATGACTGCTTAGCAAGTCATCTCTACAGAATAGGTATCTCAGCCTCACCAATATGTGTCCTGTGTAACGATCCAGCAGAAATGAATGAAGAACACTTGAAGACCTGTGAAGCATTAAGATCAGAAGAAACTACAGTTCAAAAGTATTGGAAAGCACGAGTGCTAATGGCTTCATTGCCAGATGCAAGGCACTAGAAAACAACAACAACAACAACAACTTATTTCCTTGTAGGTGCAAGGGGAATATGGGGAATACAATAGGCTTTGAGTGATACTCAAATGTTTTAAAGCTAGTCACTGTATGAAGACTTTGAAATACTGTTCCCTTTGCATGGCAAAGACATAAAGTGTGTAACGACCTTCCATTTGAGAAAAGTATAAGTATTGGAAAACTCATACAAATAACAAGAATATCTCCAAAATGGTTCACTCCTCAAACAAATTTATTTGGATATAATTTGTGTGTTTTAATAAGATCTACATTTTTTGTATATTAAGATTTGGTCTGTCTCTTATAGTTTACCAGTTACGCAAAAGTCATCAAGAGTAAAAAGCATGACATGGACTACAGCAAGAAAATTCAAAATACACATTTCATTTGCCATAAAAATATCTTAAACATGTGGCATTTCAGTCAAAATTGTTAGAGCCATTTCTGAGAAAATGAAAATCTTCCATATAAACGGTAGTATAGGGTAGAAGAATTTTCTTCAAAATCTTTGTGTTCCTTGAAATATATTAAACTTAATTACAAAATTTGGTTATTAACTGACTTTTAATTTTTAAGTTATGCTGTTCTCACAGACAGACACACACACAGAGACACACACAAGCGTGCACGCGTGCGCACACACACACAGACCATTTCTAAAAATCCTTTTTTTGGGGGGGGGGGGGGGATTCAGGAGGCCTCAAAATAGATATTTCCGGTGAAATCTCGACATCCAAATTTTGGGTTGAATACAACACTTCCCCTATTTACTATACATAGTGAAGAAAGTAAAAAGCTAAATTCAGCATATTATGATTGAGGCTGCTTTGATGTAAATTAAATACATACAAAAATGGACATAGATCATAAACACTGTAGTTGGTTATTGAGTACTATTTGTATCTGTTACATTCACAGGACTTTCGCTACTCAATCTTCTACAAACTAGTCTTACAAAAACTTATTATTCTAGCTATATCTTGATAATCCAGATAAACTTTCAAATCACATTTACAAATTTTATTGTATGTTACAGTAGATATCTAAATAAATATTATGATTCTTAAACAGTGAATTGCTATGTGATGACTTTGAAATTCTTTGCATATCTAAATAACACAACAATTACAGAAATCTCTTTAAAAACCAAGAGAGATGTTGATATAGCAGTCAGTACAATAATAAAAAATATCCAGACCACAGCTCGTCTTGCATCCTCCATCTCTTCAGATAAATGCCTTAGAAGTAGAAGAGTTATTTTTCCACCTCACATATTACAACTTCAAGTTGTGAGAAATTCAGCTAGCAAACTATGGGAAAGAACTAAATACCTTCCATACAAAAGAAAGTATAACAATGCCACTAATGAATTAAAACTGGCATTAAAAGATGTCAACAGAGAAACCACAGAAAATCATTTATAGTCTTTAGAAGCCAAAGATGGCAGCCTTTGATGAAAAACAAAACTTTTACCAAGATCATTGAAAAAGTTCCTCCACTCAATGTTGGTAATCAATGGCTCACAGCCTCACAAGAGAAAGGTAGAAACATTTTCTGAAATTCTACTGCAGCAGTTGAAACCCAACATCACAGAAGATCCTAACATGAATGAGGAAGTATGTAATACCCTAGTGCAGTCGCTACAACTGTCACCAATGTGTAAACTAGTTATCCCAGAAATAATACAAAATACCAGTAATAGATTACCATCTAATAAAGCTCCTGGGTTTGACCACATCGTGCAACTTTTGCTTAAAAGTTTACCATGCAAAGCCATAGTGTTGCCAGCACAAATCTATAATGCAATGCTACATTTAACATACTTTCCAACAGCATGGAAATATACTAATATTATAATTATACTAAAGCCCAACAAAAACTGCAATGATCCATTAAGCTACAGACTAATTAGATGCCACTGTTTTCCAAAATATTTGAGTGCTTGTTATTGCCTGACTTTTCATACTTCTTGGGCCACTACTGCCCATTACACAATTTGGATTCAGAAAACTCCACTCCTGCCCACAACAGCTTCACAGAATTAGTGACAAAATAATGAACACCTATGAAAAAACAAATCTGTTTAGGCATATTACTTGACACTGATAAGGTATTTGATAAAGTATGGCACGATAGTCTTTTATCAAAAATTAAGCATCCTCCGGATACATATTACTGAATCATTCAATCATATCTCTACAAACGCACTTATTCTGTAGTTTACGTAGATGTACAGTCCCATGTCAGAACTATTAATGCAGGAGTCCATCAGGGAAGCATCCTGGGACCCTTTATATACATACATATATGCTCCTACATGACTTGCCCAAATCTGAGAATCTGTGTATTGCCAAAATATAAAGTATTAATGAACAACACCGAAATAACTCAAGAGATTGTAGATGTGACTGATATGAGTAATTTGAGATAGGCAATGTATGGTCTGTGGCTAAACATAACACAGTTATATGGTGTTAAACGTATTGGTATCAGATGCTGATAAGTAGGTGTTAAAGTAAAGCCTGATGAAAAATTGGTTTAGAATGTAAAACTGCTGCCCGAATATAGAAATATCCATTTTCAGAGGTTTGGTATCAGCGTTCTCAAGATTTAATATCACAAAAATCTCTCAAATCTCAGTATAATCACCTACAGTGCGACACTGAACAACAATTAGCTGCATTTTTGCATTGTGAAGCCTACTCTAGAGACATTTCATTGAAGCCTACTCTAGAGACATTTCATTTATTGTTCTTGTGACTCAATTTGTAACGTCAAAGGCTGCAGTCACAAAGGTTGTAGGTTCATTTCCTATCATGCAGTTACTAATCTTGCTTTCTTTTTTTTATTCCATATGAAGAAGAGCATTAACACTACTGTCATTTCCTTGTTCTGCTCACACCAGAAATGTTGAATAGGTATGGTCATCGTTCCTTCGCCGCTGTCAATTGTGTCATGAAAATTCACGTCACAATTTCGAGCAGTTCCTATAAAACTGATGTAAAGCCTAAGATGTTTTTATGTTTTTACTCTTTCTTTGACAATTTAAACTGCTTTCCATTCTAAAGTGCAGCATATGAACATATTAAGCAGGTTTCAACTTCTTTTTAGCAAGCATTGTAATTAATTGTACTGATATGTTGAAATAAAACTGCATACATTGAAACATAATTTAAAATCTAGATTAAAACAGCATTAATATGCTCTACTCAAAATAAAGAAAAGAAGAAGAAAAAACAGAAGTGAACGAGACTTAAACTCGAAAATGATGAGGACCTTATGCTCGAACACTGATGTCATGATCATTGCACCAAAGAGGTACGCTCTAAGACATCTCTTCCTTTTTGTGTTTTGTGCTCTCAAATGGTTGATATTAGTCAGTGGTGTACTGGCTCTTTAGAAACTTATAGCCATAACTTCGAAATTTGAATGAACAGGTCATAAGTCTCCTATCTCAAATTACTTGTCTAAGACATCTCCATATCCTCTGAAAATATTTTGGTGTAGTTCATTAACACCCTGTATAGCTATTGTGTGCAGAGAAGAGACAGGCAACAAAGTTACAGCACATATATGGGATCACCTACATAAAATAGAATTAGGGAATAAACAATTGAAAACTGTAATGAATCCAAGAAAACCATATGCCATCACTTTCACCTACCTCAGAAAAGAACTTAAGTCATCCTTTATTCCTAAACAACACAGCCATACCATAAGCAGACAAACTGAGATACCCTGGTATTATCCTTGACACACGTTTAACATGGAAGAAACACATTGATCACATCCTACAAAAACTAAGAAACAGACTTTGGGATTTAGAACTGTTGTTGCATCAAAACTCAACCCTTTCCACGTCTAACAAAGAGACTCATCTACACTATGGTTATCAAACCAATCTGGAAATATGCATGCTCCTTATGGGGTTCTGCCTCTAGTATCCATATTAAGGGTATCCAGACATTCCAGAACCAGGTGTTCAGGATAATCACCATGGTACATAAGAAATGAAAATCTCCATTTTGATCTGAATTTACCTAAAGTAACCACAGTTCTCCACTCTTCTTATGACAATTTATATACAACATTCTCAAAGCACCCGAACATCTTGCTGATTCAGATACCACAGAACAACCACAGTGCCGTCTCACACTGATCTACTGACTGACTGAGGAACATCAATGGATGTGACCCTCAGCACAAGCCTCATGACAATATCAGAATAACTTATGTAGCATAATTGTAGTACTATGTACAAACATTTTAACTAATACATTTAAAACAAAAAATAAAAAGGGCTATTTTGAAAAATTTCTTTAGGACATTGTGCATTTCTTCAATGTTGATATACAGTTTGTGGATTTATAGTTAATTCATTTATGCTGCATCATGTCTTTCTCATTGTTCCTTGACATATAAGTTTCATGTGTATATGCCATTTAACACCTAGGTAATTCCATTCAGGGCTCACAATCATACAACACTGCATTATGGTGTAGAGCACAGTTTCATGATATAGCAATTTTTTTTAAGTGTTCATAATTCCATGACTAACAATATAGGATTATGAGGAAATAGTAAGCTAAATGATGATTGATTTCATTTAGAATAAATTCTCTTCTCAGCCTTTGAGGGAGGAATAGGAGGAGGAGTAACAGACAAGCCATGCAAAAAGGAATATTGAAAAGCTGTAATTTGTGAGTTTATCTTCTATTCAAGTAAATACTGTATCATATATAATACAATCACACTTTAAGACTTACATAAAGTATCCTTCATTCCTGGGAAGATTATATCAGATTCTGATTGTTATTACATGTACAACAGTGCTTAAAAGTATTTTGTAGAAAGCATTAGTTCCAATTACATAAAGATAAGTGCGCAATTGTAAACAATGCCAGTGCATTATTGAAAAGTTACCAGTTGATCAGGAGCTGAATAGAAAGCTCCTAGTCGGTAGTTTATATTATCAATCTGTACTTCTTCTCTTGCAACTTTTACTTCATTTTCTGAGATAGGAGGGAGGTGATTGTGGTTGATATTAGCTCTAATGATTATTGCAGCCCCAACTTTCCTGCTGTGAGAGGAATGATCTGCCGTATATATTTTATAATCAGGTATGAAAAAATTTAGATATGGAGTGAGTTTTGTTTCTGTCACCATTGGAATTTAGGAGATCTTATCTGGATTCATTGGTATTCAGCGCAACCCCTGTAGTTGGCTGGATGACATCCTTTGCACTTAGTGCAGATCGACGGGGTGTCCTTGTGTTTATTGCAATTTTCTGTTAGATGAAGTCCATCACATTTTACACATCTTGTGGTTTGATTGAAAAAGTTTTTGGTATTCCCATATTGTTGACATCTTTGGTACTGTATAATTACTTTCTTTGGTTTGGGTGACTCTGCTTTAATAACACCATTGTAAAGCTGGGTTAGGTTATAGATTTCTGGATTTTTTGAATTTGGTTTTAGGTCCAGAAAAAAAGTGGTATGGATAATTTTGTGACGGGTGTCTTACAGGTAACACAATAAGTACATTTACCACATCTGGCACCAATGTGTTTCTAATTTTGGTTTTTATTAAACCCAGTTTAGAAAAAACTCTTTCACATGAAGCGTTTCTCTGGGGCAATGAAATCACTGATAATGCAAACTCCCATGGGCATTGGGAAGGGGAGAGCTGTGAACCCCACTTGGAAATTAATTAAATTAATGCGCAGTCAATTACTATTAGACTATTTTTTAATTTTAATATAAAGAACCATTTTTATTTAGCACTAATTAATACACTTACAACTAATACTATAATTCATACCCTTTATAGCTTTTGACAACAGAATAAGAATTAGTATTGTTTTATTGTAAACTTCCAACATGTGGGCCCTCACTGAAAAAAGTCTGCCGACGCCCATGCTGTCAGCGCCAATCACTGCTCTCCTTGCAAATGATGCAGTATTGCCAACATATAGAAGTTGATACGAAACAACTCATAAACAAAGAGGAAGGTTAAGAATATGCTAATTTATGTTCATTTAAAATACTAAGCAAGAACGGTCTCTGAGCTAGTTAATAGTTCAGCAGTGAAAGGACTAATTGAGATAAGCATATGCAGAAATGGTTTTATCACATATATCCTTATAGGGGAATAAGAGAATAGAGTAGGCTTAGGCTTAAGTCAAATCTTAACAACAGGTCACTATGTGATGGCATTTAAATTCTGTTGTCTTTGTGAGACCACAATAAAAAGACAAATAGTAATTTGCAGTTTAAAAAAGTATTTGATAATGCAAACCTATAATAAAGAACATCTTGGAAATAGTAAATACCATAAGAAATTTTATTTGACATAAATTATGTGACTTAATGAGGCATACCTCTTTTGTGCATTAGATTTTGTCTATCTCATACAGTTTACAACTTAAAAAAAGTTCAGAATGAAGAGAGCTTCACAGGCTGTTCCCAGAAAATGTTTTTTGCCATGTATATATCGTAAACATATGTTATTTTAATCAAAATTGTTACAGACATTTTTGAAGAAATAAAAAAATAACTAAACCTTTTCCATGTAAAGGGTAGCTTGGTGTGGAGCAATCTTCTTGAAAATCTTTGAATCACATCCTCAGAAGATATTGACTCACACACATGCACATACACACACATTCCTTTTTCTAAAACTGCTATTTTTGGATCCAGGAGGACCTTAAAATATGTAATTCTGATGAAATATTAAAATAAAAATTCTGTTGTTGTTGTTAGCTAATGCTGGATCTGACAATGAAGTCATTAATCCTCTTGCTCTCCAATATTTTTCACTGATGGATGGGGCACTAGAAGTGACCGGGCATATTTGAAGGTGGTCTCGATCCATTTCCTCCTGCAGATCACATAGAGGACAAAGTGGTGAAGAATATATCCCAATTCTGTTTAAATGTTTTGCCAGACAATCATGTCCTATAATCAACCTGAAGATTGCAACTGCTGTTTTTCGAGTATACTCAGCAATTACTGTTTGAATGTTTGGTAGTTCCCATCTTTTATTCTTTGATTTTTCATAGAAATATTTTGCAATAATTTTTTTGAATTCAGAGTTGACTAATAGCTGCATAAAATGGTGGATTAACTATAGATTTTTGTACACCGCTGGTACCCTTTTTTGCAAGAAAATCAGCTTTCTCATTACCACGCAGTCGACAGTGAGCTGGTATCCATTGGAAGACTAGGTGTTTTTGAAGTGCTGTTAGATGGGTAAGGATTTTCCAACATTCTATAACCGTTTGGGTTTTTGGTGACAACTTGGAAGTAATTGCTATAATTGCTGCGCTGGAATCTGAGAGAATAACTGCTTGCTGAAAATGTGAAATTCTGTACAAAAGATTTTGTAGGGCCATTCGAATTGCTTCAATTTCTCCATCAAAGTTAGTAGTTCCATAACTTAAAGATTTGTAATAGGAAAAGAGGTGACATGTGACTCCAGCACCTGCTCCATCTTGGTTTGATATCAATGATCCATCAGTATAAATATGGAGCCATTTGTGTTCTGGAAATCTAGTATGGATTATCTCTAATGCCAATAATTTTAGAACACTCGTTGGAGTATCACTTTTCTTAACTTCTTCTGTCAGGTGTAAATAATATGTAATGTCTAATGTTTGTGTCAGATTGACTTTAGATATGAAGTTTTCCTTTGAATTAGGAAGGTGTACATTCTTCTTGATGTCTTGAATTTTGGAAAGAAAGCTCTCCTGAGTCTTTAGTGTATGTGTAAAATTTCTCTTGTGCCATGTATTGAATGGGAGTCTGATCAACTTTTCGTGTTGAATAAGAGCCACTTTTTCTATTTCATATTCAATGGGGTATTGGTTGGTTACTATTTCCATAGCTGCTATTGGTGTGGTTTTGATAGCACCTGTAATTAATCTCAGGCTTTGGTTTTGAAAGATTTGAATTTTTTTTTTTTTGTATTTGCTGTTACAAGAACTTCGCTGCAGTAAGTAAATAATGGCTTTATATATACATTGTATGTTGTGTTAAGAGTTGCTCTGGAACATCCCCACTTCATCCCTGTTAGACGTTTTAACAGTGAAAGGCGCCTCTCTGCTCTTTGTATTACATTTTCTATTTGTTTGGTCCATGTAAGTTTGGTATCAAATGTAACTCCTAAATACTTTGCTTCCTTTGTTTCTGGTAATTGTTGACCCTCAAAATTTAGTTTCATTTTTAGTGGTTTTCTTATTAGTGAAAAGATTTGGTAGTTTGATTTTGTTGTATTAACTGTCATTAAATTTTCTTTTGTCCACCTTTGTAAGTTGGTTAAGGATTGTTGCATGGTATTTTCTAGTTTTGTACTTTTGCTTTTTGGTTTTGAAGTTCACATTACTAAGTCATCAGCAAATAGTGCACACTTCACACCTGATTCTTGTATTTGTTGTGGCAGATCGTTAATAAATATATTAAAAAGTGTTGTGCTGAGCACTGCACCTTGTGGTAAGCCACGGTGTACTTGTTTGTATTTAGATATATTTCTTCCATATCTGGTTGCAATAAAGCATTGTGTTAGGAAATGACATAGCCATGAAAACATTGGACCTTGTATCCCTATTTTTTTTACTTTCTTTAGTAGTTTTGTTGTGCATATAGAATCATATGCACTTTGGAAATCAATAAAAACTGATAAATTATCTTCTTTCCTATTGAAGGAGTCTTTGATTTCTTGACTGAGAAGTAAGACTTGTTCATTTGTAGAGTGGAACTCTCTGAATCCAGCTTGACATGGGGATATTAAATTTTTTGATTCTAGAAACCAATTTAACCTGTTTGACACAATTCTTTCCATCACTTTTGCTATTATGCTAGTAAGAGCTATTGGTCTATAATTTTTTATTTCTGATGCTGTTTTGTCTTTCTTCAAGAGTGGGACAATTATTGCTTTTCGCCATTCAGCAGGTACAGTGGTTTTCCAGGATAGATTGTAGAGATTCAGTAGTTGTTGTTTTGCTGTTTTTCCAAGGTTTTTTATGAACTCTGAATGTATGTGATCTGGTCCAGGAGACTTTTTGTTTTTTAGATTATTTATTGCAATGTTCAGTTCTTGCATATTAAAATTTTGAAAAAAGATATTGCACTGAGTGTTAGGATCACATTCTCTTTCTTGTTTCAAATCTTTCTTAAATTGTTTCCGTTCCTTTTTATTATTTCTTATTACTTTATGTGAATTAGCATAATATTTATTGAATGTTTCAGCTGTGACTGCATCATTTACTAATATTTTATTGTTGTGTATGATAGGTGCACTGTTGTTTTCTTCCCTGTCCTGGACATTTTTTATGAACTTATGAGCTTTGTTACCATCTGTCCTATAATCTATTTTTTCTAAGAAATTATTAAAGTGATTCCTTTTAGCAGTATTAATTTCTTCTTTTAGTGAGGCAAATAAAAATTCTAGACAGAATACAATACTTTCTCTACATACTAGATCAAGTAAACAATTCTTGCATAGAGAATTATTGTAACTAAATTTGTGAGTTCATTATCATTTTGGGCATAGGTGTGCTCGTAATGGCAGGGGTGATAGTTGTGTGTGTGGTAGTAGTAATTTCTGATTATCGGAAGAAGTAGCTCTTGAAACTAATCAAGACACAAAAAATGTGAATGGGGTAAGTGTTTCAGCTTTAAATCAATTTTTTATGATTCTTATGATGGTGGTGGTGGTGGCGGCGGCGGCGGTGGCGGTGGCGGTGGCGGTGGCGGTGGCGGTGGTGGTGGTGGTGGTGGTGATGAATTTATAACAAGTGATTTTGTCAACAAAGAAAAAGAATATGTGAATATATGTTAACCCTCTGTTAGGTGCACACCGTGGTAGAACACCATTAGTCACGCAGGCTTAGTAGGCCCTTGTTATATTTTTGTGCTTATATGCTTGCATTTATCTTCTTTTTTTTTAATTTTCCTTCATTCCCTTGTTTAGATTCATTTAGCTTAAATAGCTTTTATTAGCATTATCTTACTAGATAGATCAAAGATAAATAAAATACACTATGAGTACAATACATTATAATTTGTACTACACTATATGGAAAGATAATAAATTGGGATGTTCGAGCATACAACTTGTAATTTGAAATGTACTGTCAGCAATAACAATAATAATAATAACAATAACAATAATTAATAATAATAATAATAATAATAATAATAATAATAATAATAATAATAATAATAATAATAATAATAATAATAATAATAATAATAATAATAATAATAATAATAATAATAATAATAATAATAATAATAATAATAATAATAATAATAATAATAATAATAATAATAACAATAACAACAACAATAACAATAATAGTAATAATAGTAGTAGTAATATGTAGTATATTTATCTTGCCATCTGTAATTTTAATTTTATTTACTGTGGCCTTAAATAATTAAAAAAATTATATTTTCAAAACAAAGCAATTTTCGCCATTGCCCACCCTCAAGGGGCAATGGCAAACACCTATTTGTATTTTCTGACAGGTTCATGAAATTCCAAAGGAACCATAATTTTAATAAAAAAAATACAATTATACATTTTATTTATTCATCATGTTAAAAATGTTTAAAATACAGAAAAGAAACTTTGGTATTACAGCCCCATTATTTATAAAAATTTATGTTGATGCTTTTGTCACCAGAATTAGCTTGATTATTACAGTTGCAGCACTATGATTCATATACAAATGTGAAGCAGAAAAGTGGATCAAGAATACCCAAAGTGAAAAGGAAAACTGTGTGTATTTCCATGTTGTGGATGCCTAATGTTGGAAGGGGAGCTGAATTTGGTGCATTGTCACCTAATAGGATAACTATTACACTAGTCAAGTTTTGGCTAAGTTTTCAACAGTGCTGTCTCCATTCCCTTGTAAATTTGTTTCACTAATTTGTTCTGTTTGTTTTGGTTGCAGTACCAATGTCTCAGAACTGGCTGCCAGCTTGGCAGCTGATGAACCACTCATCACAGAAAAAGTGATACCCCAGCTGAAAGAGTCACTGTTAAAACTTCAAAAGAAGCTTAGTGAATCCAGTAACCACCGTTATTCCAAATATAGAACTCTTAGAACACACTTATTGCCACTCACTAATGTTATTTTCAATAGAAGTGGCAGACGGTATGTAATCCAATTCAAGGATACGAAAAATATTGGGAAGGATTAAGTTGAAACTTAAATTTACTGGTTGGTTGTAAAAAAAGGGATATGTCCATTTTTCTTCTTTTTTATAGAATTAGAAAATAGATTTGCTTAATCATGCAGTTTGAAATATTTTGAATATTTTAAACATATTTCATGAGCTGAAAGCAATACTGCAAAATTGTGTAATTTTGTGTTTTACAACTTTCAAATTAAGTGGAGTTATTCCCTCTTATGTCAACAAACTTCAAACATATTCCTTCACTGATGTTTGTTGGTATAAATAAATATTAATTACCATCTGAAGGTTATTTAATCCTGGGGCGTAAAGTACTAACTATAGTAAGTTGCCATTGAGGTAGTTGTTTCTGATGTGAGGCTGCCTTTGTGGTTTACTGGGAGAAAAATACAAATCAGTTGGAGAATTCAGTGCCATTCTGGCAGGTTGTCACAGTAGCTTAATGGTTAGAGCACCTGCCTGGCAAGTGGAGGGTCCATGGTTCAAATCCCAGCTGTGGCATTGAATTTTCCAGTTCCGATTCTACCTCTCAGACTTATTTTATTAACTTTATTTTATAATTACCATTATCATTATTACTGTATCACATCTTCATAAAGACCTATTACCATACAACTTATGTCTTCTTTTACATCTCTTAATGTTGAGAACTTAAATCAAATTTATTGTACACATATGGATATTTCTTAACAATCTTATGACCTAGTTAAAGGACAGTAAATTGGCAAAAAATAAATGTCTTATGACCTAGTTAAAGGACAGTAAATTGGCAAAAAATAAATAAATGAATCAACAGGAAACATAAAATGACTAAAACTCTATATACTATAGAAGTGCATTTGTAAATTATTCTGTAGTTACATACACTCACAATCCAAGATATAATATGATGCATATTTCCCTGCTAGGAGGCATAGTTTGGAATGCACTCAATATCATGAAGTTCAAAAATCCAATTTAGAAGCTACTTGCTGGAGAAGTAGTGGCTTCCATTCTTGCAAATTGTGCTTAAATAACTAGGGAGAACCAGTGTGCTGACCACATGCTTACCTTCATGTAGAGTACAACACTCTACTGATTAAGACCTGTGTGGACAGAAGCTGAGAATGCAATGCTCATGCAGTAGGTCTTCGTACATTCAGGCTGTTGTGCTAAGGAGTTAGTGAAACATGTTTCATAGAAACTAACTTCTATAATTTTATATTCTAGCAGACTGTCATGTTCTACAAATAAGTAGTGCTTACCAGTGGGGATAGTGTGGTGATTGTTTCCAGAATTTTAGTGGGTAGTTGGAAACTGCTATTGTAAGCAGTTTGTCATATTGACAGCTGTTACCAAGAGATACATATTTAGTCTTGTTGGATTTTTGGTGACCATGTACACAATATATTCCAAAGTGCTTTTCCTTTCCTTTTTTTTTCAAAGTTCGTACTTACAGAAATATTTTTGAAAATTAATATTAAATGAAACTTTATATCTGACTTCATTATTGTTACAATTTTTACAGAAGCATCTTCAATATTAATTTTCAATATAATTTCATTTCACTCTGATTTTCTAACAAGCGACAATCACAAAGAAATATTTCACAACTTGCTCTACTGATTCATTACTAGGGCTTGGAAGTTCATGCCCTAAAAACACTGAAATATGCATGCAAATATGCTCTTAAAAACTTGAAAATATGCCAAGAAATATGCACTATTTAACTAAAACAATTAATGTCCCTTTGCAGTAGACAAGACCAGTTAGTATAAATAAAGTTACCTTATTCCTTAGAGGTTGAATCAGAAGTGGTCCCGCTGCTAGTATTAACTGCCAACCTAAAGTTCACAACCAACACTTCGCACAAATTTTCAACTGTAAAACATTGTCTGTTGTCTTGCAAAACACTTTTGTAACATGAAAAACTTCTCTCTACATCACAAGATGTTATCAGAGCATATTTAAATGATAACTGCTTCACAGAGAGATTCAAGTCTCTTGGTGTGACAGATGATTTTCTCTTGAGGATGTCTCGAATATTGCACACCTGTTTATAACCGGAAATTACATCATTTACTTTCTCTTTCACTTTTTGTCCTATGCTACCAGAAACCAAACTTAGATCACATATTGTTTTTCCAAAGACAGCAAGTGATTCATGCAAAGGAGATCCTACAGCTTTCAATGCCATTAAAGCTGTTGGTAAGAAAGAAAAATGGGCAGGTATGAAACTAAGATCCTCTTTTAACCCAGTGCCTGACAGAATATTTTGTGCAGTTTCTATTGATGAAGCATCTTTCGAGTTCAATGAATTAACAACCTCTTCGACTATTTCTATGTGCTCAGCATAATATAAAACTGCATCGACCCATGTTCCCCATCGAGTTAACACTGGTGCAGGAGGAAGTCGGATATTATGTAGGTGCTGTTGATCTAAACAATCTTTTAGGAGATTTAACAAAAACTCTCTTTGTACTGGACACAAATCTATCTACCAATGGGAAAGAATTACCTATTGTCTCATAAATGCGATGAAAAGCGTGTGCCAAACAAGTTATATGAATTAAGTTAGGAAAAATACCTTTCAGAGTTTGTCCTGATTTTACCATATAAGGACCTGCATCAGTAACAAATAAAAGTAACAGGTCGTATTTGACTCCACATGGCCATAGTAATTTCAAAGAGTCCATCACAAACTGTGTCACAGTTACATTGTCAGTGGCTAAAAATTCGCACACATTAAGAAGATAAGGTGTAGTCTTTTGTTCATTGTTTAAAGCACCCACGATTATATTAGCAATAGAACGGCGCTCAGAATCAGGGGTTTCATCAACAGACAACCACACAAACTGATCTGCTAATTCATTTTGTATATTTGACAATACGTTATTGTAACAATGTCCTACATAAGTATTATGCAGTGTACCTTCTTCAGGCACATGTTGTCGAGTGTACTTGGTAAGAAAATTTTTAAATGTTGGATTATTAATTTTGAACAAGGGAATATCAGCAGCTAAAAATGCTTGGCACAAGTCATAGGAAAATTCAGTAACCCTACTTCCTAAAGACTCTACTAGCTGTTTTTGAACAGGATCTTTGTTTGCGAGTTTTCTGATTAAATTCTCCTTATGCTTTGCTGTGTTTATGTGCTGAACTACTTGAAATCTTTGCTCACTCCCTACATTTTTCTCACACGCTCCACAAAATAGTACCCTATTATCCGTAGATATTAAATCACCCGAAAACTCTTTGTGTAACTTAATTAATCTTGCACTCAAAGTTGGTTTTATTTTTGGTATTTGAGGAGCTTTTTAACATTTTATACTCCTAATTTAATTTGGTGGGAACCAGTTTACAACACTGTTACGTTTGAAGACCACGGCACAACTACTGGTGGGCAGGCAGGCGTTGCTATAATCCTGCCGCTCAAAACGTTGACCTGCACTTCATCTTTGTTAATATTGTAACTTTTTCGTGTTGGGTGTAAAGTAAATACGACAGATGTAGTCGAGATAAAGAAACACTTCTATTTCCGTAAACAGTAACTTGTACACTCGTTGCAACAGCAAGAAAGTCTTTTCCGATTCTCCAACAGCACGGCTCCGAACTCGTAACACAAAGAACTAACTCTTCTCCGTCGGCACAACTCTCCACATCGTCTGTCCGTCTCCGTCGGCACGACTACTCAACCTTCACATACGACTGACTGTCTGGACTATCCCTTCTCACACTTTACCGCTATTTATATCTCCCCGGCACTATTCTGGAAGCTTCAAGAACGTTCACTTATTGCGGTGAGATACAAAGTAGAAGGTTCCAGTAGCCTCTATCCTTTTCTCTCTTTCGGCAAGCGCCCCAACAATGCGGCCATTCTCTGTCTCTTTCCTTTGGCTCCTTTGCGGTAGTGCCGACAATAATGCGATGGGTGACAATTGCGGCTGTCGGCAATTAGATGCGGCGGGCGCGGTGACACTGCTCCCTCCTCAGAGCTGGTCGTCCCGACCAGCACTATCACTGCGGCATCTCCCTTGCGCCCCGGCGGACTATCCCATCGAACCTCTTCTCCAGGAGGCACGATCCTAGGTATCGCTGTTGGGTAGTGTCCCTTGGTCTGGGTAGGACGATGTATGCCATCCTGCTTCGAAATTCTGCAACAGTACCGCCGGTCTTGACGGTCCCTCGTCCAGTTGCCCTTCTTCCTGGTGTGTTGACGGGCCATCCTGCGCACTTGGAAACGGCTCACTGGGTACCATGTCCGCCGACCTCTCTGGCGCACCTTCGCAGCCACCTTGCTTCCGATGGGTCCGGCAACAAGCCCCGCCACATCCGCGCGAGTCGCGTCCACCGCTGCACTCGTGTTCACTCGTGCTCGGCACGGCCTCTCCTGTATCCTGCCGTCCAAGATGATGTCCACCATTCTTTTGTTCACGGCACTATGCGTCAGGTAATTGGATGGCTCCGACGGTCCCCCCATGTCACACGCCAAGTCGGTTCTCGCGTGTTGCTCGTTTGCTTGTGCGCTTCCCTGCTGATCGTCCTCCACGTCATATCCTGGTTGGTTACGTACCCGACACACTCCTCCAGGGGATCCTCGACGACGCCCCTGAACTGTCCCTTTGTCTTCCCCGAGACGTACATTTTCGTTATCTGAAACGGGCGCAACTGTCGCCTCGGCCACTAGGTGCTCCCTCCCCGGGTCCGTGCTATTCCGTCTGCCCCTGGCATCCAGTACTTTGACGCTCTCGTCAACTCTTACTACCAGGGCGCCAAGACGTTCCCCGTCGTCCTCCACGACGTCCACATGCTGGCAGAGGTCTTCCACCTTTTCGCCGAGTTCTTCCACGTCTTCCGTCACGCCAATCAGTTCGCCGAGTTGTTCCACGCCTTCCATCACGCCAATCAGTTCGCCGAGTTGTTTCACGTCTTCCGTCACGCCAATCAGTTCGCCGAGTTGTTCCACGTCTTCCCTCACGCCAATCAGTTCGCCGAGTTGTTCCAGGTCTTCCCTCATATCATCCGAAACGGGCGCGACTGTCGCCTCGGCCACTAGGTGCTCCCTCTCCGGCTCCGCGCTATTCCGTCTGCCCCTGGCATCCAGTACTTTGACGCTCTCGTCAACTCTTACTACCAGGGCGCCAAGACGTTCCCCGTCGTCCTCCACGACGTCCACGTGCTGGCAGAGGTCTTCCACCTTTTCGCCGAGTTCTTCCACGTCTTCCGTCACGCCAATCAGTTCGCCGTCAATTTTCGCCGATAGCTCCGTCTTCATCTCTTTCAGCTCGGCAGCGAGGTTGTTTCTCGTCTTTATTTCTGTAGCGAGGTTGTCGTTTGCCGCCTTCATTTCTGTAGCGAGGTTGTCGTTTGTCGTCTTCATGTCTTTCAGTTCAGCAGCGAGGTTGTCGGTTGCCGTCTTCATTTCTTCTTTCAGCTCGGCAACGAGGTTGTCGTTCCTCGTTTCCATTTTGGCAGCGAGGTTGTCGTATGACGTTTCCATTTTGGCAAATAATTCTTTCATCATTGCCATCATCCTGGTTTCCGAATCTCCCTCCATCTTGGTTCTAACGTTGCAACTTCTAACGACGTAATGAAACTAGAAGCAATTCGACGGATCCCACTTCTGACACCAGTGTAACTTTTTCGTGTTGGGTGTAAAGTAAATACGACAGATGTAGTCGAGATAAAGAAACACTTTTATTTCCGTAAACAGTAACTTGTACACTCGTTGCAACAGCAAGAAAGTCTTTTCCGATTCTCCAACAGCACGGCTCCGAACTCGTAACACAAAGAAGTAACTCTTCTCCGTCGGCACAACTCTCCACATCGTCTGTCCGTCTCCGTCGGCACGACTACTCAACCTTCACATACGACTGACTGTCTGGACTATCCCTTCTCACACTTTACCGCTATTTATATCTCCCCGGCACTATTCTGGAAGCTTCAAGAACGTTCACTTATTGCGGTGAGATACAAAGTAGAAGGTTCCAGTAGCCTCTATCCTTTTCTCTCTTTCGGCAAGCGCCCCAACAATGCGGCCATTCTCTGTCTCTTTCCTTTGGCTCCTTTGCGGTAGTGCCGACAATAATGCGATGGGTGACAATTGCGGCTGTCGGCAATTAGATGCGGCGGGCGCGGTGACAATATAAACCTCTCAGATAACACACTGATTATTCTCTATGCACATACATATAATGAAAGGATGGAAACAGGGGATCCACTGTATGATAACATGACCCAGCATTAGTTCTAGCACCTTGTGAGTTGCATCATCATGTGCAATACTACCAATATGAAAATATTATCCAGATGGAAAAAAATAATTAAAAAAAACATAAAAAATCATTAAAATATGCAAAATAGGGGCTATAACATTGAAATATTATGCATTTATCAAAATCAAGAAAATATGCAGTTATATGCACCATAAAATCATGTCCAAATAACTGAAAATTCCATAATTCATGCACATAATGTAAAAGCATACATTTTTAACCCCTATGAAAAAACGTGCATGAACTTCCTAGCCCTATTCATTACTGTTTCTTAGGTAAGCATTAAACATTATAAAAGCCTTATAAAAAGTGATTATTCTATACACTTTACATCAATTATGATAAATTATTACCCAGAAATGATTTCAAATTATACTATATGGCCTTGGGCGCATGAAAGGTATGAAGATAAAACACAAGTGCACAATTGTTTTTGTCATCTTTGTTGCTAATGAGCTAATGCAGAAAAAAATATTCAGATACTTTATTGTAATAGTTAAGTTTACAAAACTTCAAGCATGTAACATTGAAACTTCAAGAAATGTTGATGCTATGGGAAATGTTCTTTGTCCACATTGTAAATTGTAATTAGCTCTGCCTTAATCTACCCTTGTGGTTTCTTATATACATAAAGTGCAATCAAAATGAAGAGGACCTTGCAGACTAGTCACAGGAAATCAGAGATACACGTTTTGTCATGCAAATATTTCTAACTTAATGATATTTTAATCAGAATCATTTCATTTTTTAGAAAATGAAATATAACAGTTTTTTTCCTGTAGATGATTTGGAGTGGGAAGAATTTAAATAAAAGTGCAACATTTGACTTCCCTTGTTACCGTGTAAGCGCATTGCATTCTCATACAAGTCTTCTCTGTTTTCTTTGCTATGAGTATTTTCCTCCCTCTCATTTAGCAGAAGTTGCAATCAACAGGCTAGACAGTTAGCCAACTTGATGTTTCTAAATAAAATGTAGCCATTTTCTATATTAAAATGACAGTTATGTTAATGTTGTAAACACAATTACATCTGAGAAGTAGAATTGGAACTGAAAAATTCAATGCCACAGCTGGGATTTGAACCACAGACCCTCTCAAACATTGCCCACACATGGCTCATGTGTTTAAAAACACCAACAGTAAGTTTGTTGACATAAGTAAATAACAATTACATCTATTTTTATTAAACCATTATAAAAGCATATACAGTTGAACCCGCTTTATACGTAACCTGTTTCTAAACAATTTGTATTTATATGTACATTTTTGTATGTCCCCACAAAATATAATTTAGAAACATGTTAATAAAACCTTATTTATACATAATTCACAGTTATACATATTAAATTTCAGTGAAATATAACGAAGTTTTACATAATTATGAGCATATAGCATACACTATCTTAAAAGAAGCTCAGGGCTTATTTTGTTTATCTCTACTGACAAAGATGCAAGCTGAGTGGACGGCTTTTGGCCTTGAAAGCAAAAGACAAGATGTTTACTGGTATTATAAAGCCAGCGGCTTTCAGTGCGACAATGTCATAGCAATAAACAGGAAATAGACATAAAAATCTTCAGTATCTGGTGTTTATTGTTGAGCAGCAGTTTTGTCTTTCAGTTCTCAATTGCTTTTAATCAGCCATAGAGTACAGAAAAAGAAAATGTTATACACTAGATCAGAAAGTAAAATTAATAAGAGAGGTGGAACTTAATCCATAGAGTACCAAAACTGAAATAGCTTCAGGCTTAGGAATATCTTATACCATGCTATGTACAGTCATCAGTATGATTAATAGTCCAGCTAAATTAAAGAGGAATAAAGTTATGCGAGTGCATGTGACGGCACAGTGTCAGGAACTGCTTCTGTCCATCTGTTATACAGACAAACTTCATTCCTTTGGTAGCTCACCTACTAATCTTAGTCATCAGTAACAAAATGAGGTGCATGGACTTAATTTAAGAAAAGTGAAACAAGTCAAATTAACTGATTTCTTTAAATAAGGACCAAGTTCAAAATAATGTTTTCTTTGTTATTTGTAAAATATAACACACGTAGGCCCACTGTATTGGCTTTTTCTTTTTTTAATATAATGCGTTATCAAAATCTCATTTGTAAGTAATTCTGAGTTACAAGTCATTTTCCCTCTTCCCCTTGATATATGCATAAATCAAGTTCAACTGTAATTACTCTTCATGTTGTAATTTAGTAAGGCCAACACTTCAGTTTGGAATAGTTATTTTGTTGCAGTGTTTATTATTATTTGTTATGTTAGTGTTTCTGGCAGCAAATTAAATGCAGTTGTGTCTGCTCGTAGCAGGAAATTTGAATCTCTGCAAGTGTAGAAATGAATAAAATGGTGAAACTGAAGGAGATAAATCTTTCGAGTTTATTCGTAGAAGAGAAGCTATTTTTCATGCTTATTGCTTGCAAGTGGGAGAAGTGGCATCTGGGCTAGTAATGGTTGTTGTGATATTGGTCATTTAAAACAAAAAATAGCAAAACATGAGAGTTCAATTGCCCATATGAATTGTCAATTAGAATTGTTGGGTGTATGTCAGACAGAAAGAGAGTAAAGGCAGAAAGGATGTAAAAATATTTTGTAAAGTTATAATCAAGAACTCTGTGTCCATATGAAGAAGCAGGAAACATTATTGCCTAGCTTGTGGACATATTGGTGATATTGTTTGTTAATCATGGTTCTGAAGGCAAATTCGCCTATTTCCATTCTTTTTCAAAGATTACTTCTAGAGCAATTTCACAGATGTCTCACCTGTTGAATAAGTAGTAAATTTTATACTGTTGTCATACTAGGTTTTGCTCATTTGAAGGACTCGTTCATAAGAACAGAAAGAATCACAAGTATTGCAGAAAAAAAATTGGAAACTACTGCCTTTTGTTTTAATGATTCTTTGACCTTGGCTACCCCAAAAGTTTCCTAGTATGCTTCATGCCTCTTGCCTTATCCCTGCCTTCATCTGGAGTTACTAATATTTTGGTGTATGCCTATCAAATGAGTGATTGGAGTGGAGTTTAAGGGTCCTTCGACAACTAGATCATTTGGGCCTGTCAAATGACATACCTCCATAACTGTTGTAAGGCTTGCATGCCTATGAGCATGAAATCCAAATCCTTTGCCCATTCTACTGGTAGAATAAAACATGGAACCTCACTTGTACTTGTATTTGGAAACTACTTATGAAGCATAAAACAATATGTGAATGAAAAGATGTGCATCATAAAGTAAGGAAGGTAATTATAATGAAAACTGAGTTGGATTGAAACACTAACATCACTTAACATGTAATTAATCTTGACTGGTTTCAAGAGCTTAACTTGCTCCATTATCAGAATTAACCAACTGGTTCTTGTTGATATTGTTTGATGTGTGGTTGGTTGAGCTGACATGTAGCAGTGAGCCGATAAACTTCCATAAAGGGTTTTGTGGAGGCAAATCAAAATTCATTATGTGGAACTTCTTTTTTTATTGTATGAATTTCTCCCAGGTATGCAACTCTGTAGTGTTTTTTGTAGCTTTTAAAAGTTTTATGTCCAACGTAATGTGGTGGTTGCATGTCCAAAAATTGTGTGCTCTCTAGAAAGCGGTTACATTTACTGCTATTGCTCTCTTCAATATATTGGAGAGCAAGAGGATTAATGACTTCATTGTCAGAAATCCAGCATTAGCTAACAACAACATATTTAATATTTCTAAAATGTTCTTTTATTCTGGTTTCTAAATTATGTTTAGTTTTACCAATATAGACCTTATCACAATCCAAACAGTTAAACTGATAAATGCCAGATTTTTTGTTATTTGGAATTTTGTCTTTTTTTAGAAAAACTTAGTAAATTTTGTATATTAAGAGGTAGAACTGGAATTTAAAAATTCAATGCCACAACTGGGATTTGAACCACAGACCTTCCACTTACCGGGCGGCTGCTCTACCACTGAGCTATTGTGACAAACTGCCAGAATGGCATTAAATTCTCAAACCAGTTCGTATTTCTCCTGGTAAACCACAAAGGCAGTCTCACATCAGTGACCAACTACCCCAATGGTGACTTACTATTGTAAGTACTTTATATCCCAGGATTAAATAACCTTCAGATGGTAATTATTATTTATTTATGCCAACAAACTTACTGTAGGTGTTTTTAAACACACAAGCCGTGTGTGGGCAAAGTTTGAGAGGTAGAACTGGAACTTAAAAATTCAATGACACAACTGGGATTTGAACCACAGACCTTCCGCATTGGCATTGAATTTTTAAGTTCCAGTTCTACCTCTCAAACTTTGCCCACACACGGCTTGTGTGTTTAAAAACACCTACAGTAAGTTTGTTGGCATAAATAAATAATAATTACCATCTGAAGGTTATTTAATCCTGGGATATAAAGTACTTACAATAGTAAGTCACCATTGGGGTAATTTGTCTGATGTGAGACTGCCTTTGTGGTTTACCAGGAGAAATACGAACTGGTTTGAGAATTTAATGCCATTCTGGCAGTTTGTCACAATAGCTCAGTGGTAGAGCAGCCGCCCGGTAAGCGGAAGGTCTGTGGTTCAAATCCCAGTGGCATTGAACTTTTAAGTTCCAGTTCTACCTCTCAAACCTTGCCCACACACGGCTTGTGTGTTTAAAAACACCAACAGTAAGTTTGTTGGCATAAATAAATAATAATTTGTATATTAAATTTATTTTGAGGGACCAAATTTATTTCATATTCTTTAAAAAATTTTGTAAATTTTTTATTGGCCCACGGATGCTTTAAAACTTTTAAATTTACAGGATAAAGCCATACAATTCACTTTGGAAACCGAAAATAATGGATGTCTTCCGTTCCTGGACTTAAAAATGAAAAGACATAACAATAAATTGAATTTTGGTATTTATAGAAAATCTACTCACACTGATAATTACATAAAAAATCTGATGTGTTGCATTCACATGACTTTCTCTGCTCTTCTACAAACCATTC
This sequence comes from Tenodera sinensis, assembly GCA_030765045.1. Lineage (NCBI taxonomy): Eukaryota > Metazoa > Arthropoda > Insecta > Mantodea > Mantidae > Tenodera > Tenodera sinensis. The sequence goes on along the minus strand of CM060964.1, from coordinate 242,493,259 downwards.
TTACAAACTCTTATTCCTATATCTTCTTCCTCTTAGTTAAGATAAACATTTGTACAACTTATTGCTTATTTCCTTGTAGGAGCAAGGGGAATGTTAGAATATAGTAGGCTTTGTGCAACAGTCAAATCTTTTAAAGCTTTGAGATTCTGTTGTCTTTGCACACTTAACATATAAAAAAATGAACGATAATACATTTCACGAAAGTTGTAAGTTTTCCGAAACTCACACACATAACAAGGAATATCTCCGAAATGGTTCACCCTACAAGAAAATTTTTTTGGACATGAATTGTGTATTGTAGCAAGATCTACATTTTTTGTACAGTATGATTTGGTCTATCTCTAACGGTTTACCAGTTATGTAAAAGTCGTCCAGAGTAAATACGACTACAGGGGCTATAGCCAGAAAATTGAAGATATACATTTCATTTGTCATAAAAATATTTCAAACATATGACATTTTAATCAAAATCGTTAGAGCCATTTTCAAGAAAATCAAAATTTTCGAAAAATGTTCCATGTAAAGGGTAGTTTAGTGTGGGGCTATTTTCTTCAAAATCTTCATGTTGCATCCTTGAAAGAAATTAAACTTAAATACCACCTTTGGTTTTTAACCGACTTTTCGTTTTTGAGTTATGCTGTCCACAGACTGACACACGGACACACACATGGACCTTTTTCTAAAAATGCTTTTTTTTGGATTCAGGGGGGCCTCAAAACATACATTTCCGGTGAAATCTCGACATCAAATTTTTGGGTGGAATACAATACTTCCCCTACTTACCAGTAAAGAAAGTAAAAATAAAAGTTTTAATCCTTTTGCACATAAATTTGCTGTTTTCAATAGTTTAATTTATAGGTTAATAAAGAATACCCCTTAATAAAGAAGAATTTGACACAGAATATAAACACATTATTAATACTGCAGTAATTAATGGTTTTAATACAGAATTTATATGTAAAAAGATAGAAAAATTTAAGTATCAAAAGGCTGTTAAAGAGGTTTCTACCCTCAAAAAAATAAAAGATAATTGTATTTTTAAAATGTTTACTTACCATCCGTGGGCCAATAAAAGATTTACAAAAGTTTTAAAGAATATGGAATAAATTTGGTCCCTCAAAATAAATTTAATATACAAAATTTACTAAGTTTTATAGAAATGGTATAAATGGAGCGCCACAGACAGTCGACGCATCAGTCGCAGTGATACCTTCCACGAGGAGACTTCGACAACGCCACTGAGGATGTTTACCGCAGTTGTAAACAAAACGTCTGGAAGACAGATCTCCAGCAGACCACGGCATAACAGCCCGGAAGATACTTCATACTACAGTTTAGACACCGGCCGTGAAAGCCTACGTAGCTTTATGACTCGCCTCTACGGGGAGGAGATATACAAATTGATTCGTCGACTAGAGGTGCTTCGCAAGCAGAAATCTTCTCTTTTATGTTCATTGACTTTCCTTTTGCGCTGCCGTGACTCAGGAATCATTCCAAAATTCCTCCGACAAAAGCGGTATTTTCAAACAGCTAGCGCTAATCGCATCTACAACCGCTCCAAGCACGCCCTGCTTCGGGAACGTATTCACCAGATTAGACGTGAACTTGCTTACAACAATGGTCAACTTCTTGCCTTGCATCTTCAGCTCAGCAATTCTCTTCACGAATCTCATTGGGATAACATAGATAGAATTACATATAGTTCCATGATTTACAACCAGAACAGCACCACCACGCGCCACATGAAGAAGTTTGAACGTCTTTCGACTGCCAACATACGACCTACTCCACCGGATACAAGTCGTACCGTTGTGAATTTGTCGGATCATCAGTTGTCACCAGCCAATACTTCCCTGCTTTCTAAAGGACCCAACTACGCAGTGGTCCCTCCGACTATACCAGTTGAGGACATAATTGCTAACATCGAGTCAGGGATACGAGGCCTTCCGAGAACAACAGCTGATGAGATACGTCGGGAGTCTGCTAGGATTCTTCAACGTGCCAAGGCTCCACCTAATAATTTAACTCATAAAGAGAGGACCGCAATAAAAAAGCTCAACACCAACAAGGGCATCATTGTCTGCTCTGCGGACAAGGGGAATGTAACGGTAATTATGAACCAACGCGAATACCAACAGAAAATCTTGGATCTTCTGAAACCAGAAACATATCGCAAAATTCAATGAGATCCCACAGCACGTATTCTTTGGAAAACGAACTTGCTTATTAAGAGCTCTTCCCTGCCAACAGAAGACAAACGCCAAATCACCAGATCTGAAGCACAGCCTCCTTGTCTCTACGGCTTACCCAAAATCCACAAACCGGAAATACCACTAAGGCCCATTGTCAGCGCTATTGGATCTCCTACCTACGCCTTAGCCAAATACTTAACCGGTTTATTACAACCACATGTTGGCACGACGGATTCTTTCATCAAGGATTCGACCCACTTCATTCAGAAGCTACAAAGTATAACCATACTACCTCAACATCTACTGGTCAGCTTCGATGTTACATCACTTTTCACCATGGTTCCTGTTGATGAAGCCCTTGAGCAGTTGAAACCCATCTTCTCCGATGATATACTTGCACTCTTCCACCGTGTGCTGTCCACGACTTATTTCCAGTGGAACCAGTCCTTCTACGAACAGCTAGATGGTGTCGCTATGGGCAGTCCCCTGAGTCCTGTGGTTGCTAATTTTTACATGGAATATTTTGAAACCTTAGCCCTAGAAACGGCTGCACAAAAACCATTGGTCTGGTTCCGGTATGTAGACGACACTTTCGTCATATGGCCCCACGGAGAGAACGCCCTTCAGGACTTCCTTCAACATCTGAACAGCATCAATCAACGCATTCAGTTCACGATGGAAAAAGAAAAGGATGGACAACTAGCGTTTCTGGACGTCTTGGTTAGCAAGAAGGCCAACAGGACACTTGGACACACGGTCTACCGCAAGCCTACCCATACTGACCGCCACTTAAACAAACATTCCAATCATCATCCCAGACAGAAGCGTGCAATGATCAAGACGCTTGCAACCCATGCTTCCCGCATCTGTGAACCGCACTTCTTAAAACAAGAACTTGGCCACTTAGAACAAGCATTACTTTCCAATGGCTATTCAATCCAAGAAGTAAGAAGAGCTTGCCGGCCTCCTAAGACTCAACCTGTCATCCGGAATCCAGATCAGCCCAAAAGTATGGGCATTGTGTTCCTACCATACTTAAAAAATGTCACCGACCGAATTGATCGCATATTACAGCGACATAATGTCAGGACGATCTTTATACCCACCAGACAGTTAAGCAGTTTACTACGATCACCCAAGGATCCCCGAGAAGCTTTGTCATCGGCTGCAGTATACAGTATTCCTTGTGGTTGTGGCTCAGTTTACATTGGAACTACTCAGTGCAGTGTTAAGACCAGACTCACAGAACACAAAAGAAGCTGCCGCCTGGGCCAAACTGATAAGTCTGCGGTCACTGAACATGCCATTAATGCGGTCGGTGAACACAGTATTAAGTTCCAGGATACGCGCATCCTTGCATCTACCATACATTACCATGCCCGACTACAGCGAGAGGCTATTGAAATTTACAAGCACCCTAACAACTTTAATAAGAAGGAGGAGGCCTTAAGATTAAACACCAACTGGCATCCGGTCATAGAACATCATAAGAAGCAGGAAAGCAAGGTAAGCCAATCAGAAGAGACTAGCAGCATAAGAGAGATAGAACCCCCTCCACCAGCCACCACACCTCTGCACGCCCCGGGCCAATCAGCGCACATTGCGCATGGTATAAATGGAGCGCCACAGACAGTCGACGCATCAGTCGCAGTGATACCTTCCACGAGGAGACTTCGACAACGCCACTGAGGATGTTTACCGCAGTTGTAAACGAAACGTCTGGAAGACAGATCTCCAGCAGACCATGGCATAACAGCCCGGAAGATACTTCATACTACAGTTTACTAAGTTTTTCTAAAAAAGATAAAATTCCAAATTACAAAAAATCTGGCATTTATCAATTTAACTGTATTGTGATAAGGTCTATATTGGTAAAACTAAATGTCATTTAGAAACCAGAATAAAAGAACATTTTAGAAATATTAAATATAAACAAACTGATAAATCAGCTGTGGCAGATCATTTTTGGTCATTTAATCATGAAATTAATCCAGATGTTAAATTATTAAAATAATTAAATGGACCTATAGATTTAATGGTTTGGGAAAAGATATTTGTTTTTAAAAACAGAAACCATGTTATGAATTTTGAAATCCCTCCAATATTATTTATAGGTTTTTGTTTTCAGAGATTGGTGATTAAAATGAGCATCAGTATCTATGGTAATAAATTTGTTTATATAGCTTTGAGAATGAGTTGGAGTCAACTCGAAACTTGCTAGCACTAAACAACTTGGAATATTACTAAGATAAGTGAAGCTTTTAGTTTCTAATTTGTTTTTACTTTAGATTGTTGTCGCTTCACTGTTAATAGCTTCATTGTTTCCTTATTCCTCTTAGTTTTCCCTATGTAAATCTGGTCACAATCTGGGCAACTGATTTGACAGATTCCTCCTTTTTTGTTCTGTAGTATCTGGTCCTTTGACTTGTTGCTCAGTAATTTCTCTATGCTGAAATTATTTATAGGGCCAAGTTAATATTGTATTTTTTGAAGATGTGGAATTTGTAGTGCTTACTGTGTGTAGTCTATGACTGACCTCAGCCGAGCAACATCGTCTATGACGAACTCCTGCCGAGCCAACATTTCGCGCAAGAAGAACACCAGAAACATTGCCGCCTCACAGCCTACTATGTCGTTGGCCACACCGCCTCCATGTTCACTAGCCGAACGCGGTATTTCTGCCTGTGACACCGCAACAAGCCTCTTCACCGACCACCAGGGTTGCCAACTCGTACGATAATTATGGGGGCATACGATAATTTTAATGTTTGAACACATGGCTGACAACCTGTACGATAAATAATTATGGGGGTGTACGATAATTTGAATGTATGATAGTTTGACACTGGAGAAATATCATTTTCACTGGTTTGTTCCACCAGCGAAATGAAACTAATTACAAATGCCCTCATGGCCTGTCTCCACCCCTCTAAGGCAACCATTTCATATCATACTAATCCTTCTACCCTTTATGCTCTTTTTGTCAGTGTGCATAGATCTGGTAATCTCAATGAAGAAGGCGCTGGTCCGAAAATTGATGATCAATGGAGAACACTCTGAATAAGTGATATTCCGTGTGAAATAAAGAACATGCCTGAACCTGACAGGTTTTGAAGTGCTGTTAAACACATGCCACCTTGGTGGAAATACCGATTTCAAAGAACTAGCAGCCTTTGCATTATCAGTGGTTTCGTTTCCCCACAGAAAAGCTTCTTGTGAAAGGGTTTTTTTCTAAACTGGGCTTAATAAAAACTAAAGTTAGAAACAGATTGGCACTATATACAGTAAATGAACTTATTCTGTCGCCTTAGTTTTGAAATAATGTGGTAGATCCGAAAATCTGCAAGACACTGAGAAGATGTTAAGTTTTAACTCAACAACAAATTTGTATAATGCTGCAATGGTTGAGGAAGATGAACTTTCAGATAAATAATGCGAGAAACAGAAGTTCTAAAGTTGCAATACTGGTTGAGGTCATCAATCTTGTAAGTGAATACCATAAACACCATTACTATTGCATTTTCATAAGTGTTATGTTGATATTTTTATTGTTGTAGCATTTGGTTTAAGATGTACGATAATTTTGAATCCAAATCTATAATTTTGAGTGGCCGGTACGATAATTTTACTTTTAAATGTTGGCAACCCTGTCGACCACACACAAACAACACAGCCAGAAGCCAATTGCCGTTCACCGAGTCTGTCAAACCTCACCAGATTGCAGAAGTACAGTGCAGTAGTGCATGGAGTACATTGACAACTGCCAGACGCTCTCCTCCTCAACACAGCCCAACATTGCTGGCCATCGCTGATGAAAGCAACATGCATCTTCACAACCAAAGGGCCATCACTGCTGATATGCCTAGAATTTTGGGATGAGGCAGACTTGGCTGATGGGCTCCCTGCCTTTGGGCAGGTACTCCCGGTCGAGGCCAGCCAGAGTGTCTGACCCGTTCCATGCCGACACTTCTGCCAGTACGGCCACTACATCAACACCTGCACACATGCCCCAAGGTGCCACTATTGTGGCGCAGAAGCCTTCACAACGTCTTGCACTAGTCACGGCCTGACACGCCGCTCTGTATATTGTGCCACATGCAACTGCACTGGGCACTTCACGGGCCAAGAGGCGTGTCCCAGGAACCCACACCATCAGCCGACCACAGTTTGATCACAACCAATAAAGCAGCCAGTCTCCAACCCTTGTACCAACACAACCGCACGCCTACCGAATGCAGACACCAAACAACAATCCACCGAACCACAAAACTCCTCGAACGACCTCCGCACTTGAATACTCAATGCCACCGCAGCATTACGGAAACTTCACGGAGAAATCCAAATGCTCACCAACCGAGTCAGTGAGGGAAGCAACCCTTGTCCATGCCATAAAGAACTCTCATAACACCGACAATAAAACAAATACACAAGATGCCGAGATGCAGACAGAACCACTACAAGAAGAAGAAGGAGAATGGACCGAGACACGAAGCAGAAGATGACAACGACACAACACATTTCCAGGCCAAATCTACTACAACCACGAAGGAGAACCCTGTAATAAGGCATGCTTCTTGCCATTCGCACCAACAATGACATAGCTAGAGAACATTACCACGTAAAAGATGATGCCTAAATAACAAAATATATGAATCACATGAGACAGTCCCTTTTTTTCCAATAAATAAGGACCTACCTCGCGGCTGAAGAGGGTACACCCCTATAACAGCCTTAGGGTTAATAAATCCGGGTGAGATAAACCCAGGGTAAACTTAGCCCTTAAATCCCCTTAAAAAAATAGTGCTTACTTGGATGGTAACTAAATTTTTTGAAAATCATATTGCTTTTTTGTTAAGAAAGTTTAGTGACCTCTTTCAAGTGTTTCTGTTTTTTGAATTATGTTATTTTCTTGTCAATGATTTGTTTGTTGAATCCATTATTAATTACTGTGCTGACTATGTGTTTGTATTCTTTTTACTTTCTCTACTGGTAAGTAGGTTAAGTATTGTATTCCACCCAAAAATTCAATGTCGAGATTTCACCGGAAATACATGAATCCAAAAAAAGCATTTTTAGAAAAAGGTCCGTGTGTGTGTCTGTGTGTCTATCTGTCAGTCTGTCAGTCTGTCAGTCTGTGGACAGCATAACTCAAAAACGAAAAGTCGGTTAAAAACCAAGGTTGGTATTTAAGTTTAATGTCTTTCAAGAATGCGACACGAAGATTTTGAAGAAAATAGCGCCGCCCAAAACTACCCTTTACATGGAAAATTTTTCGAAAATTTTGATTTTCTTGAAAATGGCTCAAACGATTTTAATTAAAATGTCATATGTTTTGAGATATTTTGATGAAAAATGAAATGTATATCTTGAATTTTCTGGCTATAGCCCCTGGAGTCGTATTTACTCTGGACGACTTTTGCGTAACTGGTAAACTGTTAGAGATAGACCAAATTATACTCTAGAAAAAATGTAGATCTTGCTAAAATACACAATCTATGTCTCAATAAATTTTCTTGTAGGGTGAACCATTTCAGAGATATTCCTTGTTATATGTGTGAGTTTCGGAAAACTTAGAACTTTAGCGAAATGCAATAACGTTGTTCATTTTTTTATATCTTAATCGTGCAAAAAAGATTTGACTGTCACACAAAGTCTTCTGTATTCTAATATCTCCCTTGCACCTACAAGGAAATAAGCAATAAGATAATTTGTACGAATGTTTATCTTAACTACGTGGAAATATAGGAATAAGAGTTTGTAAGAATGGTTAGTACAAAAGTAGAGAAAGTCATGTGAGTGCAACACATCAGATTTTTTATATTCTTCTTCTGATAATGGGGTAAAAACCAATCTGTAAGATAAACTGTTTAGGACTGCAAGTTTGTGTGGAACTGGGTTGAAGCTATTATATTTTATGTAATTTTCTGAGTGAGTAGGCTTTTTGTAGGTACCAAAACTGATTTTATTTTGGCAGCTCATTATTTTTAAGTCCAAAAAGGTTAAAGTGTCTTGCTCTCCCATTTCCATGGTGAATTGAATGGCTCTGTTTTGTAAGTTCAGAAGTTTTAGGGAATCCTGAATGAACTTGTTAGGTACTATTGCAAAAATATCATCTACATATCTGTGCCAAACTTTGGACATGTAGAAAAGAGGTTGTTATGTGTGTTTCCAATTAACTCATGAAGAAATCTGCCAGGAATGGTGGTAGAGGATTTCTCTTGGCTAAGCCTGAAGTTTGTTGGTAGAATCTATTGTTAAAAGTGAAGCTATTTTGTGTGATGCAAATTTTTGTGAGATTCATAAGGTCATCTGTTTCATCTTGAGGTATGGCATTTTGGAAAAGCCATTTCTTTAATTGGACAAACAGTTCATCTGTTGCAATGCTAGGGAAGAATGCTGTGACATCAAAGGATACAAGTTTGTCTTCTGGATTTAATTCTAAGTGTTACTAGCTTATTAAAAGATTTGTGATTTTAAGGAAGGTAATCTCCTCATCTGGTCCTGTTGATGCTTATTTCTTTAATGATAAGATGCCTGAATATTTCTTTTTGTGACAAACTCTTCCATTAACATATCTCTTTCGTATGATAACTATTCATGGTATAGGATTTTGGTTAATACTAAGAATCCCACAATTTTAGATTGTGTTTAAAATGATGCTTCAGACTAAGACTAGATAAAATAGGAAAATGTAATAGTATATATTATGTTCAACATTTTATTTTAGAGTTATTATTTCCTGATTTCATCATTACTACTCATCATTTGAGTGAGATCCAAAATTTAAGAAGACTACTTATCTATTTTGCTTGCAGATGTTTGACTGGAAGCTATGATAGGACATGCAAACTATGGGATATAGAATCTGGAAAAGAAATCTTTACCTTTGAGGGCCACAAGAATGTTGTTTACGCAGTATCATTTAATATGCCCTTGTGGTGAGTAAAGAATAAACTAAGGGAACTTGTGTTTAAAGTTATTATGACTATTATGATTAATTAAATAATAATAATAATAATAATAATAATAATAATAATAATAATAATAATAATAATAATAATAATAATAATAATAATAATAATAATAATAATAATAATAATAATAATAATAATCATCATCATCATACTCATAATCATAATCATAATAATAATAATAATAATAATAATAATAATAATAATAATAATAATAATAATAATAATAATAATAATAATAATAATAATAATGATGATGATGATGATGATGATGATGATGATGATGATGATGATGATGATGATGATGATGATGATGATGCTGATGCTGATGATGATGATGATGATAATAATAATAATAATAGTAGTAATAATAGTAATAATAGTAATAATAATAATAATAGTAATAATAGTAATAATAATAATAATAATAATAATAATAATAATAATAATAATAATAATAATAATAATAATAATAATAATAATAATAATAATAATAATAATAATAATAATAGTAGTAGTAGTAGTAGTAGTAGTAGTAGTAGTAGAGTAGTAGTAGTAGTAGTAGTAATAATAATAACAATAATAATAATTAATAATTAATAATTATTGGTGATGGTATTGGTGACAGTGGCAGTGACGGTGGTGGTGGGGGGGTGGTGATAAATTGCTTTATTATCACTAGAGCTTGGATTTTTATGACCTAAAAATTCTTGAAATATCCATGTGTTTATGCCGCAAAAATTATCAAAATATTACTTAAAATCCTGAAAATATGACCTAAAACTTAAAACAAAATGAAAATATGAATTTACTCTAAATATCAATGTCTTGAAAACGTTTCTTGTTTTTAAAACAATTTAAGTGAAGGTGAGGTAAAAAAGTGACTCAAAATGACCTCAAACATTACTATAAATAGTTACAGATGAAATAATTCAATACTCTCATAAACTTAAGCTTCAGCAGAATTGCACTGGATAACGACATACAGTTTCAGATAATCAAACTTGAGGGATCTTGGTTGTCAGCGAGTAGAGCCTTATACTTGGAGAAAGTTCTTTCTACATCATGTGATTCTATGAGGGAAAACTTGAAATAGGGAAAAATCATTAGTAGAAAGTTCTGGTTCATCAATCTCTGCTTCTTTGCCATAAAGAATGTTACCAATTTTACACAATGTTGAATATGCAGGATATCTTTCAAGCACACAACGCAATTTTTCCCTAATGTTGTCTGCTATTTTGCCCTGTGCACTTGATAACCTAAATTCAGTTTCCTGTGCAGTGCTTAATGCACCACACAAATGCATGCCCACTGTTTCAAGGTGAGTAATGGACTCAGGGAAATTTTATTTCATGTAGCTAAGTTTCTTGACATGAATGAAAACAACTGTTGTACATTTTTGATTAAAGGTGAATCACTTTCATTAAAGTTATTGAAAATCTCCCCAATCTCACTGTAGTTTATAGTCCTGCAACATGTTACAATGGGCTGAAGGGGAAAGGGAAAAGGTTATTAAATGATTCTATAAATATAACAAATAATGGGTGATCCAAAAGTCTGTGATCTGGCTGTACTGTGTTTTCTCTGTATGGGCCCTCTGTGCTTGTTGCTGACTGCCGCTGTCATAGAATAGCGCGGATAAAACCAAACAGCATTTTTAAAACTACTTTTAAAGGCTTTACTTACGAAAATAATTAAAGCAGATGCTGAAACTGGCCATCGTCATTGCCCATACATTTTTGGCACCTCTTTAGGAAATTATCCATCACTTGCCATAGTTCACATTGAGAAATGCTGGCAATTTCCTGATGGATATTTTGTTTTAATTCTTCCAGGGTATGTGAGTTGGTCTTGTACACTTTATGTTTTAAGATACCCTAGAGGTAGAAATTGCAAGGAGTTATGTCAGGGTACCTAGGGGGCCACATATTTCTACTAATAATTCTGTCCTGAAACACACTTTCAATTGTTCTCATCAAAAGATGGGCTGTATGAGCTGTTGCAGAGTCTTGTTGAAAAAAGGCAAAATCACGCTCCCTGTCAGTTAATTGTCTAAAAAAAGGGGTGCAAAATTGTATTCACGTATGTACGGACGACAACTGTTGACTCGAAAAAATCATAATAAATATATGCTGTGCAGCAGAAAACAAATGCTAAGCCATTATACACTTTGTGACAAAGTACAGGACTAAATAATAAAGCACACTGGTAATAATGCAGCTGCACAATTTCGCGTCGACTCAATACTGATTGTGAGCAGAGCAGAGAAAAACAAGTGATGCTCATGACCTTGTGTATATCAGCTGCTATTATCGTATTTCTGTGCTCACAGTGGAAAAACACTGCATAGTGGTTCACATGTATTTGGATCTTTCTGTATATAAAGACTATAAGCTTCACTTATCTTAGTATTTGCTGCAAGTTCTTGAAATTAAGCACAGACTATAGTTTCGTGATACATCAATCACGATGTTTTGTTATATTTATAGAATTGTATTGTTTCACCGTTAATCATTAACAGCTTCATTTTTTCATTGTTATGGAATGATGTTTACAAAAATATCTGAAGTATTAAATATTGCATAAAATATGACCAAAAGTATGCTCTTATTCATATCTTTGGCCAAAATATGATGTAACACTAAAATGTGGTCAAATATGCATTTATATGACCAATGAAAGCCGATTCATTATGTTCACAAATGTTGGAAACATGCTTAAATCAAGTTAGGCATGGAAAAATAAGTCAAGATAAAAATATGACATGTCATAAAAATCCAAGGCCTAAAATTATCACATTACATTTAAATTATTGAGTAATATTCATAAAAATGTGACTAGTCAATTCCTCAAGCTAAAATACAAAAGAACAATAAAAAAGTCAAGCAAATAAGACAAAGGTATTACATAAACATTTAAAGATAATACCCATTATAAGCAAAAGAATACTTCAGGGTTGACCACAGAAATTTAAATTACATCTTCATAAATAAATCTGTTATATAAAACGTTGTACATGTACATATATATGATCATTGTCATGTCATGTTTTGTAAGATATTTCTGTCTGTATGAGCTAGACTTCAGATACTGAGAAAATATGGGAACTTCCAATTTATCAACAAATATTAAACCAGGAGTTACAATTCCTGAACTTGCTAATATATAGCTTTAGAATAAATTGGAAAGTGACACTTTGTAATGATGTAATAATTCCAGAAAATTATGCACAGTGGGATTAAGATACTCATACTTCACATACTGTACCTGAATTTTCATTTTCAATACGTTTTGCCTTCTCATGAAGGCATCATTAAGAAGTTGTTGGCTGGCTGGAATTCAATTGGTCCCATTGATGCAGCTTATTTGACATCTGGCAGAGATCCGATTGGGGGACAGTAATGATCCAGCAGAAATGAACGAAGAACACTTGAAGACCTGTGAAGCATTAAGATCAGAAGAAACTACAGTTCAAAAGTATTGGAAAGCACGAATGCTAATGGCTTCATTGCCAGCTGCAAGGCACTAGAAAACAACAACAACATCTGGCGGAGATTGAATGAGGCTCAGAAGTGAAGTTTCTTTCAAAGGAATGTATAAATTCATTAACTTTGTTTCAAACTTCTTCATGTACATTTGTTCCCAGATATTTAATGCTAGGTTCTGGTGGACCAGTTTTAATAGTTGCATTTATTTTTTAACCCACCAGCGGGCGCGGTGTTGTAAAAAGTACAACAGCAGCTGTTTTTATGCTTTATCAATGCCTTAATCTTGAGCTAATGTGCCGCCGCTATGATGTATTCCTCTATTGTTGTTTACTCGACAATGTTACTATGGTTTTAGTTTCCTTGTTCAGCTTTGTCAGTTTTTTTCTGCATTGTAAGCAATGAAGTGTTGAATGTTGTAATAAGTACAATGGGCGCCTGCTCTTGTAACAGTTGCAATCTTTGTTTCTAGCAGTCAATATGCAGAGGTGAGTATAATAAAAAGTGAAATGTATTTATTCACTGTTTTTTTTTTTATTTTCAATAGCTGCGTAACAAATGTTGATTTTGTTATATTGGCACGTTTCTTTTGTTATTTTATTTTAGTTCGAAAGGTTTATCAGAAGAGGAAATTCACAAGTTACTCATAGAGAGCAATGATGAAGTATACTCAGACTTTTCAGAACTGGAGGAAAGTGACGTGGATTTGATTGACGAAAACATTGAATTCGAGGGCCATGACAGCGAATCCAAACTGGAAGCTGCGGATGTCGATGATTTCGTAGAGCCCATGGAAGAGCTGGAATTCTTTATTGGAAAAGACCAAGTTACGCGTTGGTGTAATAGTGAGTGTGCTAAACTTTCAAAAACCAAAAGAAAAAACATTGTGAAAATTCTGCCAGGGCCAAGAGAAATTTGATGGACATAACTGATGAAGTCGATGCTTTTCTGAAAATAATTGACCTTGACATTATTGATGAAATCGTAAACTATACAAATATGTATATAACTAGACAGTGAGGCACTCATAAATTCTCGCGTGAAAGGGATAATAAAGTGACATCAAGACATGAAATAATGGCAGTGTTGAGGATTCTTTTCTTGATTGGTACAAGAAAGGGTTATCATGCTAATGTAAAGGAACTTTGGGCGGCAGATGGAACAGGAATGCAACTGCTTAGAGCTGCAATGAGTTACAAAAGGTTTCTGTTTCTTCTAAGTTGTATGCAGTTTGATGACGTGGAAATGAGGAATGATAGGAGAAAAACTGATAAGCTGGCTGCAATTCGTACAATGTTGGAAGCTTTTGTTCCTAATTGTCAAAATTTTTATACCCTAGGTGAATTCACCACAGTAGATGAAATGCTTCATCCCTTTAGAGGTCGGTGTGGATGGATACAGTACCTTCCCAGCAAACCAGCTGAGTATGGAATAAAAATGTTTGCATTATGCGATGCAAAAACATTTTATTGCAGTAATCTGGAGGTTTATTGCGGCATGCAACCAGAAGGGCATTACCGCGTATCTAATGCTCCTGAGGATATAGTGAAGAGACTTGTGGTGCCAATAGAAAACTCCAACAAGAATCTAGCTACTGACAATTGGTACCATAAACTCCATAAGAGGTCTAATAAATAAAAGTAACAAACCAAAAATTAAAACTTCTTGGAATTTTAAAAAAGCAGATTGGTCCAATTTCCAAAATGAGATAGAAGGGAAGTGTAATATACTGTTAGAATCAGAGTTCAAGTCAACAGATGAAATTAATAAAAAAATTTGTGAAATATTATTGACAGCAGCCAAAACATATATCCCCAAAGGAAAGCTTAACTACAGATAGGAAAATAGCAGAATCCCTTAACAAGTTTTATGCCCAGTCACAAAGAATACCCCAAGCGTATAAAAAACAAGATAAGGCTATCCAAAAAACTATCAGAGAAACTAATAAGCCAAATGGTATACGAAATGATATTTTTATTCAGGATTTTAACGAAACAGAACTAGATTTAGCAATAGAACAATTACAGAACAAAAAATCTCCAGGACCTGACAAGATCCACCCAGAGTTTATTCAACACCTTGGCAGGAAAGGAAAAGAAATCCTACTTAAACTGTATAACACGTGTTGGAGAATGACTGTACCTTCTGACTGGAAAAAAGCCATTATCATCCCGATTTTAAAGAAAAAAAAACCCTCAAACAATATTAATAGTTTCAGGCCAATATCTTTGACCAGTGTTATTGCAAAAGTGATGGAAAGAATGGCGGCATCTAGACTTAACTGGTTCCTAGAATATTACAACTTAATTAATAGTTCACAGACTGGCTTCAGACAGAATCATAGTACAAGTGAAAATGTACTCCTACTAAGCCAAGACATCAAGGAAGCTTTCAATAGAAAGGAGGATACCTTAGCAGTATTAATTGATTTTAAATCAGCATATGACTCAGTCTGGAGAAACATTAATTGAGAAGTTGCAATCAATAGGTGTGAAAAGTAACATGCTTAAATGGATAACTCAGTTTATTTCACAAAGATTTTGTGCCACAAAATATAATACATACATTTCCAAATATAAACAAACACACCGAGGACTTCCGCAAGGTGCTGTTCTGAGCACAACACTCTTTAACATATATATAAATGACCTTCCATCAATAATAAAAACTTTAGAAACCAAAATTGCTTTATTTGCTGACGATGTAGTCATTTGGACTTCAGGCTCTCCAAAAAAACCTGAATTAATTAAAGACAGAATAGAAACAGCCCTAAACAAAGTACATGAATGGAGCTCCAAAAACCTCATGACTATCAATGTGGAAAAAACAAATTATGAATTATTTACACTAAAATACAAACCAGTTAATATTAACATAAATTATAATGGTAAACCACTCAAAGCAGTTGATGATGCCAAATACTTAGGCATCACTTTCGACAGAAAGCTAAGTTGGAAAAAACATTTAACAAACATCTCAGAAAAGGTTGAAAAGAAACTGCAAATCCTGAAAAGGTTAGCTGGTGCTAAATGGGGCTGCTCAAGGAGAGTCCTTAACACAACATACAAAATGTATGTTAAACCAAACCTCTTGTACTGTTCTGAAGCTTTAATAACAGCAGCAAATGCTAACATCAATAAACTTGAACAAATACAAAATCAGGCTCTTCGCCTAATCACTGGAGCATTTAAATCCACACCTATTGATGCCATGCTTGCCTTCACACGGACCCCATCAATAACAACAAAAATAGAAGAACAAGCATTGCTCCAACACGAGAAAATGTTACGACTGCCAAACTCTAAATGGACAGAAGAGAACCTCCCCCCTTCAATCCTTAAAACTCATAGTAGTTTCCTAGAAAAGGTAACACAGATTAAATCCAAATTGAACATTCCTAACACCAGAGAAAATCTACTTATAAGAGAAAATCCATTGGAATTATTGCAACCTACCTTCAGTTTGGAATTAATAGAGGAAATAAGTAAATCAGACACACCAAAAGAAATACAAAAACTTCTAGCTCTGGAAACAATCAATACTAGGTATCCCACAGAAGAATGGCTGCACATATATACTGATGGATCCTCCAAAGAAAACCTTACTGGAGCTGGAGTTACGTGTTCACATTTTTCCTGTTATCATTCTGTTGGCAGAGACACAACAAATTATGATGGAGAAATAGAGGCTATACACATTGCTCTCCGACAATTATTAAATCTTCCCTTAAATAAATTTAACAAGGCAGTAATTCTTTCAGATTCTAAAGCTGCAATTTGGGGAATATGTTCAAATACTACAAAGAAGTCAACAAAAATTAGAGAATGCTACAAAATGTTAACACAACTCCAAAAAGTTAATAAGACTGTTCATCTCCAATGGATTCCAGCACACTGTGGAGTCATGGGGAACGAAGCTGCAGACTCACTTGCAAAGAAAGGCACAACAATAAAACAAAAGTCTAAATTCAATTTCTCATATTCCTCAATAAAATGCTTGATCATTAAAAAATTTTCTCATTCATACCTACAAGAAATAGAAACAAGTGCCAAAGATAAAAAATGGATTACACTACTTTCCAACCCAGATATAATCCCCCAGAGACCACGGAAAACAGCGGTTGCAGCCTTCCGACTATTGACAAATCACGACTGCTTAGCAAGTCATCTCTACAGAATAGGTATCTCAGCCTCACCAATATGTGTCCTGTGTAACGATCCAGCAGAAATGAACGAAGACCACTTGAAGACCTGTGAAGCATTAAGATCAGAAGAAACTACAGTTCAAAAGTATTGGAAAGCACGAATGCTAATGGCTTCATTGCCAGATGCAAGGCACTAGAAAACAACAACAACAACAATTGGTACACAAGCTATCCACAGGCTGAATATTTACTGCAAAAGAAAATTATGTGTATTGGAACAATGAGGAAGAACAGACTTCAAATTCCTCCAGAATTTCTCCTAAACAAAACAAGAGAAATTGGAAAAGCATTGTTTGGATTTCAGAAGGACAAGACCTTAGTTTCATATGTTCCTCGTAAAAGCTGTGCTGTCGTACTTCTGTCTACTATACATGACACAGCAGCACTTGATGAAGAAACTAACAAACCAGAAATAATCACGGACTACAATTTGACAAAAAGTGGAGTTGACGTTGTAGATAAAATGTGTGCCTCTTACTCCGTTTCAAGGATTACTAGAAGATGGCCATTGACTATATTCTTCACCCTTTTGAACATTGCTGGTATAAATTCGCAGGTATTGTTTTCCTTTACAAAGCCAGAGGCAACTTCACGAAGACGTATTTACCTCAAGAAGCTAGCAGAAAGTGTTATGAAAGAACAACTCGCATCTAGAACCCAACTCAAATCGCTGCCAGCTGATCCCACCGTATTTCTTATGCAGTTCCGTGTAGAAGCATTGTCTTCTGAAGATAAGATCCTTGAACCTCCGGCAAAGAAACGTGGGACATGTATCCTTTGTGGACGTCAAAAAAATTTCTCAACTTCCATTAAATGTGATAGATGCGGAAACTTTGCTTGTAAAAGTCACACTAAGAAACAAATTGTACATGAAAGGTATTATGAAAGTGAATGTGTTTCAGAATAGCTGGATAAAATGGTATCATAGAGAACTTAAAGGGCTAAGTTTTTGTTATAGGATGTGATAATAGTTGTTTTGAACTTTTTTATTTAAAATATTAACCAGTTTGTTTGTCATACGCTTGCTATCATTTAAAAATGTCCATGTTGTAAATTTTACAACGCGCGCCTGCCGGAAGGTTAATGTTATGATGATAATGCCAAAATATGCTGCCACTGCAGATTTTTCTGTTTCTTTCTGCTTGATGTTTTGAAAGTGTTCTTTTAATCTGGTTTCAATATTCCATTTCGTCTTTCCAATATATACTTTCTTGAAGTTGGGACAGTTGACTTTATAAATATCTGATTTCTTTTCTGAAAGTATTTGATTGTTATGTGGGTCTTTAAGGAGGTTTTTGATATTGAATTTATTAGTTGGTGCCTAGGTGATGCTGAATTTTTTGAAATTTTTGGTTTGCCCATGAGTGATAGTGAACTTTCTGCATACTTTTTGGTACCTGATTGCTGTTCGTGTGGTGACCTCTTTTAGATGTTTCTGTTTTATTGAACATTTTTATTTTCTTATTTACCAATTGTTGAAGCCTTTCTTTGTTACTGCTTTTATTATTGTGTAATATTCAATCCTGTATTCCTGTTCTTCCATTGCTATGTTTACCAATCTGTTAGGCTATTGATGACTGCCTGTTTGTGAGGTGTAGGGTTGAAACTATTTGCTTTGATGCAATTGTCTGCATGTGTGTCTTTTCTGTAGACTCCAAACTTTAACCTGCCACTGTGTTCTACTATTTTGAGATCCAGAAAAGGCAGAGTGTTGCTTGACTCTGTTTCCTACCCAAAATTCATAAACCAGGGAACTAAGTGAGACCATAGTCAATATCAATATACCCTCTTACCTTTTAGCAAAATTCAACTCGCTGCCAAAATTTGAAAGCTGAAGTGTGAGTAACTCTTTAGATTTGGTAGAAAGAATAAAATGTACATATTTCACCAACTCCAGTAGAAAGAAGTTTCCGGGCTGCTTGGCTGTGGTCCAGTAGATGAAGTACCAAATGTTTCACTCATCTCTCCATCAGACATCCTCAGAGGTAACTGACTCATAGTTGGAAAACAAGAATGTGCCATTCTGGTTGTAGCACCCATCAATATATAGGTGGAATAGAAGACTGCCCACTCCCTCCTATAGGCTGCAGGTTCGCCAGTTACATTATGGCTGTAGCTGGTATTCTGTGGTTTGTCCAGTCATTTTATTAGGTTTAATTCTGGTAATTATTATTTATTTATGCCAACAAACTTACTTAATTCTGGTGTTTGCCAATACAGGAATCCATTTATTTTTTAAAAGGTGAGTTAATTAATAACACTGAACAACACTTACAAAATATTTTTTCGGGCAATATTGTCCGGTTGATAATGGAGGAAAGTTAACCTTCGAAACGCGTCCCGGAAAAATATTTTGTAAGTGTTGTTCAGTGTTATTAATTAACTCACCTTTTAAAAAATAAATTAATTACAACAACACTGTTTTCAAACTTCTATGAAAGGAAGAGAGGAATCCATGTTTTGTGTATCTGTGAAGCTTCTTTTCTGTTGAAATAATTTTTATGTTTACAAATTTTAATGGCTTCCTGTAAACTCTGGCGTGGTGCTGGGCTGTGCTGTCGAGAACTTCCATATCCTTGAATCTAACGTCATGTCCCATCAGAAGGATGTGTTTAGCCACTGCAGATTTTTCAGTTTGTCCCAGATGACAATTACTAAGATTTTCCTTGATTTAGGTGCGAATGCTGTGCTTGGTAGTGCCAATATACACCTTGCTGCAAATGCAAAGTATGCAATAAATACCTTTAATAGAAAGGGGGTCACGTCTGTCCTTTACTGAACAGAGATGGTCCCTAAGCTTTCTGGAGGGTTTGAAGATGGTTTGTATGTTAACTTTCTCCAAAACCTTGTTGATTCTGTTAATAACTTTACTTATATGCAGTAGGCAGGCTATGTTCTGCTGTTGCATCTCTGTGTATTCCCTTGTTCTTTTTGTGTTTGCCTAAGCTTTTACATTTCACCAAATGACATCCTGGTGTCATTTGATGTCAAATCCTTGTTCATAAGCATCCCAAAGCAGAAACTCATCACCATCCTACAAAGTGGCTAGTAGACATTGAAATGGACAGCTCACAAATTGATGAATATGATAAATTAACTAAAATCTGTATGGAGATCTCCTTCCATAGGTCGTTATACCTAGATCAATCTGGACTAGCAATAGGCAACCCAATATCGCCATTCCTGGCTAATTTGCGCATGGGGCATTTCAAGACAAAAATAGTTCGTTTTCCCGTATACCTTCAAAACCTGGTTCAGATACGAGGGTAATTCAAATATAAACGGTAATTATTGCATATCACGGGGGAAGCAGTTCAGAGCGGGGCAGTGGAGTGCGGGAGTTGAAGGTTGGTGTGTTAGGGAGGGGGAACTAGCTTTGTTAGCTGCTTCGCTAGGTTCTGGCATCAGTACAGCCATGAGTGAGCAAGAAGTTCCTTCGCCTGTTGCGCAACACATTACTATCAAGTTTTTAACCAATGAAGGGGTTAAACCTTCGGAGATTTTAACTCATTTAAGGGCACAGTTTGGGGACACTACACTGTCACAGAATCGAGACTTTACTTGGGCCAGGCAATTTAAGGGTTGCCGAGAATTTGTGGAAAACAAAAGTCATGCTCGACGCCCAAGGTCAAATCTCACAGATGACAACATCCGTGCCATTCGAGAGCTTATTGAAGGTGATCACTGCTCCACTGTTGAAGAAATCGCATCAGAAGTTAGTTGATTTTCTTCATGATTGACGTACAGTGACTGCAGCTTGCTATTGCCAATTGTTAAGGTCTGTAAAAGCTGCCTACTGAAGCAAAAGACATCGTATGCCCATCAGAGATGTCATCCTTCTCCAAAACAATGCAACGCCTCACACCGCCAATTTGACAATGGACACAATGGTGGCCATGCACTGGGAAACCCTTGAACACCCTCCCTATAGTCCAGACTTGTCCCCCCCAGACTATTTTTTGTTTGCACCCATGAAATAATCGCTTGGAGGGAAACATTTCGAAAGCGACGACGACGTCAATGAGCATGTGCGCAATTGGTTGGCGACATGCCCTCAAACTTTTTTTGAAGAAGGAATGTTCAAGCTTCCAAAACGTTGGCAAAAATGTGTACAGTGTGAAGGAAGCTATATAGAGAAATGTTGATGTAGTCACTTGTGTATATACTTAATCAATAAATGTTTTTAACAAAATTACCATTTATATTTGAATCACCCTTGTACATAGAAGATATATTTGCAATAGTTAATAAAAAACATGACACTGATGCTCTTAAGCTATGAAGTTTATAGGAACCTACCATAAAGTTCACAATAGAAACAGAGTCAAACAACACTCTCTACATTTTCTGGATCTCAAAATAATAAAACATAACGATGGATTAAAGTTTGGAATCTGCAGAAAAGACACGCATGCAGACAAGAACATCAAAGCAAATAATTTCAACCATACACGTCATAAACATGCAGTCATCAATAGCCTAAGTCACAGGCTGGTAAACATATCAATGAAAGAACAGGAATATAAGACTGTATACTATGCAGTAATAGAAACAGCAACAAAGAATGGCTTCAACAAATGATTGGTAGATAAGAACATTAAAAAGCTCTAGAAACAGAAACGTCTAAAAGATGTCACCACAGTAACAGAGATCAAGGACCAAAAAGTATTCAGAAAGTTCACAATCACCCATGGGCAAACCAAAAATTTCAAAAAATCTTCTAAAAATTCAATATCACCTTGACGCCAACTAATGAATTCAATATCAGAAACCTCCTCAAAAATCCACATAACAACAAAATACCTCCAGAAAAGAAATCAGATATTTACAAAACCAACTTTTCCAACTGTGAGAAGGTATGCATTGGAAAGACAAAATGGAATATTGAAACCAGATTAAAAGAACACTTTCAAAACATCAACCAAACAGAAACATCTGTGATAAACTGAATTCCAGCCAGTTGATAACTCCTTGATGATGCCTTCACATGAAGGCAAAATGCTTTGAAAATTAAAATTCAGGTATGTCAAGTATGAGTACGTGATAACAGCTTCACGGGTGATCAGCCGTGTTAAACTTAAAAAGGTCGAGCTTTCGGCCATTATACTCTCCATGGCCATCTTCAGGACTAAAATGATGGAAAATTCTCCTCAGTTCCCAAATATATACTATGGTTAGGTTGTGTTGTCCGAACCAATGCGTGGGTGATGGTTTCTGATTGGGCCTGCTGTAGGCTTGAGTACCTTAGTCATCTCACTGTATATCATTTTCTGGAATTGCTAATATACTATACATTTTACTTGAATGTTTAATCCCTATGTTGTTGAATTTGCAGTGATAAGATTTTAACAGGATCATTTGACAAGACAGCACGATTGTGGTCAGCAGAAACTGGTGAATGCTATCATACATTATGGGGCCACAGTGCAGAAGTTGTTTCTGTGCAGTTTAATCCCCAAAGCTCATTGATAGGAACCAGTTCTATGGACAACACAGCTAGGCTATATGATGTTGCCACTGGTTTGTACAGTTATATTATTGTTGGCTAAGAATAAAAACCTTACATCTCAGATTTTTTCAGAGGAAATATGTTTATAAAACCTGTAAGAGAATATTTTAATATAAAAAAGACTAATAACTAATGTATACTTTCTATTGGACAAGTATTATACTTTATATTGTTATAATAACTTTTTGCCTTCTGTAAATATTGATCCTAACCCCTTATTACCAGAATTATTTTGCTACATATGCTGTTCTTCCTCTAATTCCTAAACTGGCTTTCACATCCCATTCACAGACCCATAACCAAAGCAATTTGAATAGCCATGAGCATTAAGGTAATGGATTGGCCATTCTCTCAAAGCCACGTATTGCAAGTTCAAATACCACCAGCGTGATGGCACACTTTGCTGCTGATATTATATTCGACTGCAGTTGCATGAATTTTGCTTCTTTTGCTTTAAAAATTTAATATTAACAACATTAATATTTTTACAATATAAAAAGCCATAAATATTTTTACTTTATTGTTGAAGGTTAATATAATATGCAATTTTAAAAAGTGAACCATTAAAAAAATCTAAATTCTTAACAAAACACCTTCTTGTCAAATACCTATACTACACTAGGCACTAAGAGGTTAATGAGATATAAGATCTTCATTCTTAGCTGACTGATATCATAATTTTGCTTTTTTCTACACTGTGTAAGTTGAAATTACACATTGCTTGGTAGGTAGAGGTTCCTCAGCAATGTAGTACTAGCTTTTACACATAGGCACTTACTTTAACTTAGTTAAACATGTGACAAAATGGAGCACAATGAGTAAGAACAGAAGCAGTAAAAGTTTGAATTGAAGAAACAAAGCACATTCTAGCCTTCCTTCAGATACACAGTGACAAGAGCAGGCACGTAAATGTATCTCTGACCAACTATGTAATGCTGAAGTTCTGAAAACACTTTGAAAGTTCTGGAGGCATATTCAGAAGTGAAATAATACCTAAGTATAGCTGCAGATAATAATACTGTACATTTGAAACACAATCATTAATAAAACTGCCAAATCATTTGCTCCTTCCAAAAGAATTGTCTTGGGTTACATTATTTTTATAGAACCACAGTCAGAAAAAAACATTTTTACAAAATTCAATGAGAAACTGAAGCTGTTAACAGTGAAGCAATACAAATCTTAAATATAATAATTATTTAGAGACTAAAAGCTTCACTTACCTTAGTATTTGCTTAAGGTTTTTTTCTTTTTTTTTTTTTGTAGTGTTTAATGCCTGCTTTTACTACTACAGCACCACAGGCGATGACACTGATGATACATGGAATGAAGATGGAGCACTGGTGGAATGAGATGGCAGGGGAAACTGGAGAACCCAGAGGAAACCCGCCCAAATGCCACTTCGTCCACTACGAATCCCACATGCGATTGCCTGGGATTGAACCGCTTTGGTGAAAAGCAAATGGTCCAAACACTCGGCTATGGTGCAGCCAATGCTACAAGTTCTTGAAATATTATGCAAACCAGTTTTCTAATGCATCTATTATATCCTCAGTGCTTCTGTTTATAACAGCTACCGTAGCTACAAATGCTCAATTAGGTACTTAATATTTCTATGTCTTACCAACCTCTGAAAACAAAACAAACCTGTTAATAGAATCAATTGGCAGTGTTTCAAAATTCATTACATGGTCATTGTTTTTCAAAATAAATACTTTTCTCAAACCATTAAATCTATGGGTCTATTTAATTGTTTTAGTAATTTAACTTCTGGATTTATTTCATGATTAAATGACCAAAACTGATCTGCCACAGTTGATTTATCAACCTGTTTATATTTAATATTTCTAAAATCTTCCTTTATTCTGGTTTCCAAATTATGTTTGGTTTTACCAATATAAACCCAATCACAATCCAAATAGCTAAATTGATAAATGTTAGACTTTTTATAATTTGGAGTTATATCCTTTTTAGAAAAATTCAGTAAATATTTTATATTATACTTATTTTGAGGGACCAAAGTTATACCATGTTCTTTCAAAATTATTGTAAATGTTTTATCAGCCCAAGGTTGGCAAGTAAACTTTTTAAAATTACAATTATCTTTTATTTTCTTGAGGGTAGAAACTTCTTTAACAGCTTTTTGATGTTTAAATTTCTCTATTTTTATGTATAAAATTTGTATTAAAGTCATTAATTACTGCAGTGTTGATAATACATTTGTACTCTATATTAAATTCATCCTTATAAAAGGGTATATTTATTAAACTATAAATTAATCTATTAAAAACAGCAAGTTTGTGTGAAAAAGCATTAAAACTTTTATTTTTTATGTAATTATCAGTACCTGTAGATTTTCTATAAATGTCAAAATTCAATTTATTATTATGTTTTATTATCTTTAAATCTAGGAACAGAAGGCAAGCATCATTTTCAGTTTCCAAAGTGAATTTTATGCCTCTTTCTTGTAAATTAAAAGTTTTAAGGCATCATTTATACATTTCTCAGGAACAATAACAAAAATGTCATCTACTTATCTGTACCAAGTTCTAAAAATTCAAGGGAATGCTTTAGTGATTTGTATTACATAAAAGCTTGGTGCGGTTTTTCAATAATGCTTTGGTGATGGTGCTGAGCTTTTGACTCTTTCATTATCTCGGGTCGTGGTACAGGGTGAAATAATGTGGATACAGGATAAAACTTTCTCACAATCTTTTACTCACACCTTTTCCACTAGGAATTACACACATGTTATTTAGGTGAACTTTCTATGCACACAGACCGACTTCCTCAACTGTTTCTTCATACTGTTTATCATTTTAAATTATACTTTTAGCGTCTTAACTCACACATTTCAAAAACACGTCTTGACTCTTCAGTTAATGGGACGCTAAGACATTGAATCTAGCACATTCCTTAACAACGCGTCTGTATTCATACGCATATGCGTATACTTTTTACAGCATCCCCTATGACATCATCTTACATGTTTAAATAGTTCCCAAAATGTTGAGGAAGCCATCTCAATCCATTCTCCCAACACTTTTAATATTAAATCTAAAATAATATAATAATATACATTAAATTTGAACATATTACTAAACATTAATGACGTTATCAAACAAATAATATTCTCAACAATGAAAAAATGGTATAACACACTCTGTACTTAACAAATCCCTACCAACATGAAAAATAAATTAAATTTTACAAAATATATATTTACATAAATACTTTCTTTTTGGGGTCTGACCACATATTCTGTCTCAAGCTCATGAAAAGATTAGCAAGAAATATAGAAAGTGGACTACCTATTGCCAAGACAGAAGTTTGTTGAAAGAAATTACCATTAAACTGAAAAAAATTTGATCCAAACAAATATTGTTAAGCTTCACAAAATAGTCTATTAATTCTTCGTTTAATTCTATATAACTTAACCATTTTTTCAAAAACATCAAAACCTTTTCTCTAGGAATGCTAAGAAACAAAGTAGTTACATCAAAAGAAACAAATTTATCATTATCAGACAATACTGTATTGTTAATCTTTTCTACCAATTCA
Source organism: Tenodera sinensis (assembly GCA_030765045.1). Classification (NCBI taxonomy): domain Eukaryota; kingdom Metazoa; phylum Arthropoda; class Insecta; order Mantodea; family Mantidae; genus Tenodera; species Tenodera sinensis. The sequence continues at coordinate 242,467,337 of CM060964.1, read as the reverse complement.
AAAGAATTTTCAATACTTTAACTTTTAAATTTATCAAAGGCACTGTACCTTTTATTCATCCATTTAGCGAAATTATAAGTAGGTGAATTTATACAATTTGTAATTGACCTCATTTGATTGATTTATGAATTTTGAGAAATGCATACTATCTGGGTAGAACTGGATTCCTGACTTAATGTATGTACAATAGCAAGAATGTCATCTACATAGCTGTATCAGGTTTTAAAAATTAAAGTGAATGCTTTAGTGATTTGTATTTCAAAACTGATGAAAAGATTAGCAAGAAGTGGTGAAGGTGAACTATCCATTACCATTCTAGTGATTTCAAGAACTTGCAGCAAATATTAAGGTAAGTGAAGCTCACAGTCTCTAAGATATTGTTATATTTATATATTCAAAAAGAGTTCAAATTTATCATCTATTGTAGTTGTTTCAAGTATATTACTGAATACAGCCTGCTCAAGGTTAGATCTTAAGGTTTCTATTATGTATTTACAATTCTTTTAAATTCCTTTACATTTTTTCTGCTGGTTTAAGAACTTATTCTCTATTAACTGACCGAAGTGATCACTAGTCCATTATTTATTATGGCTGTGTTTACCTCTTTGCTCTTTAATTGGTACATACATGGGTCGATGTACGCTATGTTACTCTAGTTGAACCAGTTTATAATTATTTCTGGTCAGTTCTTTAAAGCAAATCCAGTAATTGTTTTCATAATATTCATAATTGTTTTCTTTGTTTACTTTTGGTTAGCACATATATATTTGCTTCTCCTATAAGAATAATTTTGTTATTCTTGACAATATTATTTAACCATATTTCTAAACTTTTTTAGAAAACTGCCTTTATCAGCGTTTGATGGACTGTAGACACCTAGTATGATAAGATTCGCTTTTTTGAAGATAATTTTAATTGCTGACAGTTAACAACACCTTTCCTTCCAATATTGTTCACAGTCAATTTTGTTAAATTTCACACCTTCCTTTGCATATACCTCACCAATTTTGTTTATTTCTCTACAGTAAACAGAGATCATGATGTAATTTTCATAGCAGTTTGCATTAATTTGAATATTTTTAGCCTATGTTCTAAAAATATTATTATATTTAGTAGTAGATCGAGAATGACCTGCTTGATAAGAGCTCTTTTACCAATATACTACGTGTTTAGATGAACAATATTAAAATATTGTTTATTGCACCTATTTGATTGTCCTAACACACTGAGTTTTCATTATGTATAAAATCTGTATTAAAACCATTAATTAATGCAGTGTTGATAATGTTTTTATATTCTCTGCTAAATTCTTTCTTATTAAGGGATATGTTTATTAACCTATAAATTATACTATTAAAAACAGCAAAGTTACATGAAAAAGGATTAAACCTTTTATTTTTTATGTAATTATCAGTATGAGTTAATTTTCTGTAAATGTCAAAATAAAATTTATTGTTATGTTTTGATACCGAAATTTAGATTTCAAATCGAATGGGCTTGATAAAGACACGTTTTAATTTAATTGCTAGATGTGAGATTTGCGATAAGTGTTGAGTAATAACTTATGTAGATAATAGAGTAGGAAGTGTTGTAAGGTGAGCAAGATATGAGTAAATAATAGTCGTTAAATTTGTAGGATAAACGCATTATTGGTTTGAAATTAACGAGTCATGGCGTCATACTACATAGTTTAAATTCACGTTTGAAATTCAGGTCTGCCAATCTTAAAAGTCGCGCGATATGTTTAATAAAATATAAAGTAAACATCGTTTAATCATAAAAAGGTAATTATATATTCGAAATTCAAAAAAGAACATGTTATAATAGAAAGGGACATTTCTAAATTGCAGGAAAAGGAAATAGCATTTTGGATACGAGGCTTTCTTGGATGACGTCATGACATTTAAAATTGGAGAGAACGTTTTCTTAGCGTGGATAAGCGAGAAAGTGTCACTACTCAGCCCAGACCAGTACGGCACGTTGAGGTGTGCAGACGTGAGTGCGATTCCTCTACATATAGAATCGGCATAACTCCCGAAAGTATATAAGAAGTAATAAACAATATACAAAGGTTTTCTTGGGTAGTCTATAACACCTGCGCGTACCCGAGATAAAGAAAGAGATCTCATCCTGAGCTAGCCCGGAACGAACCAAATCAAAGGGCAACACCACGTCACCAACGACATTTACGCATCAAATGGCGATCCAACGAGAGACCAACGACATTCCGCCACAGTTTTCTTCTTGTTCTTTATCTGATTACTCTCCCCATATGGAGAGCTGACACCCCCTAGGACTTAGAATCCTGTGCCTAGGGTCAGATGCATGTCGTGGAGCAGACAGACCTGTGGACCAGACAGAGTGAACACCTGGAAGTGGGTGGTCAGCCAAGCACCAGGTATGAGAGCGAGGAAGAGGATGATATGAAATGCAGGTGAAATGGATGAATAGAAAGGTAATGATGGGGCAGGTGTTGGAGTGAGTGGTGGGGGGAAAACTGGAGAACCCAGAGAAAACCCACCCAGATACCGCTTCGTCCACTACGAATATCACTGTGGGTCTATGGGATCACACTTGGGCTGCCTTGATGATAGACAGTCTAACCACTCAGCCATGGTGCTGCCCATTGTTAAGTTTTAGTGTCATCAAATCCAGGAATGGAAGACAATTATTATTTACAATTTACAATTTGAATTTTATGGTCTTATCTTGTAAATTTGTAGATTTTAAAGCATCATTTATGTTTATCAGGAACAATAGCAAAAATATCATCCACATGTGTATACCAAGTTTTAAAAATTAAAGGAAATGCTTTAGTGACTTATATTTCAGAAAAGCTCATGAAAAGATCAGCAAGAAATGGCAAAAGTGGACTACTAATTGCTAAGCCAGAAGTTTATTGAAATAAATTTACATTCAAATTGAAAAAAATGTTGATCCAAACAAAGATTGGTAATTATTATTTATTTATGCCAACAAACTTACTGTTGGTGTTTTTAAACACACAAGCCATGTGTGGGCAAAGTTTGAGAGGTAGGTCTGTGGTTCAAATCCCAGTTGTGGCATTGGATTTTTAAGTTCCAGTTCTACCTCTCAAAGATTGGTAAGCTTAACAAAATCATTAGTTTTTCTCTAGGAATGCTAGGAAATAAAGCAATTACATCAAAATAAACAAGTACATCATTAGCAAACAATACTATGCTGCTGATCTTTCCTAATAATCCCCAGGGCATCCTCTACGTAGAGGTTACCATCACTGCCTGGCCACTGCATCCTCCAGCTGACTCCCCCAACCGTAAGGCGACTACTTGGCCTTTTAGGGACACTAACTCTCTCTCAGGATAGCTCCTCAATGTTATTAGCCCCTTATTAGGCTGAGTGCACCCCATACCAGACCTTCCAGTGGGGAAAAATCTCATGCCGGTACAAGAGATCGAACCCAGGTCCTTCATGCCAGAGGTAGGCATGCTACCAACTGAGCTATGGAGGCAGTTGCTGATCTTTCCTACCAATTCAAAATGATTTTTAACACTTAAACTCTGAAATTTATCAAAAGTACTGAATTTTTTATTTAACCACTTAGCTAGATTTATACAATTTATAGCTGAATTCATGCAATTTATAATAGGTCTCATTTTATTTCCTGGATGAATTTTGGGAAGGGATACATTCTAGGTAAAACTAGATTACTGACTTTTACAATACATATTTCTCTATTAGGCATAATTTTCACTTCATTAAGAGTTTTATTAAAAGTTTGCAATGCATGATTTTAATGAGTCTTTATTAATTCTTATATAATCCTCACATTGAAGTAAAAGTTCTCCTGTGTAAACCCATTAACGACCAACCTATTGTGTTTTTTTTTTCAAAAATTAATAAAAACATACGTATTGTATTTGTTTATAGTATGTCAACAATATGTTTTGTTTGCCTTTTTATTCACCCACTGTCCCAAAATCACCCAGTCTATAAATAGACTGCTGGATGTTAATGGTATCAAAACATGCTGTAATTATAAACAAGTACATTTCCATCAAGTTCATGTATTTTATGATTGAACTTTATTTCTTAAAGCAATTACAGATGATTTAAATCCAAACCACTTATTAACTGAAACATTTGCTATGGTAGAAGCTTATTATCAACTGTGGTAAGGGTCAAAACATCTGTGGAAAAGTGTTACAGCACATTTTTTGCAGAATCTCAAGTGACATGCAATCCTTCAAACTTGTTTTCATTTCTTCTCAGTTTTCATTTGAAGGCCATTTTCTGGAACTTTTGTATACTTGAAAGCACATCTTTTGTATTAGGTTGGTCGGTCTTAAAGTTACCAAATTGAATGCAGTGATTGTAATGAAATATATATAGGAAAAACCAAAAGAAATTTGGAAATTAGATCCAAGGAACACATTAGAAACATTAAGAGTAAACAATTAGAAAAATCAGCGGTTGCATTTCACTTTTGGACAAAAAATCATGACATAAAGCTAGAACCGAAACTTCTCAAACACATAACCGGAAAACAAGAACTGTCTACATGGGAACAAATCTTTATTTTACAAAATAGAAAACGAGTATTTAATTTCGACATTCCTCAGAGAGACATTTTCAGTAAGTTCATTGAACCGCCACCAGAAGAAACACCAGAAGAAGCATCACCATCTGCACCATGAAACACCATGGAAACCCAGTTATTGTCCGGTTGATAATGGAGGAAAGTTAACCTTCGAAATGCGTCCCAGAAAAATATGTTGTAAGTGTTGTTCAGTGTTATTAATTAACTCACCTTTTAAATTAAATTAATTACAACACTGTTTTCAAACTTCTATGAAAGTGAGATAATATAGTCAGATTCATCCAAAATTACAATCATATCATTCAATGGATTTAATGATCTGCCTTGATTTCCTTTAGGGTGATTTTTACTCAAATTCTGCAAAATTTTACTGCATTTCATTTTAATCAATGATTTATTAATTTCATTTAAATCTTCACTGATAATTTTGATATCTGCAACATAATCATCTGGTATCAAAGGTTTATCTCAAAGTATTGGTCAAACTTCAATATCACAGAGTATCAGGATTATCAAGACATCAATGGTATCAAGATCCTACCCCTAGTTGACACATTTCATTATTAACAAATAACATCAGTACAGAATTTAAAATGTTGAAATACAGGGTATTTTCTTATGAAATTTGCACTCTTACTACTCATGACAATTTCCAAAAGGAAACTGATTTGTTTAGAGCTTTTGCAGTTTAGATGTTGATTATATTTGCTTAATACTAGAAGTATTATGCTTCAGAGTTCAATTTTGCACATTTTTAAAATCATATTTCTCTAGTTGCATGATATCCATCAAACTGAATGATGCACCTTTGGATAATTGTTGTTAGCTGATGCTGGATTTCTGACAATGAAGTCATTAACCCTCTTGCTCTCCAATATTTTTCACTGATGATATTGAAGAGAGCAATAGCAGTAATAGTAACCGCTTTTTAGAGAGCACCATATTTTTATGTTTTGGCAGTCACATCGCTCTCTCACAACCCCCAGAATGTCTGGAGGACCACACCTGTCGTTGGTTTACGGGTCTCACCGACCTGACCGGGAGAGTTATCAAAATAAATTCACCGACCATATCCTCTGATCACCAATCAGAGGACGCATTACATGCCACGACAGGTCAGCATGTTAGGGGTTAAGATTTTATAGAGAAATGGAGAGGTTGGAAAAATAAAGACTCCCTAGCCTTCGGGAACCCTAATAGCATCGGGGTCAGAAGAGAACAAGAGATGACCAAGGTAAGGTCAAATAGAAAAGTTACAGTGAGGAGCCAGTAAGTGGAAGTAATGTTCTGCTCAGCTTGGGTACCTTGTGGTCGCTATTCACATATCCCCTAGACGGAGATCCCTGAGTGAAAAAGTATAGGGGCTATAATATTGAAATCTTTGTGAGTTGCATCATCAATATATATTATATTTATCTACATAAAACACATGTCTTACGCGCTACCTTATTGATGATAGTTAATGTTTGCCTTCATTTCAAATTATGGCATATCACTTTTGCCATAAGCAATGGGAAAAGACAACTGTTAATTCATAACTTTGAAATGAACTCATGCAAAGGAAAACCTTCAAATATCTTCATCAGATATTACACTTATACCTTAGAAAATGTAAATATACAGCAAGGAATGTTTTGAAAATGAATGGCTTAAAAATAGAAAGGCGACAAAAATAACAGGAAAGGAAACAGAAGGTAAAAAAGAGAATACTTGACAAGCATTAGTTATTCTAATGAACTCTACATTTTTCAGTAGTACATGTTTT
>CM060964.1:242356517-242459993 GCA_030765045.1 Tenodera sinensis | reverse complement strand
CCCCTCCCTCCTTTGTCCCTCCCCTTATTTATCCCTCCTTCCCTCCCTCTTTGCTTGTTGCCTTCCCTCTCTCCTTCCTTCTCTCTTTCCCTTCCTCCCTTCCGTTTTCCCCTTTTTTCCCTCTCTCCCTGCCTTCCTTACTCCATCCCTCCCTCCCCCTTCCTTCCTCCCTTCATTCACTCCCTCGCGCCTTCCTTTCCTGTCTACCTCTTTTCTTTTTTTCTTTCCTTTTTCTTTTTTGTGCATGTGGAGTCATACAGTTTTGCAACAGTAGCCACGCATTCCATTTTAAACTAGCTTCACTTCGCACTACACAACAGAGGGATAAGTAGAAAACATGATGGAGAGTTAAATCATGCGAGTGACTGTTACAGAGACATGGTTGTACCCGGCATAAATTTCATTTCTAACAAAATAAGCAGTTTATCATCACAACTAGTGATGGAACGATACCTCTATTTCTCTATGACTGACACTTAATGCCGATACTGATTTTTTAAGCACTGATAGGCTATGCTCTTCCTCTTCTTATGCTGATTACCGTCCCCTTACACCCCTAGGACTTACAAACCAGTGTCTAAGGTGAGAAACCTGTCGGGGAGCAGAGGGACCTCTGGACCGGGCAGAGTGAACACCTGGAAGCAGGTGGTCAGCCAAGCACCAGGTATGAGAGTGAGGGAGAGAAATTATATGAAATATAGGCGAAATCGATTATTGGAAAGCTGACAAGGGAGCAATTGGTGAAATGAGTGGCTTTGGAAACTGGAGCACCCGGAGAAAACCTGCCCCGCCGCCGCTTTCGTCCACCACAAATACCACATGCGGATCCCTGGGATCGAACCCTGGCCGCCTAGGTGGTAGGCTAGTGCTCTAACTGCTCGGCCACGGTGTTAGTCCCATACTCAGTACTCGGTATTCTGTTTATAAAAAGCTGTAAAGTGATAGCTTGTTTATTGAAATATGCTCTTATTAGTAGTTTTCTGCATATAGGCATGTAATCAATTTTGCTTTTTCTCATCACCTTCAGAAGTCGCGACATCATGTTCTGACAGCGACAGGAAACACGTACATTGCTTTTCTATTAGAAGTAGGTACTGCAAACTTCACTCGGTGTATGAATGTAACATGCTTCTTTAAATCCGTTGTACATTGTGACTTGCCACCGCGCTGAAAGGTTTTTCTGCATATTTTACACACTGCGACCCTTATTTTCTGACCTGCTAAACCTACAGTTATTAGTGCAAACCTGTGAGCGGGCTGCGCTCAGAGAGTACCGGTTCACCAACTCTGGCATACGAATAAGTATTTTGAAAATTTAAATAAATAAAAAGGAATATCTCGGAAATGGTTTGCTCTACAAAGAAGTACACTCACATACATACACAGAAACACACGGTCGTTTTCCTAAACTTGCCCCCGGCTCATTATACACATTGCCGGTGAAATCTCGACATCGAATACTTTCAAGACTTTCCTTACTGTACGCAGTAGAGAAGGTAAAAATATATACCTATTACTGAAATCACACTTGCAAAAACTGTCTTTAAACAAACACCTTGGGGGCATAGTAATTAATGAGATAACGCTGGACAATCCCCCCAATCTGCACCACTGATTGGAGTGGCAGAGACATACTTGAGAAGGGGAGACAGTGCGTTCTATGTCGGTATAAAATGCTTCAATTCAATTGATACCGTTGTTGAACAAAGGTACCCTAATCCTGTTGGTTAAGAAGGGTGTGGTTTGGCTTTCTCATTTTATATAATCAATTAGCTAAGTTTATTCGCCACAAGAGTTGGCATCTCAGACCTTGAACGTGCTCAATTTTAGGCAGGAAATTCTCAAATTTCAACATCCGGGAGAGTAGCAGCACCACCTGAGCAACTCGCGAAAAGAACGCACCAAAAGCATTTGAGATGCAGCGCAATACACGCCGCACAAACACAGACGGTAACTCTAGATGGCAACTTGTACATGCCAATATAAACTTTTGTGGAAATGCCGCTCCTTGTTTGCTACCCTGTATCGAGTTTTATCGAGACAACGTTTTAAATAACCGATACCGGTGAGTCACCAACTAACAGACCATGCCTTATAGGTACGAAAAGTATTATTACATCACATAGATTACTATAAATCTACGGAACTTAACAAAGAAATCATGAAACACGATAGAATATACTAAGCCAAATGGTATAAAAGTCTGATGTGTTGCACTCTCATGACTTTCTCTACTGGCTCTTCTACGAAACCTTATTCTTGTATCTACTTCTTATTAATCGAGATAAATTTTAATTACACATTTAACACTTAGTTGTTGGCATATGAATAATACAGTGGTTAGATTTTGAAAAGCGGGTCCTAATGTGATAGCTTTGAAATTGCATGCCCACGAAAAAAGAAAGATTATGGACTTATTACTTGAAAAAGTATGAGCAGTTAAAATGCAAACCAATAACAAAGAATGTATGCATATCGGAAATGATTAATGCCACAAACAATTTTAATTGAGGTGAATTATGCACTTTAATGGTACCTATATGCATGGTAAGATTTTTGTAGTTCTTACAGTTTACCAGCTATGCACAAGTCATTCAAAATGAAGAGGTCTTCACAAGCTATTTCCAGATAGTACAAGATATACGTTTTGTTTGTAACGCAAATGTCTTGACGCTCGAGGTTAGGTACCTCACACCACTACGTTGCTGGGCAACACATGGCCGGTGGGGAACGCCCGACAATGAGTGCGTCGAGAACAAAAAGGTTCTAGACAGTATGAGAAGCTTCGAAAGAACCTGTGTTTCCAGAGAAATCGACGGGACCTAATACTCGGCTATATCAGTGAGTCGCACGGACAGAGAAGCTAGTTTTTAAATGAGTATTGGACCAGCGGAGTCTTGAGGCAGTTTTAGTATAGTCAGTTTAGTTAATCGTCGTGTTGGAGTTGTTTGCTTTGTTAACAGTGTACGTGTCAAGATTGCGATAGAACAGATCAGCCGTGAGTTTAAAGCTTATGACAAGTTGTAAATTGTGTTAACGATAAAACAGAGGACTGTGTTTCATGATTCAGTTTAGACGAAATAAAGCAACTGGAGTTATTTGTAGCAGTAGCTTAATTAAACTCGTTAGAGACATTTTGAGAGAGAAAAAACCAATAAGCGTAGTCGAGGGTAGAGGGATTTTCTTGAAAACCTTACTGTCGCATCTCTGGAAGATACTGAACTCAAATACCACGTTTGGTATTTGTTCAACTTTTTCTTGAGTTATAGTGTACACAGACTGACATACATGCAGGAATCTTTTCCTAAAAGGGCCTTTTTATTCAGGGTGCCACAACATGTGTAACCCCGATGAAATCTCGACATCGAATCTTTCCACAGCATACAATACTTTCCCTTCTTACTTAAGAATAAATAGTAGAGAAAGTAATAATATGCCAGAGTGACACACCAGTCCTCCTCATACATAGAGAAAATTAAAGATATTTACAGAAATTCCACAATTTCAATGACAACCATACTACAACCATTACATTAAGAATGTAGCATATCTGTCATGTTTTTAACGTGTACATGTATACGGACAAGGGTCGTCTCCTTAGCACGGTGGTAGCGTTGCCACTTACCAAGCGGGGGAACCGAATTCGATTCTCGGTACCGTCGTGGGGATTTTCTCCCGCTGGGAAAACTGGCACAGGGTGCACCCAGCCTCGTTAGGTCCCTGAGTGGCCAATTAAGGAGATACTTTGAGAAGTAGCGATCCCTGCTTACGCAGACCACATAACTGGTCCGAAGTGATCGGGACGCTGACCACGTCCCACCCTCCAGTACTGCACCCCACTAATGACGCCTGTGGGGGACGCTGCGACCGGGTGGTATGCCTTGACCCGGAAAGGGTGTTGCAACGCGAGGTTAGTTTTATACACAGACAAAATGTTAAGAAATTGTATAAACACTTCGGAATATCTATTACATGTGTTATTTTAATGAAGGAAACAAGGCGACGCTTCTCATTATGCATTCCTATGTTAGTACTATTTATAAAAAAACTCAGAAAATGACTCAAAATTTAGTGCATGAGTGAACAAAATAGTGGAAACGAAAGAAGGGAAAAAAGTACAACATAGGTCTTACAATACGCGTACTTACAATGTATGCACGGTATACGGTCGTTTCAATATAGACGAGCAAAATGAAAATGATAGATGTTTTGTGAAGCAACTACATATCGATAAATTGTAATATAAATAGACAAGCAACGATTAACATTTAACCTAGGGGTGTTAATGAAAAAAAATATCAAAATTAAGTAAACTACTCACTTATATAATGGAAGCATAAAAAAACCGTAAGAATAGAATTAGACAAGATATGAAATATATTTCACGGTAATGTCAATATTTAAATTACTATATGGAAATGAGTCATGTGTCCTAACTAAAATTACAGGATTGCAAGCAAATCATATGAGATTTATATGAAGAATAGAGCGAAAGAGATCTGGATAATATATTCCAATGCTGAACTTATTGAAGAGCTGGAGGAACGTACAAAAATACTGAGAATTAAAAAAAGGTTAACCTTTTTTCTAGAATACTTGCAAAGGACTTTCGTGAATACACTGTTTTAATATTCGGTCATATCAAAAGATTTCTCCACTCCTGTTTCTCATTCATTCTACATTATAACAATTTTGGCTACGTTATTCAGTTAATTGATTTATTGGATTTATATTAATTCTAGCATCGTTGTCAGTAAAACTAAATACGCACTCTCCGGCCTGATAAAAAACCGGTGGAAATAACGAATTAATTTGATGTATGTAGTAGAAGGGAAGGACAATTATGATGAAATCGAAGCTGGGTCCTCTCGCATTACAGGCAGCAAAGCTGCTACAGTGCTAGAGAGGTGGTCAAAGAAATATTACTTACTAATACTTTATTATCACAGCCATGAACATTATTCACGTTTATGAGGCAAGCTTTTGGGCAATGTTTAATTCACTGCATCGAACTGTTTTATCCTGTCAATGATATTTTTCTGTCCTTCAAGAGTATTATTACTTTCTGGCGGTATCAATTAAATCTAACAAAGGAGGCATTTATGAAATAAACTGCGTAAACAAGTTTATATCCACAGATTTGGCATGGACTCAAGATTTTAGGATTCAAGATTTCAGGAAATCGAAAATGTTGCTGCTTAGAGAGTGATGAATGTACATTCTACTCAGTGCATACCGCACGATTATATCTCCATAATAGCACTCCCTCACTTCGTGGTTCCCATTAATAACTATTAATACAGCTAAAAATTAGATTTTTAAAGCTGTGTGTAAGATATATTAATAAAGTGATAATATACCTACCTCAAAGAGATTCAGATTTAATTAAATTGTAATTATTGCTTCCCTATATTTCTTTTAGTACCTCAGTGAGTTTATTTTAATATAAGAATAGATCGGTATAGATATTATAAATGTACCTATTATTTCCATGTTATTCCGTAACGACTGAAGCTTGTACGCAAATCACAAACACAGGTCCCACTTACAATGCACAGTGTCTTCCTAGTCTATCGTCAGGAGTTAAACAGCGACTGTTCCTAATAGTATATCTCTATATAATCGTGGGAAGTGTAATATTACGCAAGCGACGAATAGTCTGAAGAGACGAGACGAAGTTCTGTCTTCTCTTTTTCTGGCATTATCTTATGTATTTCACACAAATTTATTGCATACTACATATTTTGGCAAAATTATTTGACATTATTTTGAATTAATGATTAATTAACAAGGAAAGCAATGTATAATGAACTTAGCCATTGCTACCTCAAGTTTTCTTTAATGCAATGCTACCGTTAAATAGCCATAACTACAGCTACGATGACTTAGTAATACTATAATTTAGGATACTTTGAGTCCATTGTTTCCTGGTTGAAGCCGTGACTCAAATCGATTTGTTTGAGAAAAAATATGTGTTGCACTCACGTGACTTTGTCTACTCTTGTACTAACCATTCTTGCAAACTCTTATTCCTATATCTTCTTCGTGTTAGTTGAGATAAACATTTGCAGAAATTATCTTATTGATTGCTTCCTTTGCTTATTTCCTTGTAGGAGCAAGGGGAATATGAGAATACAGTAGGCTTTGAGCGATAGTCAAATCTTTTAAACCTTTGAGATTCCGTTCTCTTTGCACGATTAACAGATACGGAAGCAGATACTGAAAGCTTCCTTAAAATGTGTAATATGCATTCGGATTTGAAATTATACATAAAGTTTGAAGATAACTTATTTATACAAGCAAAATTTTCTTTAGATGCAAACAGCAAGAGATTTCAAAAAAAATCTCAATGTTTAGGGGATTTTTAAAGGAACCACTCCATATAGGAAATTTACATTTTTTAGAAATTGTATCATTCATTTTAAATTTTGTTACATTGGCACAAATTAAGGATCATTTACATAGACTTAAGATAATAGTTTTTACGAATACTAGGATATTATGTCCTCCACAAAAAAGACACCTCAAAGTTACGCAGTGCAGATATTACGACCCTGCTTTGCAATTGTGGTGATGAAGTGTATATTTATTTAAGTCACTTATTAATGTTTAATGCTCGTTCTTACTGCATGCGCAGCGGACACTGATGATACTTGCAGTGGAATTATGTTTTCCAATGCAATATTAGGGAAGAAATGTTCCAGACCTAAGTTCACCATATCTTCCTGGCATTTGCCAGGGAAGGACTAAGGGAAACCTGGAAATCCCTCAGTCAGGGAGAATGGCCCCTGTGGGATTTGAACTGCGGGCCTCCCGTTCACGTGTTCTTGTCCTGACGACTCCGGCTGCCAATATAGATATACATAAAGCGGTAGTATATAGAATTGCAATTGTATATGTTTTATACCTAAACGGTATTAGTAGGTTTTTAGTCAATACAACGAATATAAAGAAAAGTGAAAGATTTTATTTAAAGCCGTACAAAATATATATCATACTTATTTTGGAAATATGTGAAGAAGGGTAACAAAATGGCAGTTTTACGTAACTCCCAGCGTTCCGGCGTGTATCCCACTGCCTGCCAATAGAGTGATGTGGAGACTTCAATGCTGGGATACAAAGGGAGCTTCGGATAGACCACGCCCGTCCTGCTAGTTCTTGAAAACAAGAGACCAAGGTCAGAGCTGTTTTTCACTTCTTCTATTTTTGTTTGTGTTTGTTTTGGAAGTCCGAGGCGATGTCGTAATTGTCTGGACTAGTCCAATGTTTTTGTTCTTGTCCCAGCTGGTCCAGAAATTATTGCGACAACTTGGCCACTTAAGGATAGCCAAATAAGGACCAGGGTTGAATACTCTAACCTCTCTCCGGAAATACCACATTGCAAGAAATAATGTGCATTTCAATTTAAAGTAGCACGAGGACCTTGATTGCTTGCCAAGAACTCTTAACAGCCGGTTTCACTAGTAGTATTCTAACGCATCCTTAAATGCTTAAAAGATTCATTAAATTATTATATATATTAGTATATTATATCTTCTTCTTCTTCTTCTTCTTCTTCTTCTTCTTATTATTATTATTATTATTATTATTATTATTATTATTATTATTATTATTATTATTATTATTATTATTATTATTATTATTATTATTATTATTATTATTATTATTATTATTATTATTATTATTATTGTCATTGTCATAATTGTCAACAACAACAACAACAATAATAATAATAATAATAATAATAATAATAATAATAATAATAATAATAATAATAATAATAATAATAATAATAATAATAATAATAATAATAATAATAATAATAATAATAATAATAATAATAATAATAATAATAATAATAATAATAACAATAATGATAATAACAACAACAACATTTTGCATATAAAGATTCTGAAGGCATGACTATCTATAAACCTCATTCAAGCGATTGATTAAAAAGGAAGTTATTATTTATGCCAACAAACTTACTGGTGGTGACTTTAAACACACAAGCCGTGTGTGTGAAACGTTTAAAAGGTAGAATTGGATCTGAAAAATCAATGCCACAGCTGGCATTTGAATCACGGACCTTCCAATTACAAGGTAGGTGCTCTGACCATTAAGCTACTGTGACAACCTTCCAGGATGACACTAAATTCTCCAACCAATTCATATTTCTCCCAGTAAACCACAAAGGCAGTCTCACATCAGAGACAATTACCCCAATGGTGACTTACTATCGTAAGTACTTTATAATCTCGAGATTAAATAACCTTCAGATGATAATTATTATTTGTTTATGCCAACAAACTTACTGTTGGTGTCTTTAAACACACAAGCCGAAGGGTGTGTGGTTCAAATCCCAGCTGTGGTATTGAATTTTTCAGTTCCAATTCTACCTTTTAAAAAGGAAGTAGTTTCCTTTATTGCATTAAAAGGTTTCTAGTGTCCAATCCATGAAGTCAGATTCCACCCCACTCCCTTCCCGCCCCCCCCCCCCCCTCTCTCTCTCCCCCACTGTGTGTAAATAATTCTTGGGTTTATTTTACGACACTAGCAACTGTCACGGTCATATCAGCGTTGCTAATGTACCAAGATTTTATTTTGTTCCGCAGGTATTTTTATAACATGTTGATAAAAATACTGACATTTTATTCCATTTAATACACTTAAAATGCTGGGTACAGGAACCAGCACTCTAACAAATGAACCACCCGAAACGGTGTGCGTATGTCTGTGTGTGTGTGTGCGTGTGTGTGTGTGTGTGTGTGTGTGTGTGTGTGTGTGTGTGTGTGTGTGTGTGTGTGTGTGTGTGTGTCACATCTTCAGCCTAATTTTAAATACGCTTTTTTTTTTTTCTTTCTTATATTTGAGGTGCTTGGGGCTGCATAATGGTGAGCCACACTTTGATCAAAATTGAGATTTTTGCGCTTTTGGTACCTGCTATAGGGGATGGCAAGCCACAGGCAATGTGATGTTTGAAGAAACTGAGAGATGGCGACACACGTTCAGTTGCTATGTGTAGCACCAAGAAATAATGTGCAGTTTCTGTGCTTTAAAATGGCAAGCCATAAGCAAAGTGGCATCTTGCAAAGGAAACAGAGTGTGTTGTTCCGATGAAATAATGTATTGTGGAACCAACATACAAGCAAATTGTTTTGAGAGTGAATCCTGACCCAATGACAGTATTGCAGATGGGGATTATCACAAAATCCATGAGATCTCCCATCATAATCAGATGTAACCATAAACAAAATGTAATTATTTGGCATACCATATTATAGCATACGACACGGTGGCTTATCATGACAATGCATACGTACACTATTCATAAATAATACTAATTATAATGGAACCATGAACTATGTGACGTTGCATAAAAATGTAACATAGAATCATTTTTATTTTTAAGGGTGAGAAGTACTTGAGTGATGCAACCAAAAAGAGAATAGATTACAGCGAAATAAGACCTTCATGTACTTGCCATCGGAAATGACTGGAGCACACTGTTTAGGGAGACTTCTGTGAAATTAATGTCCAGAAGCTTGGCCGTCCTGCACAGACATGGATTGAAACCTTAATACCAAAATACAATCGGCCATTTCCTATATAGCACAAGAAACTGTCTAACATCATGGACCTCCTTCCCTGTATACCTGCAGTGCATCATGGATTTTATTTACCCCGACTCAATATGAAGCCACAGAGTGGATTGGTGAACCTGAATTAATTTATGGCAGTTTCTTAGGTGACACAGATGATAATATGAATGGAGATCAATGAAACCAAATATTTTCCCTGAAACATTGGTAATACATAATGAAAAGCCACAAATTTTTATGTATTCCTTGTACTTAATATTGTTTTACACTATTTAAAGTAATAAAAATGTTCCATTCCATGTGGAAAGAATATCTAAAGGTATGCAGTACCGTATAAAAAGATTAAAGTTCCCCTTATACACATCACCTGATTTATGGAATTGTTTAAACTTTCATATGTCTCTCCTGTAAAATTCATTTAAGGTGGCTTCCCATTATCTAGCTCCAAAAGTGTCAATCGTAGTTTGTCCACATCACCACAAATAACAATAATAATGATAATTAACTTTGTACCTTCCAAACATCTTTGCAATAATACGTTCCAAGACTACATATGTCAGTGATGAAGAATCATATACTTTCTCAAGTTTTAGAGTGGTAAAGATTTAAAGTACATAACCGTTTAGAGTGAAATTACATTAAAACACTTTTATCAAGTGGAATATTCTGTTTTAGTAACAAATTCATTTGCATTCTTAAACAAATAGTCAAATGCTCTGTTCAGCTTAACGTCATAATCTTCCTGATACTGTAAAATGTATTTCTTTTCTACAGTTATACGCACAAGAAGCTTAAACTTTCATTGTAATGTTGAAATAAAATAAAAAATAGTTTTCTATCATGTAGGTATCGATATTTCTAAAAGGCTTTCTAAGGTTTTAAAAGTAGAGTATGTGAAAAATATATTGTTTTCCTACCACTTAGGTGGAGATGGTATTGCGTTAGATCCGAAAATACTCAATTGATATTTTACTGGAGACGTAGGTTTCTAAGTCATCTGAATAACTGCAAATTTTTCATTATAGATATCTCCCCAAAATGATTTTAACAAGCTTTAATTTAAGCCCTAATTCTTCTAAATAACTGTGAAATGAAACCTTAATGAATTTTCTATAACTAGGAAGCAATATGAGCTATTTAGAAACTTGCAATAAGAGGGACGTTTGTGTCCTTATGCCAAATGGTAGCATAGAACATTGGCGAATATTTCTATTGTATGTTGAAGCTTACAAAGCAACACGTTTTTAAATGAGCCATTCTTGTTTATTACGCATGGCAATAAAAAAAATCGATACGTGATTCATACAGTTGAGTATTGCCTCTGCATCCTGCATATGAATACACTCCCTACCTTATTTGTAACATATATAGAGACAAATAACTTACTTGTATTTTTTCGTTTTCTGCATTAAAAATGTATCATTTACGCTTTTATTAGCGTTAATGCAAGTTTTTTTGTAAATTACTAATATATTTTGTCCCGTAATTGTATTATTGTGTTGCACATGTTTTAAAAATCTTATTAGGTAAGTTGATACTGAAGTTGTTATGATTTCGTGCACGCAGACGACGATCTGCCAAGAAAGGATCCCCTATACCGCACATACACAATCACATACCGTGACAGATAGAACAAAACAAATAGAGGATAATGCAATAGGAAACCAGATGACAGTTTCCCGGTTAGCAACCCTATATATAGCACACGATCACAGGGGCAAGGTGGCACAAGAACATCCAGGCTTCTTGTTCTTCGAGACGTTCCTTAGCCTCATCCTCACCATGAAGTACCTGGTAAGTAAATACACCTTACTGTTACTCACGCTTAATATGTTCATTTATTGTTGTTTCGTTGCAAGCATTATTTATATGTAGATTGCTTGCTTCTCAGTTAATAGAACATCTGCGGGCTATTTCTGGGGCGCTAAATGTGATTCTCGAGAAATCTGCTATTTATAAGCACAGTTCCTTGGTATTTTCAGAGTCAGTCATAAGACGTGTATGTGAGTGTTTGGTGTGTCTTCCAGTTATTTAATAAGCAGTTATCCAAATGACAGGGTACTTGTCGGGCAAGTACTTGAATACCTAATCTATAGGATGTATTTGTGTGTTTCTGTTTAGCACATTATGATTCACTCAGAATAATGGCCACACCTATATGGCACTAAGATGTGAACCGCAAAGTTCAACGAAAAGAAAAAGAAAGTATGTATATGTTATCATTGAGAAAATTAAGGTTTATCAACCCACCGATGTGGCTATTTACCTACTCCACTTCAGAATTCGATACCGAGATTTATGAATTACACACATTTTGGAACTTCCTGTAAAAAAAAGTTAGTTACATGTGTTTGTGATTGTGTACCTGTCTTTTGTGTGTGTGTGTGTGTGTGTGTGTGTGTGTGTGTGTGTGTGTGTGTGTGTGTGTGTGTGTGTGTGTGTGTGTGTGTGTGTGTGTGTAAAGCACAACACAAAAAGAACAGCAAGTTAAATACCAAACTTGGTATTTACGTTCAGCATTTTCTAAGAATGCGACACGAATATTTTCAAGAAAATCCTCCACCCCAAATCACCCTTTAAAAGGAAAATTCTATTTCAAGATTTGGATTTTATAAAAATGGCTATAAAGATTTTGATAAAGATACCATAAGTTTAAGGCATTTTCATGGTAAATGAAACGTGTATCTTGAATTTTCTGGAAATACTTTGAATGACTTTTGCATAAGTGGTAAACTGTAGAAGATAGACCAAATCTTATTTCACAGAAAATGTAAGTCTCGTTAAAGCACACTATTTATGTCGACTAAATTTTTGTTGGTGGAGCTGACCACGTTTATGTGTGTCCTGTGTTTTTGCACATGTATGTGTGTTTGTGTGTGTGTGTGTGTGTGTGTGTGTGTGTGTGTGTGTGTGTGTGTGTGTGTGTGTGTGTGTGTGTGTGTGTGTGTGTGTGTGTGTGTGTGTACGCGCGCGTGTGTCTGTGAGCAGCAAAATTCAAAAAACGAAAAGTGGGTTAAGTATCAAACTTGGTTGGAAGGATAGGATCAGACAGACTTTTCCTCACACATGGTTAATAATGTAATTTAAACCTTAAATGTATATAACAAAATCTTCAGTGAAATTACTTTTAAGCCCCTAACATAGCCTAAGAATTCACTTTTTGGAATAATATGACTTACATAGTAAAGCTATGTGAATACATTGGTTTCTATGGTTTATAAAACCTTTTGTTCTCTTAATTTTTTCAGTTATTAAAATAAAAAGATTCATATAATCTTAAACATGATATGTTTATAAACACAGTATATGTTGCTATGCTCTATAACATTCATGAAGGTTTTTGTGCTCCATTGACCTAATGGATAATAATTACTGCCATTGTACGAATGTAGAATGTGAGAACTTTTCACTTGTTTTCTACATAAATGATCATATTTGAAATAATCTTAGAGGGTACTGACAATCATAATAAACCTGAAACCTAAATCCCTAGCACAACTGCCCATAAAGAGCTAAGGCTTGCCGTCCAGTCACTGCGTCCCCCCACCCTCTGCCCACTACAGGCATCATTGGTGGGATGCAGTACTGGAGGGTGGGACATGGTCAGCGCCTCGAGCCCTCCCGGCCAGTTATGTGGCCTTCGCGATCTGGGGCCGCTAATTTTCCATCAAGTAGCTCCTCAATTGGTCCCCCCAACGAGGCTGAGTGCACTCCGTGCCAGACCTCCCAGCGGGGGAAAAATCCCCATGCTGGTACTGGGGATCGAACCCCGGTCCTCCACGCCAGGACAAGCGGACTACCAACTGCACTACGGAGGCGGTCTGACAATCACAATACAGGTCTATATATTAAAACCTAAATCAAAATACCAAACACCAGTTAACTAAAACAAAAAAGTTAACCTTTTGTAGGAATATAACATGAATATGAGCAAATTAATTGTTCTTTCACACTAGCCGTCTGTAGGACAAAGACTGGAAAGGTAAAATGAGACTAAAAATCTAATGCTATAACCCAAATTTGAACCACGGATCTTCCCTTCTTCGTGTGGTTGGTCTAAAACTGAGCTAACATGACAACCTGTCGGCACAACACTAAATGCTCCAACTGATTCACATTTTTCCGCATTCGCATTCTCAAAATTCCGGCATGACTCACATTTTTCTGCTAAACCACAAGGAGATCCCAAATTCATAGAGATAATGGCGGATAATACTATGCTTTAATACGGCCGTACTACAATGCTGGACGTAAACCGGAAGATAAGTATTTCAAACGCGACTATGGAATTGAACTTTTCAGTCTGATTCTGCCTTTGTAACTAAACTCTGTTTGAAACAGAACATAATTCTAAAACAAATACTTTGATAGCTGTCTAAGCTTCACGCCCTTTGTAAATATTTAGAAATTATTTTTAAACGATATACTTTGAAGTTAGAATTCCAGCTGGACTTGCCTCGTGGCACATTTGATGGGTACCTGTGAGCTCCTGTAAGACTCTTGAATTCGGTTCCCGGCTGTATTGAGAAACTTTTCTTTTATAACGAAGGTTACCCGACATATGCTGAGTCTAACGTATGAATGTGAATGTGCTTACACGTGTGTTCCAGTTATTTAAAAACCACTTAGTCTAAACAAGGACTATTGCTGGACAAATGCCTGAACACATGTTTTATATTCATTATACATGACGCACTTGTCTTACGTCAACACGGTTGACTTTCTATCATTCTCATTTCTATATAGCTCAAAGAAGAGATTCACATTTATCCTAGGTAATGCCGCGAGTGATTGTCAATTTATCTAGAGAATTTGACTGTCACGAGTTGCATTTATTAAGACTATTTCACGAATAAAGAATAATATAGCATATGAAATGTTACTTAAATGCTTATTGTAAGCACTAATCTCTTAAAAGAAAAATGTAGCAGGCATACATAGGCACGGCCTTTAAGATCATCATATTGATGCTCCAATCCTTTAAGATGCTGGCAATGTCGGGAGTTGGAATATCAGCTGTTAATTTTTAATTTCGTTCAATACAACATTTGTCAAACTGATTACAAACATATTTCCTGTTGTATTCTTTCTTCTGAGGTTTCCCTCTTTGAAGTATTTCATCTATTTCGGCATCAGATAGTTCACTGAAGCGAGAGTCAGCCATTTTTGACATTTGAATAGTGGCTCTGTAGCGTCAAATTACGTAAACTCTTGCGCATATGTAGGACAGTGCAGCTAGATTCTCTAACGTGATCAGAAAAGTAGAGGAGGTGATAATGAAATTTGATAAACTTTTCGTAAATGAAGGCTGTCATTAGTTGAAATTGTTATGGACACGATTGGCTGATTTCAGCCAAATCACGCATGAGTGGAATAGTGCTTATCAATTATCAATTTAGCATGAACTTTCTTTTTTGGGCATTTAAGTACTATTTCAGGCCCTGTAAGAAATACAGAGTCTTTATTTTCGAAATGTAACTATAATTTGATTCATTGCAATATGTTGTTAAAGGTGCTAGTGCATTTCCTATACTTGTGCAACAGCTGCAGAATCTATTTGTGGAAATTAACCTTCTAGATGTATTCACTATCCTCTCCATAATTTCCAACCTCTTGTAAATACATGGATCTTGTTATGATCTCACTATTCTTGCGATATTTAACCTTAAATGTCAGTGGTAGTTTACATCACCTTTTCTTGCAATATGGGAAGATACTGTGTTGAATTAATAACAATAGTGGATAATCTTGTTTCTAGAAACACCTGAAGAACTAACTGCACATATGAATGTCTACAAGGAACCTTTATCTCTGTCACGCTCAGACCATCGTCACGACTGCTTTAAGAACTCTCAGTAATTGGATGTCTAGTATCTTGTTTCCTGGTTGATGAAAGATTTTCAATCGCATTACCGATTACTGAAGGTAACACTTCCACAAGGTGAAAGTGTTGTTTGTATGTTCCTCCAGCCCGATAGCAATGGCAGTGACAATGGCAGCCTGTATTGCGTTACCTTCCACAAACTCATTGTCAAGTTCAATAACTCAGGTCATAAAACTAGTTGTGTTATTTGTGCCACAGATTTTCGAAGGTGATAAAATCCTTGCAATGTATGATACGACAGATGTTGAATATTCTTCTTGTTCAGCGGATTACTCAACTCTTTCTAGAACTTAGAAGCCAATGCCTTGTGCCAGTAGCCTGTCGAGGAGCAAGCACACTTTGGATCATGACATATCCGGGAGGTTGATCAGGCCATGACAGGTACCGTGGTGAAGAGGAAGGAAATCAAATCTACTGATGAAAGGATGAGAGTAAAATTTGCGGATAATATTATGTAACCCAGGATTCGCCTAACGACCGAAGAAAACTGCGTAAACTTGCGGCAAGGTTGGTCGGCACAGGCATTTGAACCTACGACTTCCAGAATACGAGTCACACACCTCGCTAGGTGGTAGGGAATCTAGCTGGACAAAATTAAGAAAAGTCAACCTTTTACTTTCTCTATCAGTTACCCATGGTGAATAAACAAAATCCTGATTTCAGTAAAAAGTTCGGTGTATATTGTTTCGCCGTTTTGAGGTACCCTGAACTCGCGATTGCATGTCTGTGTGTGTGCTAGTCTGTATTGGTGTGTGCGTGTATCTGTGTGTGTATGCCCTGTGTGTGTGTGTGTCTGTGTGTGTATGCCCTGTGTGTGTCTGTGAGTATGCCCTGTGTGTGTGTCTGTGAGTATGCCCTGTGTGTGTGTGTGTGTGTGTGTGTGTGTGTGTGTGTGTGTGTGTGTGTGTGTGTGTGTGTGTGTGTCTGTGAATATGCCCTGTGTGTGCCAGTCTGTATATCTGCGTATGTGTGTGTCTGTGAATATGCCCTGTGTGTGTGTGTGTGTGTGTGTGTGTGTGTGTGTGTGTGTGTGTGTGTGTGTGTGTGTGTGTGTCTGTGAATATGCCCTGTGTGTGCCAGTCTGTATATCTGCGTATGTGTGTGTCTGTGAATATGCCCTGTGTGTGTGTGTGTGTGTGTGTGTGTGTGTGTGTGTGTGTGTGTGTGTGTGTGTGTATCTGCGTATGTATGTGTGTGTCTGTGAATATGCCCTGTGTGTGCCAGTCTGTATTTCTGCGTATGTGTGTGAGTGTGTGTGCTAGTCTATATTTGTGTGTGTGTTTCTGTGTGTGTGCCAGTCTGTATTTCTGCGTATGTGTGTGTGTGTATTTCTGACTATGTGTGTATGCCTATATGTGTTAGTCTGTATTTGTGTGTATGTCTGTGTATATGCATGTGTGTGAGCTAATCTGTATTTGTGCATGTCTGTGTGTGTGCTAGTCTGTATTTGTTTATGTATGTACGTGTGTATGTCTGTGTGTGTCATTCTGCATTTGTGTATACGCATGTAGGTATACGGTTTACGAGTTATTCAAAAGTCACCCAGAGTAAACAGGACTGCATAGGCTATAGCCAGAAAATTCAAAATATGCATTTCATTTGTCATACAAATATCTTAAACATGTGACATTTTAATCAAAATCGTTAAGAGTCATTTTCAAGAAAATCAAAATTATCGAAAAATTTTCCATCTAAAGCGTAGTTTAGGGTGGGGCTATTTTCTTCAATATATTCGTGTCGCATCCTTGAAGGACACTGAACTTAAATACTAACTTTTGTTTTTAACCTACTTTTCATTTTTGAGTTATGCTGCCCACAGACTGACAGACTGACAGACACACACACACACACACACACACACACACACACACACACACACACACATGAACCTTCTTCTAAAAATTCTGTTTTTTGGATTCAGGGGTCTCAAAACATACATTTCCGGTGAAATCTTAACATCGAATTTTTGGGTGGGATACAATACTTCCCTTACTTACAGTAGAGAAAGTAAAAATGAAAGATCGCTTAAAAACTAAAGTTGGTATTTAAGTTTAATGTCTTTCAAGGATGCGACACGAAGAATATGAAGAAAGTTGCTCCATCCTAAACTACCTTTTACATGGGAAATTTTTTGAAAATTTTGATTTTCTTGAAAGTGGCTCTAAAGATTTTGATTAAAATGCCATATGTTTAAGATATTTTATGACAAATTAAATGTATATTTTGAATTTTCTGGCTATAGCTCCTGTAGTCCTGTTTACTCCAGATGACTTTTGAATAACTGGTAGGTAAACCGTAAGAAATAGACCAAATCTTGCTCTACAAAAATATATATCTTGCTGAAAGACACAATTTATGTCCGAATAAAATTTTTGTAGAGTGAACCATTTTGGAGATATTCCTTATTTGTGTGAGGTTTGGAAAACTTAATTTTTCGTTAAACGGAAGATCGTTATTAATTTTTTATATCTTAGCCGTGCAAAGAGGGCGGAATCTCAAAGCTTTAAACGATTTGACTCTCACTCAAAGCCTATTGTATTCCCATGTTCACCGTGTACCTATAAGAAAAAAAAGATAAGATACTTTCTGAAAATGTTTATCTCGACTAACACGAAGAAAATAAAGGAATAGGAGTTTGTCAGAATGGTTAGCACAAGAGTGGAGAAAGTCATATGAGTACAACACATCAGATTTTTTTTTTAAATTTATGTTACATGAACAGTTTGCTTCCTTTTGAATTATAAGGTTAAAAGTTACATACATATTCCTTACCTTTGCTGGGTTTAATGTTTTGTTTTCGGAATATTAATCTGGTTTTAATAATTCCGTTATTATTGTAATTCACATCCAAAGTAAATGATCACAAAGTCTATGTAAATAAGTACTTTTAAATCAAACAAGAAGAAACGCAATAATAAAAAAAATCTGATGTGTCGCACTCACATGACTTTCTCTACTCTTGTACTAACAATCCTTACAAATTCTTATTCTTCTATCTTCTTCGTGTTAGTTGAGATAAACATTTGCAGAAATTACATCGACCTGGGAATTTATTTTTTTTTTTCTGCGGCACTGGGTTAATCAGCTTTCTAAACCAAATTTTGGTATGCTGAATTCAAATCTGGTTTTCATGTTTTCGTACCACGTACCGTTTTCTTGCCATGCAGAAAGGAAATATGTAATATTAGAGTTTCTTTCTAGTTTTTAAGTGCAATTTAAAATTGGTGAAATCATTAAAACAAAGAAATTATCTCAATTTCATGGATGCAACAGTGTACACTGAACTAGAAAGTTTCAAACATACCTTATGATGTTATTTTCTCCTACGCTTTGCCGAAAACGAACGCTGAGCTGACTTGTGTTTGTGGTCCTGACGAATGCAGAAAGTGCAGTTTTAAGCTCATATTGCATCCGAGTGCCTTTAACTTTTCGAGCATGGTTTTAACAATGTGTTCATATTGATCATCTTTAACATTGCCAAAAGCTTGTTTATAACTTCACTGAATGAGTCTCAAGCTTAAACCTCTGTGTGTCTGTCATAGTTCTAAAATAAACGTCCTTCACGAGTTTTCGAATCAGTGGGCCGTTAAAATGCCTTCATTCGCTTTTGATTCAAACAATATTAGAAATTTCTGAATAAGGTATTAGAAACAACAACCACTTTTGTCCAAAGCTTTGGCAAATTGCTTCATTATCCCTAATTTAATATGCATCAGGGATAGTAAAACCGTCTGTGAGTCAATCAGCGGGCTATTTATTACACGTTTTGTCCCTGGCACTAAATGCTTTCTTTTTGGCCAATTTAGTTTCACCCTAGTGTCTTTCTCTGGCTCTGGATTACCATTCACACAATAAGCACGGAATTTCGTGTACCTTGCATGTTGGCCCAATAAAATATGGATATCTTAAGATCACAACACATGATCCACTTGTGTTCATTACATTTGACTTTCTCCATGAGAGTATACAAATGTTGGTAAGTTTTGAAGGGGATGTAGAGTGAGCTATTGGAACCAAAGCAAACATATTGCTTTTGTGCAGCAGAACACCTTTCAGACTTCTCTTGCTCAAGTCAATAAGCAGATGCCAATATTTTGCTTCGTAAGCTGTTCCAAGACGACTTATCAAGTTAGCGATATCACAACAATACACTAGTTCTCCTTCTACATAATAGTTGTTGAACTCTTTTTCTAGAAGTCTGTACCAATAGAAACATGTTCCAGGTGCTAAAAGATTGTCTTCCTTTAACCTTGAACCTAGAAGCTCACTTTTTTCTTTGGTAAAACCCAAATCACGTACCAAATCATTCAATCTTGTCTGCCTCAATGGATTTGGATTGTAATCTTCTAAATCTAGGGACCAATTTATTTCATCTTCTACACTCGAAATATAACTACTACTTTCTGGCAATATGGTAGTTGGTGATGGAAACACCAGGTACATGGGACACAGGCGTAATTGCTGATGGCAAGTTTCGATATATAATACCCACCTTGATTTTCCTATCGAATCCAGATATATTACACAGACAAAAATAAGTTCTTAATATGATTTTGTTTATAACAGAAATTGTTAGGATTGTTCACACCGCCCGTCCTGGATATACCTCTCGAGTTTGCCATTTTTTTCAATTAACATTCACAACACAGCATGTTTTCAAAAGAGACCAGTTGAGAAGAGGTTTAAAACTGGACTGCGATTCCAAGATAGGTTCCTATTTATGTATTATGAAATAAATGTTTATGAGATAGTTCCAACATTACCTATGCTGTAAACAGAGACAGACTTTGGTACAATATGACCTCATATGATTTAGCATGTTTGCATGCTTTAATGAACCATGTTGTAAATTGAATATGCAGTAATGTTAATACTAGCGTATCGAACTTTCAGTTTTGTGATGAATCAGAATTGTTCAAAATCTGCACGTGATACGCAAAAACTATTATTATTTTCGAAATCACAGCTCCGAGTTGACCATTATGATGCAAACTATTCTGTGCCGCAAAATCTTCGCAGGCTGGTGTTACCTTATTGCTCGTGTTCTTGCACATGCAACGGGAATATGGGAATACAATAGGCTTTCAGCGATAATCAAATCTTTTAAAGCGTTCAAATTCCGTTCTCTTTAAACGTTTAACACATAAAAATGAATAGCGATGTTCCATTTAACAGAGGTATAATTTCTCAAAATAAAAAAAAAAAAAATAAATAAATAAAAAAAAAAACATTAAGTACGATTTGGTCTCCCTTACGGTTTACCAGTTTTGCAAAAGTCATCCAGAGTAAATAGGACTTCATGAACTATAGCCAGAAAATTCAAGGTGTATATTTCATTTCTCATAAAAAATACCTCAAACATATGGCATTTTAATCAAAATCTTTGGAGAAATTTTCAAGAAAATCAAAATTTTCGAAAAATGTTCCATGTAAAGGGCAGTTTAGGGTGGAGCAGTTTTCCTGAAAATTTTCGTGTGGCATCCTTGAAAGACATTAAACTTAAATACCAACTTTGGTTTTTAACCGACTTTTCGTTTTTGAGCTATGCTGTTCAGAGACTGACACACAGACAGACATAGACACACCACACACACACACACACACACACACACACACACACACACACACACACACACACACACACACACACACACACACACACACACACACACACCTTTTTCTAAAAATGCTCTTTTGGATTCAGGGGGCCTCAAAACATATATTTCCGGTGAAATCTCGAAATCGAATGCAATCGAGTACAATACTTCCTCTACTTTACTAAAGGTAGTATAGGAAGTAAAACGAGTGGACTTCATTTTGCCCTCGAATTTTGTACACCCATGTTTTTCTATGTTTTGCTTAACGCCGCCGCTACCTATGTCATGAAATTGCACTTGCACTTGGTTTGACATGGCTGTTCGAAAGCCTATATTCAACGTAGGAATCTGAAAAATGTATATTTGTGGTGAACTTTTGATGTTAACCATTTGGGTGGTGGAATACAATACTTCCTCTATCTTAGGTAACCAAGTTGTGAATTCTAAACTTTCCACTTGCACTTAAGTTTAATGAAATAAAATTATAGCGACAAGATTTGTGGTAGCATATTGTTGGTTAACTTTCCCAGGAAATACTGCAAATGTTTTGTTGATGTTTTAGGCCATGGTACTCCTAGTCCTAGCCGCAGTGGCAGCCAACTGCTGGGCCGCTGATGCAGATCCTGCTGCAGCAGATAGCCACAAGAACTCCGAGACTGTGTACATCGCAGCACCGTATGCCTACTCTGCCACTTACAGCGTCCCGGTGGTCCACTATGGCTATCTATATCGCTAGACTTCCATTCTCTACAAGGATACCCGATGATGGACATCGCCATGGACAATGACTGAACACTCTTTTTGTCTCCTAAGCAGCTGAACACCCTATTCTTTCTGTATCTGTATCTGTTAGCTTCTATTAAAGTATTATTTTATTATTTTCTTCGCTTCATTCTATCTTTGTTATTCCCAACAATTCTAGATGAAATGTCAAAAACTAAAAGAGATCAAGATTATGATTCGATTAAGGACATTTGTTATCACCTACAAGATTTCCGAGTGAGATGGCTCCGCAGTAACCTGTAAGGATCGCATTCTGGAGGTCTGGGGTTCAATTCCCGTCGGATCTCCTGACTGTGCGTTTTATCATGGTTTCCTTGAGTTGGTAGGCCAATGCTGGGGTGATTTCTCTTTTACAACGAATTTCCTGTCCATCATTTCCTGTTCCCATCATTTCCCTTCGTCTCTTTCAAGATTAAAGGATCAGGGTCTGGCATATTGTAGCAGGACGGCTGTTTGTGCGCTTTGAAAGGCCCCCCCCCCTCCCCTGACAGTTGGCGGTTCTACCGAAGCCCCATACTTGAGTGGAGTTCGGGTGGATCGGGGCTAACGTGTGGCTAGCCGGTGCCAGGATATACTCCATCTGTAATCGTAAGCGCATATCGTCGTCCGAATCTGGTAACCCTTCGGGTGAACCCCTAATTCCTCCCTCCTATGGGTCACGTTAGAAAAGAATAAAGGCCGTTGCGTCCTATTTGCGATGCTCTGCTCCAGGTTTCTAAAGATCCATCCTGATGTGCACTCCTGCTCCTATCTCCAGGACTGCTTCCATTATTCTTTTCTGGCGGTTATATGTGTTGAAACTCATTACTTTCTTCTTGATGGCATCCACATGACACGCTAAAGGTTAACGCCTCCATCCTCAGGTAAAGTTGAATTGCAGTTGCCAAAGCCTTTGAAGCCTTTGAAAGCGTGCCATATGGGTGCCATCAAGAAGAAAGTAATGAGCTTCAACATAGATAACCGTCAGAAAAGAATAATCCGTGGATCATCACTCTAAATAAAAGAATCTTCATTGTTAAAACAAATGTTCTACTATCCTTGTTGTGCGGGAAAAGGTGCTTGAGAGAGCACTTCAGGCGTGCTACAAGATAACATTAAAGTAGCGGAGACGATGCCGGTCCTCAAGACAATGTACTTGTAACTATGAAAATCTAAAAACTCGCTGTTTTCTAACAATTATTTTGCCATTATTTATCATATATTCAGGACATGAAAATGTAGTACACACAACATTTTAGTAAGCTATGTCAAACCGTAATTAAAATATTAATACTTTTATTAATAATAAGTAATCACGTTTTGACATGATAATACAAAATTACCTTGGACCCTACGGTTTATCATACTCTTCCCAAAATTTTAAAATGAGCTTAGTATACACACATGAAGAACTTTTTGTGCAGGCATTTGTTAATTTTAGTTAGTTTAGGATAAATCACGTTTTTGTACCTAATAATGTATGTACCAACTTTTTCAGTGTGAGTTACAGAAAATTATTAATCTCAAAATAATTATTTAATAATTTTAATGAATGCAAATAATTTATAAATCCGTAATTTCTAAACTCTTCTGAACATTTCAAGGTATTAAGTTATAAACGTTGGTGCATGGAATATTTTCAATTGAGAAAAATGCTGAAAAGAGCAACTGAGAAAAATGGAGCTTAAAAGTTCGACGCGGTGCTAAATGGTACAGAACCAGTGAAATAGCCATTTGTGTTTTAAAATTTATTGATATAAATACCGGTTGTGAGGCAAGAAGGTATAATTTATAAGTATAATCGAAGTGGTAAAAACAAAAATTCCAAAATTGCTATAACCCGCCCCCTCCCCTTTCACAGTTCCAGGGTTTTACTGTTCCAGTGCCACGCAGGCAGTGCTAGTTCCTGAGATTCCTACAAATGACCGACTATAGGTACACGAAGCTGCGTGCTAGAAGCATCTGCTCGAAGTATCGGGAGAGCAAAAAGCTTACGAACCGGCTGCACGGTATTTTGTCTGTCGGTGTCCTCAACCTTTGTTGCTGTATGCTGCTATCATAGAAAGGCGCGGATGAAATCATAAAACATTTTAAAACTACTTTTAAAGGCTTTACTTACCAACTTTGTGAAAGGAGATGCTGAAACTGGCCACCGTCGTTGTCCGTACATTTTTGGCTGTTTTTTGGAAACTATCCATCATTCACTATAGTTCACGTTGAGAAATGCTGGAAGTTTCCTGATGGATATTTTGTTTTAATTTTTCTACCATGCACAAATTTTTTCGCTATGAAGGAGTACTTCATGAACAACATTAGGTTCTCGGTTATACGGACAAGTTTTTTCGAGTCAACAGTTGATGTCCTTACATACACGAATGCACTTTTGTCCCTTGTTTAAAAAAATTAACAGACAGGGAGTGTGATTTTGCCTTTTTTCAACAAGATTCTGCAACAGCTCATACGGTCAGTCTTTCGATGAGAACAATTGAAAGTGTGTTTCAGGACAGAATTATTAGCAGAGATTTGTGGCCCCGTCGGTCTACCGGCCTAACCCCCGTGATTTCTATCTCTAGGGAAACGTAAAGTCTAGAAGAAAAACACACACATCCTGGAAGAATTAAAACAATATATCCGCCAGGAAATTGCCAGCATTTCTCAACGTGAACTACGGCGAGTGATGGATAATTTCCTAAAGAAGTGCCAAAAATGCATGGGCAACGACGGTGACCAGTTTCAGCATCTCCTTTCATCAAGTTGGTAAGTAAAGCCTTTAAAAGTAGTTTTAAAAATGTTATATGGTTTTATTGGTGTCTTTCTATGATAGCGGCAGACGGCCACTAGCACCGAAGACACGGACAGGCAAAATACCGTGCTGCCCGTTTGGAGGTTTTTTCCTCTCCCAGTATTATGGTTGTGATTGTCGTTGAGCTATGAATGATGTACAACTGTGGTTGTATGCTTATTTCGTTATTTATCCGCTTTATTATTTGGTAAAGCAGAATATACCGACTCTATTTCTAATAGTATATGAGCATATAGTAAACACGAAATTTATGGTATTGAAACAATCTTTATTGATCATTGTTTCACAGGTGAGTCTGTGAAATTCTACTGTATCCTTCATAGATGTTACATAGTTGCTAAAATCAGAAGACATTAAACAATAACCATGGCAATGAAAGTTTCAAAACATATATAATATAATTGAGACTTATTAAAAATAATTATTATAATATTCAGGGAAAAACAAGTCTAGCGAATGGTAAACTGAGCTGTGCATTATCAACATTCTACTCTAGATATCCCACAAGAATTCATTATAAAATAAAACAAACACGCCAGACCTTGCACAAGAACCCGGATCTCTTCAAGACCATGTAATCCCGCATTCTGATTTTATAATGAGCTCGATTATAATTCGTTGACAATGTAAGTCTTTCTTAACAACACTTGTATCTGGAATTTTTCCAGACACACTTGTCCACTGCCTACAGGTACAATAAGCAGGCGACGTATGTATCTCTGAGCATCTGTTATGCTGGAATCTGCTAGCAAACAATTTTCTACTACCCTCTATGGTGTAAAATATATCGTGTCAATGCATTACTTATTTATTCAGCAACTAGCTGAAATACCCGGCGTTTGACGATTTTATCCTTACAAGTTTTAAACTTACGTTGGATACATTACAAAACATTACAAAAGCACGCTTAAACAACCGCAAATACTACAGCAAGAAAAACAAGTAGAGAAAGCGTGCGAATGTAAGACGTTGCATTTCTATACAAATCATACAAAAAATTGTATGAATTCTCTGTAGAAAGAGAGTAGAGAAAGAAATGTGATTGTATTTCATAAAAGAAACGTCAGTAAAGATTACCTTGTGAATGTAATGCGTTGCATTTCATTTTCAAACATAAATAATTGTATAAATTATATACTGACGGGCGAATGAGGAGGGATATGTAAATTTAAAGTAAAAGAAAAGCGAGTAGGAAAAACCATATGAACTTTGTGTTGCATAGTAAAATGGGCGGAATAGAAACTTTCTCCACAAAAAAGTACATGTACTCATACGTGTCGAATTTCACGGTGATCGGTTCAAGTGGTGTATGTGTTATGTAAAAGAAAAGCGAGCAGGGAAAGCCATATGAATGTTATAGTGTATAGTAAAACGGATAGAATAGAAACTTTCTCTAAGGAAAATATATATACATGCCGAATTTCTCGGTGATCGGTCCAGTGGTGTATGTGCTACGCAAAAGAGAAATGAGTAGAGAAAACCATGTGAATGTTATGTTGTATAGTAAAATGGGTAGCACACAAACCTTTTACATGAAAAAATACATATAAGTAGCGTATTTCACGGTGATCGGTCAAGCGGTTTAGGAGTGTATAGAGGACAAACATCCGAAGTGGTAATTCCCATACAAAATTACCAATTTCGGTTTTCTTCATTTTTCTGCTGCTCTTTTGGGATTTCCCTAATGTTCCTTTTTACTTTCTCTACTACGTGTGGTAAGTAGAGAAAGTATTGTAATCATCATCATCGTCGTCGTCGTCATCATCATCATCATCATCATCATCATCGTCATCATCATCATCATCATCACCGCCATCATCATCAACTCTTCATGGCTTAGGAGAATCCTTCTTCCCATCTTTTTACTGGTATTCCTGTTGTTCTATCTCCAGAAGGTTTATATTTGTTAAGATTGTAATGGAATGCGAGAGTTATTCATTCTTGGCAACTGACCTTTCCATTTTCTCTGTTTACTTGTATCCTTTATTTTAACGAAAATATGTCGGGCGCTTCCCCAGGTGGCGGATCGGGGAGTGCCTTCTAGATACAGGTGGTGCCGAGACAATGAAATACTCGGGGTGGACCAAAACTGGCATAACGTGTAGATGTGACTCGAAAGTCATGGTGAAGACAACACATTTGGGGTAAATGCCTGAAAAAGCATCTGCGAGTTCCGAAGCAGGGAGATGCTAGCCCTACCACTGAACTAGCTCTGCATAGCATTCCAACCACGACCAGAGTGAAATTTTTACATACTGAAACGCCTCAAGATAATAGCCGGTTTGATTGGAAACATGATAACATATATTTTCTACAGGCGTATTGAAATTGAATTTGTAATATTTTCCCGTTAATGTAGATGGATTGCTGAAATTTTACTTTTCAAAACCTCGAGGTGAGCCAATAGCAGCCATGCTCTCTGAACATCTCACACCATCTATGCAAGAACTCCTGAGGGTTAGGCGATCCACAGGTTTCACTGGAGTTGAGTATTTACTTTTGTGAAAGATAGTACAATCCAGCAATAGAAATGAAATACGTAAGAAATATATGTCATTTAGTTACCTGAACTGTAACTCCATCCGTCGCACATAAGGTTTTTATGGATACCCAAAGTCTAAAAGAATGTTCTAGACACACACGTGGTGATATCAGTCATCCATCTATCGGTGACTGAGCTTACTAAGATAAATGTCTCCAGCCCGTATGTCTTCCGAGTTATTTTCTGTTTACACAGCGGGACAGACAGACATGGCTTGGATGAAGCAAAAGAATAGCGCAATTAGCATCTCGCAATTGTTTCAATGCAACTTTTAAAACATTTATGGATGTGACTCATTTCTAAATCATGATTTGCATCATATTTATTGCAGTTAAATTCAGTTCAATCTGGTGTTGAAAATTAGATTTTTGAATCTCGGAATCAATCTTCCTTGGAGACTCCTCAGTAGGCAATCCCAAATAATGGGAACAACACAAGAAGGTCAGACTCAAGCTTCTTCTACATCCTCGACAAGCTTCGAACAGCTCCAACAACTTCCCTGAATATGGAAGGTAAACCATGGATGAAAAGGAAACTTTTGGTTTTGAAATAACGGTATGGCCTTCATTTTGAAAAATGCCCTAAGCCTGTCCGTTTGCAGCGCCTAAAATTCCATCCAAAAATTTGATACCAAGACTTCACAGGAAATAAAGGTTTTGAAGCTCCCTGAATAAAAAGCAAGGAATGTTTACAATATTCTGATAATTTACACATTTGTTGAACTAGACCTTTAAAAGAAAATATTTAATAAAAAAAAATTAAAAATAAGAGTGAAACCGCTTTCATACGTTTCAGATCAAGTATAATAACCTGAACTATCAAAAGGTCTACGACTTGTTTCGGCAAGACAACGCACGAATAAAAACATGTAGATGATTTCCTGAGGCTGCAATAGGCGCAGAAGAGAACAGCTACCAATCTCCTTTGGATTCTGCTAAATCTCATGTTATTTTTTTTTTATTTTAATTACTGGCAAAGCATTCTATCATTCGCTTATGCTGCTTATTCTATTATATTCTAAACCAGTTGCTAATCACCTTGAATTATCCACTCAAGGTACTAATCCTTAAAACCGGAAGTTTCAGCGGATTCTTCTATGCCGGAGAATCTGTCTGTTGTTTGTCCGCATTTCCTTTATTTACTGG
This sequence comes from Tenodera sinensis, assembly GCA_030765045.1. Lineage (NCBI taxonomy): Eukaryota > Metazoa > Arthropoda > Insecta > Mantodea > Mantidae > Tenodera > Tenodera sinensis. The sequence goes on along the minus strand of CM060964.1, from coordinate 242,431,658 downwards.
CAGCCATTTAATTAAAGCATTATTAAGTTTGTCTAGTTTATTAAGGTTGTGTAGACCTTTCCACACTAATTTAGGATTGAACTGAAAGTTTGTAAGTGTTGTAATAGCTGATTGACTGCTTCAAAATATCCAGTTTTCTTCAATGGCAGCCCCTCTGTGCTCCCCCTTGCAGGGGTTTTAACTCAGTATATTTTAGCCAGCAACATTATGCTAGAGATCTCTAAAGAGAGTCACGCTTTCTGTCTCCTCATGTGTTTCTAGTCCTGATAAAGGAATGAGGTTTCTCCCAGAGTTTTCCTTTTCCAGAAAAGATAAATGTGGCCCACCGCTAAAGTTTCAACCATGCTCGTTTAGACGCTTTTAATAGTCATTTACCTTCCTCTTTGGACCTAAGATGTCACAAGGGACACTTAGTTATCAAGGGGCAAAAGAATTCGCCATAGATACCGTGCTATTTTGACATGTAATGTTTTACATTATTTGGTAAATATCCTCTCTGACTATTTAGTGAAGCAGGTCCTGCTTCTGTGATGTCAAAATATTGTAAGAAATTCCTGGTGTGATATGTGTAAAGGAAATAAATTGTAAGAGCAACTTAAACGCATTGTATGCTATAAAAGGAATGCAGTAAACAATAACATTTCACTATTTAAACGTTTCCTATGAAAACCTCTCTTAACTTCTGCAGATATGAAAATTTAAAATAACTACCATTGGCAAACGCCATGTGATTATTTAAGTCAAAATATATTCTCTATCTTAAAACACACACGCTTTTATAATAATTTTAAGAATTTTTGGAGAAGTTTCATTTTAAGGACTTTCTGAACGTTGTTTCGTTGGAAATGGTGCATAAAGACTCAGAACAGTTCTCAATAGCATTTTAATTCATTCATTCAATTTGAGAAGAGCCACAAGATAAAACAACCAATGATTTTAGAACTTTCAGAAAGGCGCTTGTTAAAAATATACATGTGCAAATTAGAGTTGTAAAATACAAAATGTAATAGTACATAAAAAGATAACTGAACTTGACATTTCAGCACAAGACATGAAACCAGTAACTTGTATGCTGATGATATTACTGCTATTCAAAGAAAGTTATGAAAGTGTTAATAAACACTTCGCAAGCGACATTTTTATGAACATTAATACCAACAGTAATTTACTAGAAGGTTAGTTTATGAATGACACCTGAAATAACTGAATTGCCAAAGCAGCATTGCAAAAATCGTAAAATAAAAATCTAGTAAAACCGGAAGCATAATTTTGAAACCTGAATAATAACAGGTTCTTATATAAAATGGTGCAAATTAAATTGGATTTGAAAAGAGATAGTAGGAACAAATGTAAACCATTTATATGCAAAGAACAGGTCATTTAAATCCAGCTTCAAAGGCGCACAAGCATAACTGAATAATAATGTCCTCCAAGAAATCAATTCTATATACATGAAAGAATACAGTGCTTAGCAGTTTCAACTGCGATTATATAGGTATACCTACTCAAAGCTGTTAGTGCCAAATGTTGATTGGATTCCCATTTAAAGAAAGGATTCTTGAGCAGGAAAGATAATAACATATTATATTACAATTCTTTTGCCAGTTACGGTTTGTTTAAAATTCTTATGGGAAAGACTTTGGAAATCTTAAGTTTTTATGAGTGAATTTTAGAGACAATGTCAAGAACAAGTCATTGCCATATCACCTTTTCATAAAGCTTACATGTGTCAGATAGTTCTAATCTACGGTTATTCTTGGTATTGCTCCTTTTCTTCTTCTGCTGATCGTGGAATAGTCAGTATTGCCTCCACCGGCTTTAAAGGTCCTTCTTCCTTGGACGTCCCAGACACATTCTTCTTCTAGGTACTGCATCCTTGGGGATTATGATCCTCCGTTCTTTTCACTCCATTATATTTTATTTTATCATTTACTGTATAAAGTTCCAGCATTTATAGGTTTACGGTTCCGAATTCCATCTAGCCTCATACAGACTTTTACCCTACTTGAAAATATCATTGTTGCTGCTTCTACTTTGTTTCGTTCTCGATTACTCAGGGCTAAACTTCTTAATTCACATAAAATGAATGTTGCTGACATATATTTATAAAACGTTGTGTTTTATCCCTACTTGTCTCTGTTTTCAAAGCTCTATTTATTGTGCTGCATATTGCCGGGAAAGTCTACAATTTTATTATTCTGAATACCGTTATGTACGTATAACTTACGTTAAAACCTGTGTACTTAATGCGAGATACTTGTTCTATAATTTGATTTTATATTACTACTTCGAATCTCACTCTAAATATTCCCATAGACTTCATTACTTTTGTTCTCGAAACAGATGTTTTAAAGTCACCTATAATCCTTAAAAGTTTGGTTTAGCTGATACACTGGTCTTTCCCTATTAGCTTCATCTTTTTTTAAAATTACTAGATAGAAAATACGTAATGCACGATTTACATATATTTTACAACGTAAATGTTCCTGGATTAACTACATTTTGCACCTTCCTTCGAATGACCGCTTAATAGGCTGCATCATTGTCTTAATCCTAAATTATTCATCTCTCCAGTATCTATTCCTATCTTTGTAACAATGTTTGTGTCCATGTATAAATTCCTGTAATTGGTAATACGTATAATACATATTTGTTATGTAATTCAGAATAAACAACGTTGCATTTTAAGATTTTTCCTCAAATCGTGTTATGTTACATTCTTCTTAACCCATTATGATACTATTGTCAATTTCCTGAATAGGTCACCAACATAGGGAGGTTAATATGGAAATCTATATGTTTAATAAATGCGTAATCAAAACTATATGGTAACTTTAGAAGCTGTATAAGTGTCCAGGACAGCACTAAAGTAAAAATTGCATTTTGAAATTCCTATTTGCATCTGTATAAGTATTTAGCTTCTACCTATAGAGGAATAACTTACTGTGAAAGTTAATGTACAACAAAGCTTGGATTTCTATTACAAAACATCAGTTCATCACTTCACCCAAAGAAATGTTTATAATATGTATAAAAATGAAGTGAAAAACAAACATCTCTCTTTTTGAGTTTTGCTAAAAAGTATTAAGTTGTCCATTATGACAAATGAAATGTGTATTTTGAATTTTGTGATATAACCCATATAGTCCTGTTTACTCTTGATGACTTTTGCATAACTGGTAAACGCTAAGAGATAGACCAAATTTTACTGCACAAAAGGTGTAGATCTCGTTAAAGCTCATAATTTATTTTATATTCCTTTTGTTTGTGGAGTTCACCATTTCCAAGATATAGCTGTTTATTACTTTCAGGTTTCAAATTTTTTGTACTTTTCTTTAATTGAGAATTAAATCGTTATCTCCTTTTTTTTTTTGCTTCTCCTTCCCTTCTTTTTGCCGCAAAAGCTCATTAACATGATGAAAACACTTGAATACGGTATTCGCAAGATATAACTATGACATTTTTTATTACCTTCAATTACAAATGTAAAGTCTATAGTAAGGCAATTAAACACATACTTTGGGAGCTGTCCATCAACGTATTGAACTTTGAGGTATTACCGTTCAACCAAATACGCAAGACTGTTTCATTTTAATTTTAAATTTTAATTATTATTTGTTATAATACTATTTTAAGCTGTTCCTAATATTTGTTTACTTTAATATCCCAAGACTTTTCATAATTACTTATAAAAAGCGAACAGCTATAACTTTAATTTGTCATTTACTTCTTCATGAACTGAAAGAAAATGTTACATAGTGGTTTTCAGATTTTCTTTAATGCAGCTGATTAGATCTTTTGACATTAATGATAGCATTTCTTGATTTCTTGTTAAAGTACATACTTTTATAGGTATATTGCACCACCGTAAATGTTCGAGCAGGCATAGTAATTTAATTCTTCATACAATAATTTTGTAAGAGAGTAATAGTTACAGGAGAGTTAATAGAATAAGACACTTGGACTAAAGTTGAAAATCTAGGAAGTTGTTAACTGGTTCCAAAATTTGCGTCGTCGTGTCACAAAAACGTGACCTTTGAGAACGCGGATTTGTTCCATGGCCGTTTCGGTCACGCTACGCTAATAACGCTATCACCTCACTGAACTGGGGTCATTCATTCGAGGTGGCTTAGACAATTAGTGGTTCCAACACTGCACTTCTTAAACACAACTTACCATTATGTCTCATATTCCAGTTAGTAGATTTAGAGAGACGTCTCCTTTCCGGAAAGCATACGCCTATTTTATTTCTGTACTACGCACTGTACTCTATCAATGTCGATATTTCAATAGAAATGCATGTTTTGAAGCCCCCTGAATCGACAAAAGTTATTTTTGAGAAAATTATTTTTAAGGTATTTACATAACAAATAAAATGTATATGTTGTAATTTTCTGGGAATAACACTGCAAATGCCTCTTCATTCGGATGTATACTGATAAGACACAAACGTAGTACTTAAACAAATGTATATCTCATACATTACACACAATTTAGATAGTAAAATCACTTAATTTAGTTTGCGGGTTTTACACAATAGCTCATCAACTGAAAGATGCTATCCAGCCAGAAACGGTAGGCATTTAAAGACACTGCCTGCCAACAGATGTGCATAGGATTCCAGAGAGATCGTATATGTTGCACCAATATAACTGAGACATATTCAATAATTGTTCTTTCACGCTAATGTATGCAGTAAATTGGAAAGCTAAATCAGACCCGAAAAATGTAATTGTGCCCGAAAATTGAAACACAGCACTTCGACTCTTCGGTTAATCCGTATACCGCATGAGGTACAGCGACGAGATGCCCGTACGCACATTATAGATTCTCGTCTGATTCAAGTATACTGGCAAGCCCTGGAGGTGATCTCAGACACTCGAGATATACCTCAAAGGCGACTTGCAATTTTTCAAGTAATTCGGGCTTCATAATTTAATTCCAAAGCTAGATAGGTACATATCACAGAAGGGAACCTGAGTAGAGCACCGCCAATGTAGTGCTCCGTACGCTACCCCTGAGAGGGAGGGATGAGGATGAGAACCAAGAGGCCACCAGATCCTAGAGAAAAGTTGCCCAAGCAGGACGGGGTCCATAACGTTTCCAGATTGGATTCATTCGATGTTGCTCAAACCCGTCCACAAGTCCCGAAACTCCGAAAGTCCTCTTACTGTCTATTCAGTGAGCATCCACGAACGGGTCCATGAACAGTCCAACGACGACAAAGCGCATCACCAGCACCCAGCCGCAACACGCTGAACACCATCACCTGGTCCTTCAACTCTTCTGAAGCAGACCATGATGAAGGAAATTATGAGTACAGGAAAATTGAGGTAGAAGAGGAACCACCCCGGCATTCGTCTACCGAATTGAACCCGGGATCTCCCAAATGTGAGCCTCGCGCGTTACTACGGAGCCCTCTTGCTCAGTTAGTTAAATTCTAGTGGGATTCATTTATATTTTACATTTTTTCCAATATGTGTACACACCAAAGCCGAAGTTCCGCTTCATTCTTTTGTGTCTAATATTAATATTACAAAACTAATACTAATTTAAACATATAGAACCTAACTCAGATTCTTTAAGGGAAGGCGTTCCTATTAATCTACCAGCCCAATTTAAACAATTGAGTTTTATGCAAACCTCAGATTACAGAATATCTATCAGTGTTGCTGCCTCTTCTAAGCAATAGTTACGTAGTTGGTAGCCGAAGTATTAAGGCACAAACTCGTGAACGGAAAGTCTACAATTCAAATCCCGCCAGGGCCGTCCTCCCCGACTGAGGCCTTTCCAGCTTGTGTTCAATCCTAATAACTGGAAATACCGGAGAGGTACCCCAAACTTATGACAGGAAAGTTTATTTTTTCTCAATTATTTTTTCATTTAATGTGTTGTCAGTGTGCTACTACAGATCAATTTCAAGACATTGCGGTACTGCATATCTCAAGAATTGAATATGTGCTCGACGCTAGTGCGAAAAACACAAATAATAGATGTATTAAAACATATATGAGTACATGCATATAAAACTCAATTTGGATGGCACAACATTATGCACAAGACCTTCCTGCATTACCGGCTTAACTCACAAGAACAAAACGAATATGTTTTAGCCTATAACACTTCAAAGATGCGCATGAAACAGGTACTGGGAAGCAACAGGTGATTTAATGGTACATGTAATTTATTGCAAGCTTTTCTCATATGTCTTCATGCCTTAATGAGGTAACACAAACAAGCCTGCCGTTCGTTTACAATGTGTTTCAAAATAATGACTCTATAATTAATTTGCAGTCGTACTCAGTAACACGAGAAAATATAGCAAGCCAGCTTTCTCTTCAGTTGGTACTACAATGCGATGGAAAGCTTAAATTTTTCTCAAAATTTTGCGCTCATCTCAAACAAGCATTTCAGACTATATTGGTGTATATTTTATGGTTAATAGTGCGCGAGTTGTAGTTCAAATATCTAAAACTTATAATGACCAGATGCAATGGTAATTAATTCAAATTTGATAACTGCTCACCACAGTCACATAATATGCTAAATAAAGTGGAGATCTCAGAGATGAGAAATATACTTATTGGTTGCTGAATACATGGGAAGGCTACATTTGTTCTTAAGCTTAATTACGGTTTATTAAGATTACATTAGTTTTAATCATTCTGGGACTGAAGTTACTAAATATGAAAACTAACGCTGTTACAGTAAAAGTACTCTCATAGATTACTACGTTGATATGAAATACGAATATGTCGTTAATTACTATAGTGTAAATAGCAATATTCAAGAAAGTGTCTAGATGAAAAAGATTGGTTATTTCATATGAAATTCTCTAACATCTATGTTTATTAGTGAACATATAAACTATTCTTATGAAACTTTATTACATTCTCTACTGCGTATAGTAAAGTAGACGAAGTAACTATTGTATTTCACCCAAAAATTCGTTGTTGAGATTTCATCAGAAATATATGTCTTGAGGCCCCCTGAATCCAAAAAAGGCATTTTTAGAAAAAGGACCGTGTGTGTGTGTTGTATGTGTGTCTGTCATTCTGTGGACAGCATAACTCAAAAACGAAAAGTTCGTATTTAAGTTTGTCTTCTAAGCATGTGACACGAACATTCTGAAGAAAATTCCTCCACCCTATACTATACTTTACATGGAAAATTTTTATTTTCTTGAAAATGGCTCTAACGATTTTGATTAAAATGCCATTTGTTTGAGATATATTAATCGCAAATGAATCAAAATTTTCGAAAAATTTTCCATGTAAAGGGTGGTTTAGGGAGGATCAAGTTCTTCAAAATCTTCGTGTCGCATCCTTGAAAGACATTAAACTTAAATACCCACTTTGGTTTTAACCGACTTTTCGTTTTATAAGTTATGCTGACCACAGACTGACACACACACACACACACACACACACACACACACACACACACACACACACACACACACACACACACACACACACACACTGAACTTTTTCTAAAAATGCTTCTTTGGGGTTCAGGGGATCTCAAAACATATATTACAGGTGAAACATCGACATCGACTTTTTGGATGGAATGCAATACTTCCTCTACATACCAATAGAGAGAGTAAAATGTTAAGTGAATTTATTACATTTTCTGGGAATTCTTGCCATTTACTTTATATTTAAAGTAATTCTAATGAAATTTGTGACCTAATAATAATAATAATAATAATAATAATAATAATAATAATAATAATAATAATAATAATAATAATAATAATAATAATAATAATAATAATAATAATAATAATAATAATAATAATAATAATAATAATAATAATAATAATAATAATAATAACAATAATAATAACAATAATAATAACAACAAGAACAACAACAACAATAATAATAATAATAATAATAATAATAATAATAATAATAATAATAATAATAATAATAATAATAATAATAATAATAATAATAATAATAATAATAATAATAATAATAATAATAATAATAATAATAATAATAATAATAATAATAATAATAATAATAATAATAATAATAATAATAATAATAATAATAATAATAATAAAATTCTCATGCCTAACTATTCATTGTTTACTTGACATTAACAGGTCCATTAGCTGCAGTAAGATAAAGCATCGCGTGCTTCTACACACACCCTATTCTCGCCTCAGTGCGGACATCGAGATATGGTTAAGTGTCCTAAATATTCATAATGTACATTACACAACACCCTATAAAGGCACCAGGGTGTGCGTTGCTTGTAATACCAACAAGGTGATCCAGCTTCGCGGCCTCGACTGCTACTTCCGCGAGTCTTTAGAGGCAAGTTCAAGGTAACAGCGAGATTTCCGACACGATCTTCACCTCCTTAATTATGTAAATGTCGTCAGCTACAATTCATATGCTTTTATATGGCCTATAGTGAAAATGACCTTGTAGTGAGCGTAATATTAGTTTCTCCCATCGTTATTAGTTCTGGAGAATACAGTTACTCATAACGATGCCCCTAAATTCAAGATATCTCTTAGAAATTGTGAATGTGTGTACCAATTTTTACTTTCTCTACTGGTAAGTAGGGGAAGTATTGTATTACACCCAAAAATTTGATGTCGAAAAGTATTTTTAGGAAAAGGTCCGTGTATGTCTGTGTGTCTGTATGTGTCTTTGGACAACATAACTCAAGGACGAAAAGTAGGTTAAGAACCAAAGTGGGTATTTAAGTTTAATGTCTTTCAAGGATGTCACACGAAGATTTTGAAGAAAATAGCCCCATCCTAAAATATCCTTTACATGGAACATTTTTCGAAAATTTTGATTTTCTTGAAAATGGCTCTAACGATTTTGATTAAAATGTCATATCTTTGAGACATGCTTATGACAAATCAAATGTATACCTTGAATTTTCTGGCTATAGCCTCTGTAGTCGTATTCACTCTGGACGACTTTTGCATAACTGGTAAAACGTTAGAGATGGACCAAATCACATTATACAAAAAATTACATCTCGCTAAAATACACAATTTATGTTTGAATAAATGTTCCTGTAGGGTGAACCATTTCGGAGATATTCCTTGTTATGTGTGTGAGTTTCGGAAAACTTATAAATTTCGTGAAATGGAACATCGTTGTTCACTTTTTTATATGTCAAGTGTGCAAAGACAACAGAATCTCAAACACTTGACTAACGCACAAAGCCTACTATATTCTAACATTCCCCTTGCACCTACAAGGAAATAAGCAATAAGATAATTTGTACAAATGTTTATCTTAACTAACACGAAGAACATATAGGAATAAGAGTTTGTAAGAATGGTTAGTACAAGGGTAGAGAAAGTCATGTGAGTGTAACACATCAGATTTTTTATGGTGAACACCATAAATGTAAAATGAAAAAAAAAAAAGAAAAAAAAAAAAAAAAAAGAAAAGAAAAGAAAAAGAAAAGAAGAGGAAAAAAAAAAAGAAATGTGACGTATTACACTAATAGATTTCTCTATTCATTCTTCAACAAACTATTGTTAAAACAACGTATTGTTCCCTCTAATTCACGTTAATCGAGATGAAGATTTTAAGAAATATTTTATTACATACGTATTACTTTGGAGATACAATGCGCACGGGGGGAATAGGTTTAAGCGGTAGTCATTTCTTTTAAGAGCTACTTACTATGTGGCGGCTTTGAAATTCCGTTCTCTCTGCATGACCAGAAGAAAAACAATTCTGATGTCTCTTCTCACACGAGTTTCTCTACTCACTCTTGTACAAACTATTGTTACATACATTTATTCTACTTTCTGCTTAAGTTCAAGTTCATCTGATTAAGTTAGCCATTTTAGAAATGGTTTTATTACATATTTCCTTATAGGTACAATGGAAATAGGGTACTGCAGTAGCATTAAGCGAAAGGGAAATCTTAAATGAGCTGCGTGCTATATGATGGCCTTCAAATTTCGTTATTTTAGAAAGACTAAGAGGAAAAAGGTATCTGCGACTTCCCCATTTGTGAAAAGTATAAACATTGGAAAGTTCAAACTAATAACAAGGAGTGGTGCGAATATTGTGATTTGTTATATCAATATTACAATTTTATATTATAATGCCATTAAACTACATTTTTTTCATGTGTATGAGTCTCTTGTTTGGAGTGGCTCGAGAGTCGAGAGCAACTAGTGAAACCATCGAGCCCAAAAAAACAAAGCAGAAAGTAGCTCATCTGTAATGTAGTGATACTTACTTATCTTACGGTTTCCGTTTGTTTGTTTTTCTTTTTCCTTTTGGTGTAGTGACAAAATATGTCAAATACCCGCGCGTTTGTGTGTGGTGAAAAACTCAGTAATGCTGCTTTGGTTCCCAGTAAATTGAAACGTCATTTGTCACTAAATATTCCTTTCCGTTATGTAAACATGTGAATTATTTTTTATTTATGCCAACAAGCTTACTGTTGGTGTTTTGAAACACACAAGTCGTGTGTGGGCAATGTTTGAGAGGCAGAATTGCAACTAAGAAGTAAAGTAAAGTACTTACGATAGTAAGGCACCATTGGGGTAATTGTCTGTGATATGAAACTGCCATTTGTGGTTTATCGGGAGGGATACGAATTGGTTGGAGAATTCAATGGCATTCTGGCAGATTGTCTCAGCAGCTTAATGGTTAGAGCACCCGCCTGCTAAGCGGAGGTTCTGTGGTTCAAATACCCTCTGTGGCATTGAATTTTCCAGTTCCAATTCTACCTCTCAAACATGTGAATTATTTACTTTAGTTCTTAGAACATAATAAAAAACAAGTGACACTCATGACAACGTGAATACATAGTACAGGAAGGTATCCGAAGTTATTGAAAGCCCAAAGAACCACACACAATAGCAGAAACGTTATTGCTCGCGTGTAAATTTATAGTAGGTAACTATATATATAGGATAGACACGGAAGGGGACACCTCGCGCACAGCGACCAACTCATATTTATTATGTCTACCACCCCCAGGAGGTAGATATGAAGTGAGGGAACCACAGGGTACCACAAGGTCTCAGCTAGACAGCCCACAGAGACACGAGGAGGTCCCTAACGATATGGTAAAAATAGTGCTAGGCTTAGAAGTTACTACTGAAATTTCAAAACGTCCCCTCTCTGCTGATACAATCAGCCGCAGAGTTAGTGACATGTTCAATCATGTTGAAGACTTTATGAAGGAAAAAATAAAGAACCGACGAAATTTCTCACTTCAGATCGACGAGTCCACCTATATTGGTGGTCACGCACAACTTTCCTTCATATGGTACGTTGATGGGGATGTAATTGCAACTAGATTTCTTTTTTGCAAAGAATTTCCCCAGCGAGCAACCGAAGAAGAAATATTTCGTAACACTAATGAATATGTAGTCAATAAATTAACACTGCGTTAGTGTTTGCACAGACGGAGTCGCTTTTATGGCCGGCTGAGTGAAAGGATTTGTGGGTAAAGTACGCGAAGTAAATCCTAACTTACGAATCGACCATTGTCTCATTCACTGCCAAGCCATTGTTGCTAAGTCTTTGCCATCTCTGAAAATTGTAATGGACGGAGTAGTAAAAATCGTGAACTTCATTAAATTGCGGTCTCGATATTTGAGACTTTTTAACGTTCTATTTTATGAAAACTTATGAGAGCACATGAAGGTTGTGCTACATACAGAAGTGCATTGTTGTCTCGAGGTATAGCTTGAGTGCGAATATCTGAACTTAAATAGGAGCTACATTTTTCACTAGTGAGACAAATAGCCATGCTGGTTTATTTGTAAATGATGAACGGATATCTAAGTTGGCATACCTTTCGGATATGCATGAACTAAATAGAAAAATCAAGGCATAAACAAAAATATTCTCATACCATTTGTATCTATTGATAAGAATCAAGAATTTATTAAAAGTTACATTTGTAGATACAGACAATTGAGAATGAATCGTATGAAATATTCCAATCGTATGGCTCCTTGTTGACGACAATAAGGTGGTGAGGGACTTAAAGACAGTGGAGAGAGAGAGAGAGAGAGAGAGAGAGAGAGAGAGAGATGAGAGAGAGAGAGAGAGTGACTGAAATCCATTGCTGAAGAAATTATGATTGCCTTCTCAACGATTCCGCCACGAATCAGTCGTCTCCGCGCAGCTAAGCAGCTTTAAAAATCACATTGAAGGTATAGGTTGATTTATTTACTTTAAGGGCACACCGAAGTGATATTTTAGTCTGTTTGGTTAAAAAAATCTACTTTTGTTGCAAAAAATGCACCGTACCTTAAAGAACATATCTGTTAAGTTTTAATCCCCTAGTGAGGGGGGAACACATATTTTGGACGCCATTTTTAAAGTGGTGCGCGTCTGCCTCTGCCTTTTAAATGGGCATGCCCGCACCTTCCATTTCAGATTTAAACTCATTCTTCTCGGAAACGATTTTTTGTCACTATCTCATATTCAAAATCCATCTTCTCCCACAAAAATATAGCTAGAGGTCTAAACATTTTTACCAATATAGTTCAGAATATGAGCAATAAAATGTCCGTTGGAATTTTGATATTGATAATATCTTTTCAAAAAATAATTAATATAATAATGTGCTCTTTTTATGACGTTTTTACACTTTGCGGTATTAAAAATTGTTTTCAGAAAAACTATTCAGTATCTCAAAATTTCCTTCTTTTAATTTGTTTCAAAGGTAATAAGAGATACAATTTTAAAAAATCAACTCTGTTCAATATCTGTTGTAGGAGATAGATTTTGATTATAACCAATAAAAGTGATATAAATTAATGAATATATCAGGAATATGATTAGGTATTGGAATTAAATTTGGTACACATATTTTCTTAGTTTTTAGTAATGCCTGTGCAAAAAATGAAGTCTCTAACTTCAATACTTTAGGAAATAACTTTTTTCACTTTGGTGTACCCTTAAAGTTTGCATTAGAAGTGTATTTTCTACGCTAAATTAAATTTAATAAACGCATCTGTGTTTTCCTGTTTTATAATAATAACAAATATAATAATAGTTTATTACATAATGAAGTAATATTTTGTAGTTATATTAAGATTTACATGATATTAAAGGGACAGACATTTTGGTGTGCCGTATTCAGTCTAGTAAATTATTCTTATACTATTCTTGAGTAAATGCTCGACCCTGCTGTTTCCTGTCACGATTTTCTGCCATACTAATTAACCTAACCTAAAACTTTCGAAGCTATTTTGAAAGAGAAAGTAGATATAATTTTTTGTTAGACTAAATATATTTATTGAATGTTTTGTGTAATGCCATAATGTTTATTCTAAGTGGATATCGCATAAAGTCCGGAATTTCTGTACAGTGAAGCGTGTTTGGTTATGTAAAAATGTAAAAATCAAATGTTAAACATAGTAAAAGCAACACATATAAATACACTATACATGAGTGTAACAATTACAAGCAACAACAAATAGTAATTCTCAGTGGCGGCTCGCAGTCAAAATTTTAGGGTAGGCAAAGTGTAACAGCAGCAACAGCAACAACAACGACGACGGCGATGATGATTATGATTATGATGATGATGATGATGATGATGATGATGATGATGATGATGATAATAATAATAATAATAATAATAATAATAATAATAATAATAATAATAATAATAATAATAATAATAATAATAATAATAATAATAATAATAATAATAATAATAATAATAATAATAATAATAATAATAATAATAATAATAATAATAATAATAATAATAATAATAATAATAATAATAATAATAATAATAATAATAATAATAAACCCCGTTTATCCGAAATATAGGGGCGAAGTCATTGCGGATAACGCAAACAATATATTGTTTGGTTGTTTAATAAGAGCAGAGTGAATGAGTGTGACTTACGGACGAATTACCGCCAAAACTAAAATCACGAGTGTCGGCAGACATTTTTCCAGGGGGGGGGGGCACATGTTGGAAATTTGCAATCATATAATATTAAATCATTATTTTACTGTCAAAATTTATAGTATTTGTTGCAGATAACCGTATTAATTTGTGCTAAACAAAAATTGTTCTTTACATCAAAATTAAAATAATAGTTTAATAGTTAGTAACTGACTGCACATTAAGTTCACCGACTTCCAAGGGGGGCCGAGCCCCCCTTGCCCAAGTTTTGCGATGCCCATGACTAAAATGGATTAAGAAATTGAAAAATTGTCTGACTGCAGCTTTGTGTTAAATGGCTAAAACACTCCTCTTTTCATTGTCAGTGCGCCGCGAAAGCGGAATTTGTAATAGTTCAGTAATTAAGTCGGTCATACTGGTATTACACAGAGATAACGACAGATTCAGATCTCCGAGATCTTCGTTCGTGGAGTATGGCTGTTCGGAAAATGTCGCATAATTTCGGATTTGGGCCGGCAAGTGTTCGGACTGCTGGCAGACGCGTCTACGCATGCTCGGAGTGCATATACAGACGGAGTGTTTCCTTATCCCTATTCAAGGGCCTCGTACTGAGGATATGGGGCCGGGCAGGCAGAGGTTAAGCTAGCCTGCTCTCCACTACCCAGGTTCCATGCGTATCATTTCTGCCGCGCGTTTCAAACACGCAGCGCAGTTTTGATGAATCGGAATTGAGATTAAAGGATTTGACCATGCGCTGGTCATTATAACCGAGAAAACTTTTCTTGAACTGCAATTTAGGGGAAAATGACGGTTCAAATGATAAAATGCAGAATCATAGTTAAACATTATTTGTTGATGTATTACGATAGGGTAGGCAGTGCCTACCCTGCCTACCCTGAGGAGCCGCGCCTGGTAATTCTGTCAATCTGTGCTGAAGGAATTTAAGAAGCAATATAGAATACAGTGTCACATATGCAGATTAAAACATTATACTATTTTCAAGAGAAACATCCTAACATCCTCTGAAGCTTTCATATATATACTACAGGCATTAAGTTTTAAGGATGGCAATTCATTAAGCAAATGACTTCGTGGTTAACAGAATAAACAATGAAACGTTTACTCCCGGCTCTTGTTACGTGAAATGCTTCGTCGGAGAACATGCTTTTTCAAGCGTTTCCACCATTATCTTTATAAATAAGTTCTATCCAACCACTCATGCATTAACAAAGTACCTTCTCTACTACAATATGGGAGAAACATTCATTCTACCAGCGTTTACAACGTTGCTTCTTTAGCAAGTAGCAAATTTGCTCAGTATACGAGATTTGTGTTGAATTAGTTTCTGTAATTTTAAAGTTGTCTACAAATCATAAACATTTGTTTTTTATAGTGATTACTAGGGCCCGGATTCTTAGCTTTTTAACTATTTTATTCCTTGATAGTTAACTGCAGTGGTTTAATTTAATTATCTGTTTCATGATCATCGAAGCCAAATGCTTGAATCTTATAAAACCTAAAAATGGCTAAATGAGACTTTAAAACCTAAAAGAGGCTAAATCTCCTATTTATTTTAAAATGAAAAAACCACCTTATTTTAAAATGGGAAAATGAAATGTTTATGAAATTATGAATGGACTTTGGCTGTTACATCTTTCCTACGTCTTTTCGCTTATGTATGCTTAGAAGAATAATGAAAACAATGCAAGAGGCAACTGACTTGTGTTTAGCTATGTGGGACCAAGCTCTGTATTGTTGCAAGCAAGGAATGCGGGAATTGTTGTCGAGGAGAAAAGGGGTCATTAGGAGAACCCGCCATAAACTCAAACCAATCAGTTTAAAAACAGTATCCGTTGTGTTCAGTCGACTATCGTGTATTGTTAATGCATACAATTACTACATCGTTAGAAGTCAATTTTCCTTAGATTAGGCAGGCAATTTAAGGAGCCAGTGTCATGCCTAAAGTGGTGGTTGATTCTCGAAGGTGGTTGATTCGTCAGTGGATAGGTAACGATCCGAACTTCACCATAGATGGCAAAGTAATATTTTGCCAAATCTGCCAAAAGCGAAAGAAACCATGCCCACAGACACAAAAGCTTGAACAAACATGAACACCTTCTATACGACACAGATAAAATCGCATTAAGCGGCTAGGTGCTGTGCAGATAAACATACCATACAGCAGAACCTGTACGACCTGTTCTTGAATGCTGAAATACAGGTAAGGATTAAACACCTGTTATAATGCACATAGCGTATAAACTATAATTTTATTTAAGTATTTTCCAGGTGCCCTCTGGCCAAAAATCACATTTTGAGTAGCACAAAGGATCTACGGGACATATCAGCAACATTCCTATAAAAAAAGAGGACAATTAATAATAAAATTAATAAACAATAATAATAAAAAGCTATTTCAGGAGGTTAAAGAACTAAAAAAAAAAAAAAAAAACTTTTTTAAGATAAAAAAATAACTAAAACGTTACTTTTAAGAACCTAAAAATCCGGGCCCTAGTGATTATGGATGTGCAAAGTTTCAAACTGATACTTTAATTATTTTCCAAGATATTAATTCTGTCATGAAAGCGTTATTCAAAATATGGACACTCCTTACAATAATCCTTACAACTACAATTAAGCAGAATAATATTAAGTATAAAAGCGTTCATCCTTTTTTACAAACTTTCCCAATAAATATAGCCAAATATTCTGTAATTAAATTCAATTTTATTTTTGGGCATGCAATAAGCATTAAAAAAAACAAACAAACAAAAGGTTAGTATTGTGAACCGAAAATTATGCAAGTAGTAATTGACATCTCGAAAAACACAAAAGAATACATGATACCCATAAGTCTACTCACTGCTCGTTTTGGACACTGGGGTACACCTTTAAAAACTGGGGAATGCAAAAGTCTAAAATGATATCTGATGTACATTAATCCCAAGTTTGTTAAAATGTAAAAGTCTAGAGGTGGATGATTTTGTGATTGCTGGCCAAAAATTCAATCCCCAACACCATTAAGGCTAAACAGGGAAAACATACAGATTTATTTCTGTTGCCAAGATATGTACACAAAAATAAGGTAATTGTTAATAATAACCAATAACTGTGAGCTTTCGTTTCATTTCCACATTTTTGTATTAATATTTCAGAAAAGTCCGTTGCAGCCTTTGGGCCACGAGCCATTCGCTTGTTCAGTTCGGCAATACAGTAAGGACCAAAACGCATGTCTAGATGTCTCATAGAGATAAATGAAAAACACAAAGCACGACTCATGTTTCTCGCCAAACTCCTGTGTGAAGGAATCTGGGAAACACATGAAGTACTGTGCTCAGACATGTTGGAACGGAAGCACGTGAAGCTGTACGAGGCAAGTGTATTCTCAGAGAATGATGTAATGTTAATCTAGATTATCCGGTTGTGCACTCATCCTGCGAGTATCTAACTTTGGTGATGACACAAATTCTCTCACTCTCTCTTCTTTGTCTTATTGCATCCAACCATTTGGCTTCCAGTTTCTCATTGCTTATCTATGGAGAACATGCCACCAAGTTTAGCTCCAGTTGATGTCTAGTGGCTGTTGAAATACGATAAAATTGTCATTAAATCAAGAGTAGAATTTGAATTAAACCTTTAATTTGAGTTACTCTTCGTTCATCCCTCTTTTCCACTTTGTTCTTCGACTCCACATGTCAACCATTTATCTTAACACTGGTTACCATCTGGTATGTTTCCTTACCGCAAGTTTTACCCATTTGCCCTTCCTTCTAAGCAAGTAGTGTTTTAGCCACTATTTATATTCCGCTTTCTAACTAATTTCAGTACTGTTCTTCCTTCTCCGTCCATTCTCTGTATTTAATACACTTCGCTCTTTCCCAAGCCCACATTTCAAATCGCCCTTCAGTTCATCAAAGCGTGAACCTTTTCACGCTATACAATACGACAATCCACACAAAACGTTAGAAAACAGGGCTAGCCGAGGTCGTTGAGGCACGTCTTCATTTGTGTTTCAAATCCCACCAGAACCCTTCGCCCTGACTGCAACTTTTTCAAGGTTTAACTCAGTCCTCATAACTGGCAAACGTCGGGGAGCTAAGCTAAACTTAGGCTTGGAGTGTTTTCTTTCCAAATTCCTTCCTTAATGCTCAGTTTATTGCAAGTAGCATCAGTGGTGCTGCATGTAATAAGAGTGAGTATTAAACATTACTAGGAAAAACGAATCATAATATTTTCCTCAGTCATGTCTTCCAAAGCTAAGAAAGAATGTTTCTTTCTGTATCAAATACTTTATTTTCATTGCATTTCTTTCTATGGTTTATTAGAAACATCTAATTTTATTTCCTGTCGAACATTAGAAGCCCCTAAAGCTATCCTCCAGCTTCACTAATAAGGAGCAAGAATTACTGTCTGTGTACTCACCAGCCACTCAACTTTAGATTTTAGCTGTTGGTTCATTTGCTTCTTCCCTTCAAGAGTTTACACACTTTTCATTACAAGATTTCCAGTCCAAATGACCTCGTTTCATTTTAATTTAAACTGAACATCATTTTAAAATCACTTCAATTAAAAACCACAGTTGAATAAGTCTTAGGCTTTACCCACAAATTTCCCACCTTGAGATTTCAAATGCACTCTTGTACCTGCTTATAATACACAGAAGAAGCATTATATTCCTCTACTTCAAATTTGATGTCGAGATATAACCAAAAATACATATTTTGAGGTTCTCTGAACCCAACAAATTATTTTAGAGAAAAAAGGACGGATATATATATATATATATAATCTTTAATCCGTAATGTTACACAATAGGAGCATATACAGGAATGAGTTTATTCCCTGGTAAATAAAGTCTTGTAAGTAAAGTGGAACACATTCTAAGACTGTTCCTCTCTATTATAACGCGCTGCACACGCCAGTTGAAGCCTGTGCATTTCTTCTGCCGCTCCGCTCTCATCTCTTACAAGCAGAACAAAGTAAACACACGCCACTGACTGAATTTACCCCTGTTATTTCTGCAACTCTTTTAACGCACGAAGGGTTATCCGAGGGCCGGCTGGAGTGGGCCACCTGGTATAATAAGTGACATTGCATAGAGAAACTCGTGTGAGTGTGCAAATCAGTTTATTAACGAACATTCAGTTAATAATATATTTCATTTATTTTCTGGTACATGTTTGTTTTCTATTGTCTTGGAACCCCACTGACCGTTGCTGAACAGAGTTGGAAACAACAGAACAAAGGACCATTTTCAAGGAACATCCAACGTTTTCGCGATGAGTTCCGATATAATCTGCATTATGTCTTGCAAACGTTGGGACGCTTAATTCAGTAACGGGGATTAATTACTTGCTGTAATTTTCCTGATTCACATGGTTTGCGGTTGTACACCTAAGCTATCAAACAACAAAAGTTTGAGAAAATTGTTATTTATGGAACAAGTGTTGATAGTAGGGTTTTATTTTGCGAGTGGAAATTCTATGAGCAACATGAAACTACATTTTACACCAGGCAACCTGAAATTTGTAAAATAGCAATAAAATAATGTTATATTGATCCCAGGTTTGTATGCAACTAGGAGAAATGGCGCCTAAAGGGAGAGCAGTGAGATGGTAGATACGTTGGCGTATTTGATCCTCAAGCAGTGATAGTGAAACCAGTAATTGAAGTGATTGCACACTATCCAGTACTGGTTTATTCTCTTTGTTTTGTGTTATAATAACAATTCCAAATTTCGTCCATACTCGTACCGCAGTCATTTTATCGATTATTCTTATCATGTGTAAAAGGATAACGATTGAAATCAACGTAGTTACAAGACTGCCAACACAAGGAATAGTTAAGTGGACAACGCATTACATTACAGTGAAGTTTGACGATCTGAATTGTGAACAAATAATGTCACCGCGATGAGAAATTAATCATGTAAGCAATGATATCTATGTAAAAGTTAATCAAACCAAGTCAATTTGTTAAATTTGTGCAAACACAAACTGTAATTTCCGTGTGATTGGATTTGAAACCAAAGTCCTAAGAATGGATTGTCCTAAAAATGTTATTGCACTTTTCATTTGTGTCTTGTGTTAAACTCGTTTTAGTTCCGGCTGTCTAAAAAGCTACTTACCTATAAGCCTACTTCAGGTAACTTTAGAATTTTAGGCATCAAAATCGTTTATAGTTCCTCCCCTTTTGAGAGAAGTACATAATTAAATGCCTCATATTATATTTCCTAATTATTACTATCAACATCAGGTTCTTTTTAATTGAAAATCGAACAATATCAGAAAAAAGTTGGCTACAGCTTTCAGATAGAATGTAATCTTACCGGGTATAAATTAAAACTTACGTGGGTTCCTTTCTGCTACATATTTCCCGTCTTCTTCCTTCCGTGATTAAAATTTCTGCTCAGTAACTCAAGTTACCTCATGAATTAAAGATTGACATTGTCTGGACTTTCCATTTTTGTCAGGCATGTTTCAGCACTCTCTAGGCCAATACAAGAGCATTCCTGGCGTACCATAACTTCTTTTGGAATCATAGTTTCATAACTACCAACTAAAATATGCTGTACTCGTTTCTTTGGTAGAGCTTATAGCTTATAAACTAGTACCTTAAAAACCGAGTCTTGGAGCCCATATGGCACAGCATCTTGTTTACATATGAAACATATTATTATCAATATCATCATTGTCATCTTCGTCAACATCATAGATTAAGCTTATATCTTTTGTTTCGGCTTATAAAACATTATGACCTTTGTGGTAAAACTTCTCCATTTTGCATCCGAGAAAGGTGCTTCATTGTTTATTCATAGGTAATTCTATAACAAGCTACGAATTAATAAACTTGAATGGGATTTATTAAAGTATTCCATGAATAAACTATAACTATAAGCTCTATTCTGTCCGTGAAGGAATTTAGCAGAAATTTAGAAAAAATCTTGGATATTTTATTATAAAGGTTACTTAAGGATTACAGATTCTTAAACTGGAATGAGGGACAGAGGAATACATCAAAGCATGCAATAAAGAGGCCAAAATGGGGTGTGCATGAGCTAGGACGGGAGTAATGAATCTAAGTGGTGTGATGGGGACGAAAAGGGGGAGAGATGCACGAAATGTGGTAGATTGTGTCAAAATGGCGCTATGTTTTGGAATGTAGTGGTACGGAATGAGGGAGAGAGAACCCCGTGTTCAAAAAACGGAAGGATTTTCCATTAGAGTTAAAAGTTAGGAAAATTGTATTTTCAAGATGAGATGAAAATACAGAGAAAACACGAAAATATTTAGGAGAATTGAGGTTAAGATGGTTAAAAGAAGTATGAGTAAATAGAGAAAATGGAGAACGTTAATAAAGGGCAATAGTGGCCATAATAAACTTCCCCATTATATATAAAACAAACTACTAAACATAAGGCCGCGCCGTAGCCGAGTGGTTAGACCATTCGCTACCCACCTAAACGGTCCGGGTTCGATCCCAGGCAACCGCATCTGTGATTTGTGGTGCACGAAGCTGCCCTGGGGCGGGTTTCCTCCTGGTTCTCCGGATTCCCCCATCTCATTTCACCGGTGCCCCATCTTCATTCCATATATCATCAGTGTCACCACCTGCGGTGCCGTATATAGTGTAGGCGGGCGTTAAACACTGCAAAAAAAGTTAAATATAAGGGGAAGTAATAGAGATAGACAACCCCAAAAGGGAGGCATACATTGTATATTGTGGAAAATATGGTTCTAATTAATTATATAATTGTTTTATTTTCTTATTTTATAGGACTAAGGATGTATTTATATAACTACAATTGTTAGGATAAATATTACTATTACTATAAAGGTGACATAGAAGTATGCGTTACATTTTATAAATTTACTAGTGGTAAATTGATTGGTTACA
The DNA here is from genome assembly GCA_030765045.1 of Tenodera sinensis. Lineage (NCBI taxonomy): Eukaryota > Metazoa > Arthropoda > Insecta > Mantodea > Mantidae > Tenodera > Tenodera sinensis. The sequence goes on along the minus strand of CM060964.1, from coordinate 242,409,866 downwards.
CTGACAGAATGCGTATTTCATGAATGTAAATTAGTAAATTAATTAATGATTTTAAAACCTAGCTGTTTTATTACATAACCATAAGTTGGTAGCTACGATAAGCTTCGTAGATGAAACCGTTTTATTCATACTATGGTTTATTATTCATCCTATTACTGTTCTTTGTGATCTTTGTGATCTTAATTTGTACATTTATATCTGTCGCGGGTAATACCCATTTGCAGTGAGTACATACATATGCCTATCTACATGCCTACCCACCTACTGACCTATTCATCTACCCACCTAACTCTCATCTACCTACCCACCCACCCATCCACCCACCTACCTACCTTCCTGCCTATTCACCCACCTACCCACTCACCTATCCACTTACCTGCTCACCTGTCCACCCACCCACCTATCTATTTACCCACATACCGACCTATCCACCTACCTACCCTTGGGCGCTAATGACCGCAGCTGCTGTGCGCCCAAAATCCCACCACTACTCTACACACCTACCCACCCACCCACCCACCTACCCACGTACCAATCTAACTACCCACCTATCCACCTACCTACTCACCTGCCCACCTATATACCTACTCACCTATCCACCCATCTACTCACTCATTTACCCACCCACCTACCCATGTACCTAACTACCCACCTACTAATCTACCCCCGTACCCAACTACCCCTACCTACACAACTACCCACCTACCCACTTACCCACCTACCCACCTACCTACCTGCCCACTTATGCACTTACCCACCTACCTACCTATCAACCTACCTACCCACTACCCACCTACCTACCCATCTAACCACCTACCCACCTGCCTACCCATCTACCCACCTACCTACCCACCTACCTACCCACCTACCTACCCACTACCTACCTACCTGCCCACTTACCCACTTACCCACCTACCTACTCACCTACGCACCCACATACCCATCCACCTTCCCAACTATCTGCCCACTTACCCACTTACCCACCTACCTACTCACCTACGCACCTACCTACCCACCCACCTTCCTACCCACCTACCCACTTACCCACCTACCTACATACCTACCTACCCACTTACTCACTTACCCACCTACCTACCCACTACCCACCTACCTACCCATCTACCCACCTACCTACCCACCTACCTACCCATCTACCCACCTATCCACTTACCTACCCACCTAGCTACCCACTACCTACCTACCTGCCCACTTACCCACTTACCCACCAACCTACTCACCTACACACCCACCTACCCATCCACCTTCCCACCTACCTGCCCACTTACCCACCTACCTACCCACCTACCCACCTCTCTACCCACCCACCTAACCATTACCCACCTACCCACCTTCTTGCCCACCTACCTATCTACCCACCCACCTACCCACTACCCACCTACCCAGCTACTTACTCACCTACTTATCTACCTACCCATCTACCCACCTACCCACCTACCTATCCACCTACCTACCCACTACCCACCTACCTACCCACGTACCTACCCACGTACCTACCCACCCACCTACCCACCTATCTACCTGCCCACTTCCCACTTACCCACCTACCTACCTATCCACCTACCTACACACTAACCACCTACCTACCCATCTACCCACCTACCCACCTACCTACCTACTTACCCATCTACCCACCTACCCACCTACCTACCCACCTACCTACCCACTATCTACCTACCTGCCCACTTACCCCCTTACCCACCTACCTACTCACTTACGCACCCACATACCCATCCACCTTCCCACCTATCTGCCCACTTACCCACCTACCTACTCACCTACGCACCTACCTATCCACCCACCTTCCCACTTACCCACCTACGCACCTACCTACCCACCCACCTTCGTACCTACCCACTTACCCACCTACCTATCCACCTACCTACCCACTATCCACCTACCTACCCACCTACCCACCGACGCACCTACCTACCTACCTACCCACCTACCTACTTACCTACGCACCTACCTACCCACCCACCTTCCTACCTACCTACCCACTTACCCACCTACCTACCTATCCACCTACCTACTTGCCCACTTACCCACCTACCCACCTACCTACCCACCCACCCACCTTCCTACCTACCTACCCACTTACCCACCTACCTATCCACCTACCTACCTACCCACTTACCCACCTACCCACCTACCTTCCTACCTACCCACTTACCCACCTACCTACCTATCCACCTATCTACCTACCCACTTACCCACCTACCCACCTACCTACCTGCCCACTTACCCACTTACCCACCTACCTATCTATCCACCCACCTACCCACTACCCACCTACCTACCCATCTACCCACCTACCCACCTACCTACCCACCTACCTACTCACCTACGCACCTACCTACCCACCCACCTTCCTACCTACCTACGCACTTACCCACCTACCTACCTGCCCACTTACCCACCTACCCACCTACCTACCCACTATCCAACTTCCTACCTACCTACCCACCTACCTACTCACCTACCCACCCACCTTCCTACCTACCTACCTACCCACTTACCCACCTACCTACCTATCCACCTACCTACCTGCCCACTTACCCACCTACCCACTTACCTACCTATCCACCTACCTACCTACCTGCCCACCCACCCTTCCATAATAAACTCGAGTTCAACAGACATGAGGATATGTAACGGGGAAAGGTATACAGTTAGGTTCGATTACCGTTGACCGCCCAGTCTGCCCTTGGCTTTTTCTTGGTTTTCTCGGTCGGTCGGTCGGTCGGTCGGTATATAAATGCAGTGGCGGTTTCTCATCTACAGCCATGTCCTCTCCATCACTTCCCTTTCATTCCGTTTCCTTCGCATTTTCCGGGTTTGATTCTAGGTTTTGTGGCGCGTGGCAGTGCCGGCGATGGTGTGGACACTTACTCAAAGGAAAGAGTACTGTCAGTGTACACTAGAGGGCTGCTTGGTCGGCGGGTTCTTGATCGCTCTCCCTAGACAGCTCCAGCAGTGGGGAGGGTCTTCGAGCCTGGAACTGTAGGGAATTTTCGCTCGCCTCTGTGGCCTGTCTACCTGCGGTCTGTGGCCTCCTGTGATTCCTTCATGTCATCCCTTCCTCCTCAGGGCGTTAGCCGCAATAGATCTATGTGGGCTGCACTACGCGCGGTATCCCGCTACGTTGTCTAACCTATATTATAGGGTACTGTACTTATTGCTGAGTATTTTATTAGTATTAATATTATAAGTATTATAATGCATAGGCAGTATACAATTAACAAAGCACAAACAATTTGTCAGATCAATGTAACAATCAACGCTAAATGTTACTAGTATCAACTCGTTCGCACTGATAGTGTTATCAAACCGCAAGTTTTAGACAATGTAATGTAATGAGATATTTTGCCATACCTGATTTGATTTAGGTAGTGAACGCCGACCTATAGCCAATGTGTACCTCGAAATTCTTGGATCTTACTAAAGTCAACCAAACTTTCATTATTCAGTGCCAAAAAGATTGGTTTTGTGTTTACAGAGGACGCTAGCACACCCAGAAGAGAAATAAGATATGGTAAAACATCAAATATGTATCTTCAGACTACATCATAAAAGTTATACCAGCTATGTCCAACGTTTGCGAAAGAGGAGAGGTTGGAATTACCTTCTTCAACTTTATGCGGACTGTGCCGCTCATTCAGATGTGCATTGTGTTGCAGTGTTGGTTTGGAAACATGTACTTTGCGTTTGATGTACGAAATCACTTTCAAATCCTATGTGATAAACATATATTCATTCGTGACATCTTTGGCAATACTTACGTTTAAGCAGTATCTATTAAAATTTGGTAACAAATTCTTAGTGCTTAGCTCTAGAAGTTCCACCAAATTATCTTCGCGTAACCTACTGCGATACAGACATTTAATATAGTTCAACTTGGAGAAACTCTGTTGGCAAATATATGTAGAGCTATACTCACTCTTATGCATACTATTCTTGCAAATGTTTATTTCTATATCTACTTAATTTTAGCCGACATAAGCATTTTCATAAATTATACTATTGCTAATTTTCTTGTAGGTTACAGGTGAATGTGGGAATACAGTAGGCTTTAAGCGATTGTGAAATGTTTTAAAAGCTGGTTGCTATGCGATGCCTTTGAAACTCCGTTCTCTTACAAGGCCAAGAAATAAAAAGGCGAATAACATAATTCTATTTGAGAAAAGTATAACTATTGGCAAATTCAAACGAATAATAAAGAATATCTCGGAAATGGTTCACTCAAAAGAAAAAAAGGAGTATTTGACATAAATTGTGTGTTTTAACGAGCTCCACATTCTTTATTTTGTAAGTTTTTGTCTGTATCTTAATGTTAACCATTTATGTAAAAATCATCCAGAATGAAGAGGTCTTCTGAGAACATTATAAAAAATTCAAGGTATGACATAGAAACTGTCGCCTACTTTTGTCCGTCGCTGGATACTGACTGGTTGGGAGTCAGTACGCCAGGGGTGAGTTCACACTCCGACTGAAAGAGGAGGCGGGGAATAGTAGCTAATTACGTAGTATCTTCAAAGAGAGAAGGCTGGACATCGCTGAGCTATGCCGTGGCTAACTATATTTCGTTAGTAACCGCTCTGCTCATACATGCCATCTAACTTAACATGAATAATACTGTTGTGAGATCTCCACAGCGTTACTTGAACATGTGTCACAAAGAGACGCAGAGATAACTGGAGATAGTAATTTATTAATAACGGCGTATTTGTATATGAACTATACCAGATGAATCAGCTGACTATTTTTCGTATCTATGTAACCCGGAGATTATAGCCTTACTTGAAAACATCGTTCGATTTATCAAACTAGAACTTGTTTTGTAGCTGTATTTTAAGTTAATCGTTCTTGGGCCTATTGCAATGATCATGACGAAAAGTTCCGTGAACACAAATAAGCTGCCAAGATCTAAAACATATACTTCCTTAGTGGGCTCGACGTCAGTCTGATGTGAACTAAACGGACATTTCGTAGGCTCAAACCTCCTTATTGGATATTTGTTGTTGTTTGTTTTTTGTCTTTTGTTTAAATCAGCAAGAGGCGCCGTGGTCGAGCGGTTAGCGGTTCGCATATCACCAAGGCGGCCTGGGCTCGATCCCAGGGACCCGTAAATGGTATTCATGGTGGACGAATCACGTCTGGGTGGGTTTTCTGCATGTTCTCCGGTTTCTCCCACCACTTATTCCACCAACTGTTCTACCATCACCTTTCCATTCATCCATGCATTTCATATCATCCTCTGCCTCTCGTATATGGTGCTTGACTGACCACCTGCTTCCAGGTCTTTACTCTATCTTGTCCATAGGCTCGTCTGCTCCCAACAGGCATCTCACCCACGGCACAGGCTTGCAAGTCCTAGGGGATGGAAGTCCTCCATACGGGGAGGGTAATCAGCTAAACAAGATGCTGAAGAACAAGTTAAAATCAGCAATCGTCACATTGAATGCACTAAACAGAAATGAATTCATGGCAGAAAGGGATGCACCCCAAATTAGCCTACCGACCCGGGAAACCATGAGAAAACCCACGAGAGCGTGGCCGGCCCGAAGGGAATTGAACCCGTGATATCTCGAAAATGAGCCATATCCCTCAATTTAGCTCAGAGGACCATAGGAGCTTCCTATTCACAATACCTATTATTCCTATTGACGACCGAAAATCCAAATATTCACCTAATGCTCAACCTGTACAAGAATTTGGGATTGAATATTTTCCTGAAATTTGTGACAGCATTGAATGTAAGTTATCTACAGTGTTATCTACAACGTTCTTGCATCGACTGTACCTGGCCTATTGCGATCATGTGTGTGTGTGTGTGTTTGTGTGTGAGTGTGTGTGTGTGTGTGTGTGTGTGTGTGTGCGCGCGCGTGTAGTCTCGAAAAAATATGTTTGAGAAGGCAGCTTCAACTTTCCATTAAGTTTGCTGTGGAGTAGAAGAGAGTTGTTAGTCCACAGAAAACGATGTGAAAAGACAAAAGCCGCAGATGCTCTGGTGGTCTCTGATAACACACTGGTCTCCGAATTCAAAGGTCCCGGATTGGATTCCCGACTGGAGTTAGGGAATTTTTTCTTAAGTCAGAATATTTTCTACCATCCCAAGAATTGTGATTTTAAAAGAGAGCTTTGTGTGTGTATGTGTGTGTGTGTGTGTGTGTGTGTGTGTGTGTGTGTGTGTGTGTGTGAGAGAGAGAGAGAGAGGGTTTGTGTAAGATAACCTAAAGTAATACGTACCCAATGCCCGCCTCGGTAGCCTGATGGTTAGCGTGTCTGCCTCACGTTCAAGAGGTCGGGAGTTCGAATCTCGCTTAGAGTAAGTTATCCGGCTAAGGTTTTCTTCCGAGGTTTTCCCTACCCTGAGAAGACGAATGTCGTGTAACTTAAAGCTCATTTGAGCATCATTTCACCCATTTCATTGATATGACACAATGTTGGACGTACCTTATGATGAACTCAACAAACATCATGGAGCAATAATTTATCCCAAAGATAAAGTAACTAAAGCGGCGCCGTTGCCGAGCGGTTAGACCGTTCGCCTATCACCAAGGTGTCCCGGGTTAGACCTCAGGGACCTGCAGGTGGTGAACAAAGCGGCGTCTGGGCGGACTTTCTCCGGGTTCTTTGGTTTCCCCAGCTTCGACCAACTGCTCCACCACCACCCTCCCATTCATCCGTTTTGCCTACATTTCGTATCATCCTCTTCCTCACTCTCACACCTGGTGTTAGGCTGACCACCCGCTTCCAGGCCTTCACTCTGTCCGGTCCATAGCTCCGTCTGGCTTGTAAGTCCTAGAGAAGGTTAGTCCTCCATTCGAGGAGGATAATCAGATAAATAATAATAATAATAATAATAATAATAATAATAATAATAATAATAATAATAATAATAATAATAATAATAATAATAATAATAATAATAATAATAATAATAATAATAATAATAATAATAATAATAATAATAATAATAATAATAATAATAATAATAATAATAATAATAATAATAAGAAGAAGAAGAAGAAGAAGAAGAAGAAGAAGAAGAAGAAGAAGAAGAAGTAGAAGAAGAAGAAGAAGAAGAAGAAGTAGAAGAAGAAGAAGAAGAAGAAGAAGAAGAAGAAGAAGAAGAAGAAGAAGAAGAAGAAGAAGAAGAAAATAAAGCTACCTTTGTGGTTAACATCTTAAAAGGGCATTTAAATGGGAGAAGAACCACAGAATATTTCATTCTAAGCAATATTAGATGGTAGTGGTTTAGCAACTGAGGAACCCAGACACCCAAAACAAAAAGATACCTAATCGGATTTTTCGATAACGACATAATATATACGCGATATTTATTGCAAAACCTTCAAGTAATTATGTAAGAATTGTTTTCTGCATTTCCACAGTATGTCATAAACTCATTACCAGTGTGTACTAAATAATAATACAAAGAGATCAGAGATTAGTCAACCGATATTTTATTAAAAATGGGAGGAAGATATTTGTCGATGGTTGGAACCTATGTAGCATTTCCAAAATATTTAGTGGCTTGTGAGTAGGCAATCTTAATTTTCACCAACTTTACATATATTTCGTTGTACATTGATATTAGAGTGTTTTGTATTATGCCAAAACCACGCAGGTATTATTTATGCTACTAACCAAATGTGGGAGGAAAAATGTGTTGCACTCACATGACTTTTTCTACACTTGCAGTAACCGTTCTTACAAACTCTTATTCCTATATCGACTTGTTAGTTGAGATAAACATTTGGAGAAATTACCTTCTTGCTTATTTCCTTGTAGGTTCAAGGGGAATGTGGGAATACAGTAGGCTTTGAGTGATAGTCAACTGTTTTAAAGCTTTGAGATTCCGTTCTCTTTGCACGGCTAACATATAAAAACTGAACAACAATGTTACATTTGACGAAAGTTTGTTTTCCGAAACTCATACAAATAATAAGTAACATCTCCGAAATGGTTCACTCGACAAAAAGTTTATTGAGACATAAATAGTGCGTTTTAGCAAGATCCACATTTTCTGTATAGTAAGATTTGGTCTATCTCTTACGGTTTATTCAAAAGTCATCCGGAGTAAATAGGACTACATAGGCTATAGCTGGAGAAATCAAAATAGACCATTTTCAAGAAAATAAAAAGTTTTGAGAAATGTTGCATGTGAAGGGTAGGTTGGGGTGGAGCAATTTTCTTCAAAATCTTCGTCTCGCATCCTTGAAAGACATTAAACTTAAATTTATGTGTCTGTCAATCTGTGGACACAATAACTCAAAAACGAAAACTAGGTTAAAACCAAAGTTAGTATTTAAGTTTAGTGTCTTTCAAGGATGCGATATGAAGATTCTGAAGAAAATAACCCAACCCTAAACTACCCTTTACTTGGAAAATGCTTCGAAAATTTTGATTTTCTTGAAAATGGCTCTAACGATTTTGATTAAAATGTCGTATGTTTGAGATATTTTTATGACAAATCAAATGTATACCTTGAATTTTCTGGCTATAGCCCCTGTAGTCGTATTTACTCTGGACAACTTTTGCATAACTGATAAACCGTCAGAGATAGACCAAATCATAGCACACAAAAATGTAGATTTTGCTAAAATACACAATTTATGTCTCAATACATTTTCTTTAGAGTGAACCATTTCGGAGATATTCCTTGTTATGTGTGTGAGTTTAGGAAAACTTAAAACTTTCGTGAAATGGATCATCGTTGTTCATTTTTTTTATGTTATATAAGTGAACAAAGATAACGGAATTTCAAAGCTTTAAAAGATTTGAATATCGCACAAAGCCTACTGTATTCTAATATCCCCCTTGCACCTACAAGGAAATAAGCAATAAGATAATTTGTACAAAGGTTTATCTCAACTAAGACGAAGAAGATCTAGGTATAAGAGTTTGTAAGAATGATTAGCACAAGAGTAGAGAAAGTCATGTGAGTGCAACACATAAGATTTTTTTAATACAAGATACTGGTTGCATATTAGGTACCTACTGAATACTACTACCGACAACTTTGCATAGGAATTGTTTTTCCCATTCGAAACAGGCGAATCCAAATGACTCATGTCTGTGCTCTCGGACGCAGCCTGCATCACATGGAAAACTGCACTGAACTGGTTTCTAACGGATTGGCCCGCTATGCCCAGGGCACGGCGACTGGCTCTCTGTGTGGCATTGCCGCTCGGGGCCACGATTGACACCACTATTCTACCTCATTATACAATCGTTTCACAAAAGAGTTATTCCATGAAAATAATATTTACCACTATGGGAAATTTAAATTGTATGTGGTACTTATTCAGGGTATGATATCAAATAATAAAAATTACCATTAGCAGCAACACATATTATATTAGAATTTTGAACCGTCTTTAATAAAAATACTAAGGTTTTTACCCTAATAAATTACAGGGTCTTTCATAAGGAGCTGGACATTAGAGAAATTACCCGATATTAATTTTTATTTTCATATATGTTGCACATTTCCCGGTGCGTACAGTAGATTCAGTTCCCGATACGCCCAGCAAAGTCCATAGAGATCTTTTTGTGCAATGAGAATCGCTGCTTTATAAAGGCCTTGTTATTTTGTTGTTGTTGTTGGTTTTTTTTTTTTTTTTTTTTTTTTTGGTTTTTTTGTTTAAAGCTGTGGGATGAAGAAACAAGATGCCTCGTACTCGATTAACTATTACAACTAAGAAAAATCGCTGCCTGTTTTGAGATCGGGGAACCTGTGACTAAAATTCAGGGTTTTTTTCCGATGACAGTTCGGTGCACGATGCCAGGTCCCTAACAGGAAGACCATCGTTTCAGTTGGTGAAAAGTTTCAGGAAACAGGATTCGTAAAACAGAACAGAGGATGAGGGAGGCATCTTACTGCAACATGTGAAGAAAACACAGCGTATGTACACAGTGCTTCATCAACAGCCGAAAAATATCAATCTCCAAAGCTGCTCAGGGATTGACAATTTTTTCGGGGCATATCGAATACAAGTTCTTGGACTCAGTTTCTTGGCCTGAGCGACCTCCCAAACTAACTCCCTTACACCTTTTTGCTATGGGGATTCATTAAGGTTAGAGTATATGCAAGTAAACCAGGCACTATCCCTGAATCGTAACCACAGTACAGATGGTGACTCCCCGTATGCTGTTGGAGGTGCACAATGGGATGGAACGTCTCCTACACGTGTGCATTGTTCAGATGGTCGGCACATTGATTGTTATGTGGTTTATCTTACAGCATGCTACTTTAAACTTAAATTTATGCAAAGGAAATCTCTACAGGGTCGGGAAATATTTTTGTTAAGAAACATGTACAACATATCCAAAAATAATTAAAATAGGTTAATTCTTCGAATGTCCAGTTGCTTATGAAAGACCCTGTATTATAATTTTGAATTTGTACAAATCCCCTATTTTCCCATTATTCTAACATTTTTGTGTTCAAACTTTAAAGTATGCTTCTATAGGCAACATTAAATTTGACCTTGTTGCTTTCTAGTCTAAAGTGTCACTGTAATACTTCTTGATTGATTCTTAGAATGAAGGAATTTAATTGACATAAATGCAATATCAACATCATCATATAAAACGTGCCACAAATAAAAATTCCCTTAGATGTGGTTGATTAGTTCTATAGTTCTAACAATTTCTTTGCCTCGAGCTCCATTCAAGAAGCATACACCAACAGTCATGAAGTGATTATCTGTAACTATTGCCTTAAGGCTAGAGATACAGGATTGGTTGTCTATCAGATGTTGTGCACTGCGCACTAAGAAAAGGTGCAACTAATCCATCTGCTTCCTGCAATGAGGTAAACGCTGCTTATTTACCTATAGAGGGAAAAAAATACCCTCTTCTCCTTTCACGAGAGCAACTGTGAAGGTCGCGAAGATGACAGATAGCAAGTTATACTTCACAAAGTTCATCGTAAATTCTGTGACGACACTGGTGTAGGGGGGGTGCTCCCACTGCTGCGGTGTATAAATACGTTGCTAACATTCTTCTGGCATCATCTTCTTTGCTAGAGTATCATCCAGAGGCTGTACCAAACTGCCAGCGTCCATCATGAAGGCCCTCGTAAGTACCCAAGTATAGGAGCAAACACAGTAGCTGTGCAATTGCTTTAGCATTTTCTACGTGAGATAGTGACACTATATATACGGAAGCAATTTCCCTCATAATACAGAGCAAAAATTGTTAAATTTCTTATTCCATAACTTATGTGGCATTGGGAAAAGTTACTTTTGTCTCAAAATACCTGCAATGAACTTCTTCTTTTATGTGTTTTTAAATTATAAGTTCTGAATATTTATCCATGAGTACCTAAGCTCAAAACTGATTATCTTTTATTTAGGGCTAGTAGGTTAGACAAGACATTGTGAATACACAAAATGTATATAGTTTTTATTGAAAAAGAATTTGAATACAAATAAAAAAGGATACCATACAATTTCGTGACAAATATACATTAGTCATGACAAATATTGGCAGAAATGGTTGCACTTCATAGTTTATAACAGTAACATAGAAGTAGACTGGAAGCTGATGTAGCAGTCAACTTCTGTTTGGTTACCTACTTTAATATCGCGCACTCTTTATATTACTTCGGAGAATAAAAGAAGGTATATTGTTTAAACTACTAGAAAATTCAAAAGAACCATAGTGAATATTTTGAAAACGCTAACGTTACAAAAAGTTCATTTGTAACAAATTCCATACTGTAATGAGATCTGCATTTTTTTCTGTGAAAGCTTTTGTCTATTACTTATGGTTTCCAAATTATATCACAGAATATAAAATTAAAAGATAGAAAGTGAATATGTCAAGCGATTCAAAGAGAAGTTGGCACAGACCGTTCTTATATAACAAACTGACATGCGATTTAATTGTCATTGCTATAAGCGGGATTAATGTACACCGTGTTTTATTCGTACTTCAGTATGTGGCATTTTTCACATTCTTCAGAGCACAGACTAGAGATTCATATCGCTAGATGCAAAGATAATTAAAAATACCTACAAGCTAAATGTTTGACATTAATAACTCAACTTTACGAAATTATAATTTCACAGCAAACTTTAAGAAATAAAGGATCATGAAATATTTTCAAGGTAAAATTTGGTTTGGGATGCGAGATTTTCTAGAGAATCTTCTCTTGGTATTCTTATTTGACTCATTAATAAAGTTTGGTATTCATTCGAGTTTCATTCGTTTCTTTTTTGAAATTCAGGGAAGCTTAAAACATTTCGCTTCTATTGTTTTACTATTGGAAGAGAAAGTGTAGTACTCCATCCAAAATTTCGATAGGGCCGAGATTTTTATCGGAAAAGTAACATCAATAAATACGCAATGATTAAAAAATGTAACTAGTCTTTTTGCTCAGGTTTAATTCTCATGTTGCAAAGAGTCCCCAAATCACTACTCATACTCCGTGTGAACGTTTGTAAAATAAACCTCTTTAAAATTAACAACCGTAGCGCATTAAAATTATTAGAATCAAATTTAACTATAGTAAAATAAGCATGCGTACAAATATTAAACTTAAAATTAGAAGATGGAAGAACTTTGAATGCCATTCTCGGCATCCCTTAGTCCCACGTTCAAAAGTTCTATATTTTGAGCTAACCCCGATATTTTGAAGTTTATTTCCTTTGTTAGATATTCGTGATGTTCTTCACGTTTGTTAATGTGTACTTCTGCAAATTTACCAACAATCGCTTAAAAACCACTAAGTGGTTGTTTTATTTTTCACTTACAATATTCTCTTTATCCAGGGTCCAAATTTTCAGCAGCAGGCACAATATGGACCTTTCTTTAATATTTTCTCAAGGTGCGGACAATATTTACTCATAGTTTTTTAATAATATCAAATTTCAAGTAGGTCTGGAAATGTTCAAAGTTAAATATATAACATTTTAACTTCTCTCAACTTAAAAACGTTAAATTATTTGGAGGCCCAGCAATGATCAATGAATGTTTGTATCGATTTTAACCAAATCTGAAATGTCTCGATAGATCATATTCAAACTCAAATCCATAGTATTTTGACATCGTACATACAGCGATTCGTAAGTTGCTTTCTGCTTACGAACAGACAAAGAAGCTCAAAAGGCGCTGGGCGAATACAGCTAAACTCTGTAGAGTCAAATCTTGACTGCATGTAATATGGTTGTATATTTCATCTTACTGGTACAGTATTGGATTTAGTTTTACAGTTATGAAAGAAATATTCATTCCTAATATTAATGAATGAATAAAATCTATTTAGAGCACTTCCTTTGAATTTTTTATTTCAAAAGTAAAGGAATACGGAAGTAAGATAAGGTTAACTTGAGCAAAGGAAAGGCACAATTGGATTGCTCTGTTACTGTCACTGTTGCATTCTCAGTGACCTCTGCAAGTTGTTGACAATGACCGTGAATGAGGACAATGGGTTGCATCAGTGAGGAGACTAATAATGTTTCTAGTTCTGCTTGGACGGTGACCACTGAACTGTGTGTGAACTACTCCAAGTGGAAGATGCACGCTAGAAAAGATCTGCTCAACTACAACATGGTTGTTATTTCAGGCCAGATAGTTTTATAACATCAGAAAATACGCTGCTTTTGGCCAAATAAGGAATACCTTAAAAGATATCTGTCTCTATAATTCCTAAAATTCACAATTTCAGGTAGATTCACTTATAATTTTAGTACAGCAATCAAATTTAATGCATAGCAGGTAAAACAAATTCCAAGTGTATTTTGAAATAAATTCCATATATACAAATTGTATTATTATAAATGTTCACTGTTTTGAAAAATTTCTCCACAGGGTGAACACATTTTTAAGCAAAATTAACATTTTATAATTAAACTGTTTAGTAGCAGAGATGGTAGAGATTAATGTTTAATCATTATCTAATTTGGGAGAAAATAAAGTTTAAATATGAGACTTCGATTTTTGCTTTTAATTATTTGTCTCCTATTCACTTAAGACCTCATTAAATTATGATAATATTTTTATTTATATTTCCAGATGTATATCTCAATATATTTAATATTGGTACTCACAATAACACAGATATTACAACTAGTGATAGATCAGCGTTTAACTAAGAGTAAAAAATGTAACAAAACATAAAAACAATATTGAACTTTCCAATAACCTAAATAATGTATATAATATTAAATATTTAGAATTGATATCACATAAGTGGTAAACTAATTCTCAAAAATGAAACACAGTACCTTATTTGACAATATCATTTTGTTTTAAGTAATACTCATTGACAATTGAAAAAAGTCTGTTGCACTCATATGACTTTTTCTACTCTCGCACAAACTATTCTTGCAAGCATGCTTCTATCTTCTTGTTAACAGAAATAGACGTTTGTAAAATGGCTTTATTACGTATTTACTTATATTTACAGGGGGAATATCGGAAAACAGTAACTTTAAGCGATATTAAAATCTTCTAAAATCTGGTTGCCATACGATTGCCTTTGAAATCCCGTTCTCTTTGCATGGCCAGGAGACAAAAAGAGGGAAAAAAAAAAAAAAAAAAAAAAAAACAACGAATATCATACTCCTATTTGAGAAATATAGGAAAATTCAGCAAAGTAATATCTCGGAAATGGTTCACTCTACAAAAAAGTGTATCTGGCATAAATTGTGTGTTTTAATGAGATATACGTGTTTGTGCCGTAAAATTTTCTCTGTCTCTTACAGTTTTCCTGTTACGCAAAAGCTACCCAGAACGAAAAGAATTTCTGAGAACATTCCCAGAAAACTCAAAATATACATTGAATTTGTCATAGAAATCTCTTAGACATACTGTAATAAATCAAAAATTTTAAAGATATTTTTGAGGAAATAGCATTTTTCAAAAATGTACTGTATAAAGGGTAGGCTGGGATGGGGGATTTTCTTGAACACTTTTGTCTGACAACCTCGAAAAAAACCTGAACTGAAATACCAAATTTGTGTTTAACCAACTTTTCGCTTTTGAATTATACTGTTTACAGTCACAGACATATAGTCCTTTTTCTAAAAGTGCTTTTGTTGGATTAAGGTGTCTCAACATGTGTATTTTCAGTGAAATCCCGGTATCACATTTCTGGGTGTAACATACTACTTCCTCTACTTATAATACATTGTAGAGAAAGTAATAAATTACAACTTAAAATCTTAAGTTAAAATGCTAGAGAGGGGAACGCAGTACAAATTCTTATAATAACTTCGATAGTTTAATGACCTCCGTGTATTTTACAATACTTCAAATGGATTCATATTCACAGTTCTTACAAAGTATGAATAATATAATAACTTCAAAACTAAAGCATATGAACAAAACTCATATCATATTGTATCTGTTGTTTACAAGAAGTTATACACAATTTCATTTATTTATACCGAAAAGTACGTCGTGTGGAGTAATTTGAAAGTGAGAATGTGCTGATACACTAAAACTTGAGAAAACTGAGTTTAAAAGTTATAACGCTAAAATAACATTCCCGACTTTATACTGTTCACAAACAATTTAGTGCATATATATGTTCTCTGTCGTCTGTTTCTGCTCCTGTGTAGATAATTTAGGTCTCTTTTGAATGACTTTTACACTTTTATACAAACAAACGTTACAGTATTTTATTAAAATTGTATTGAATTTAGGTTTTACAGGCAGACGTTTAAATCGTTATACGACGCCCTTTAAAGGTTCTTACAGCTATAAAAGCTAAGTAGAACTAAAGTAAAAGCTTTTTAGTGCTTAACAACACTAAAATCCATATTTATGAATTTAGATAGCTTTTAGCCTTCTTTTCAAAATGGGTATTCGTAAAGCAAAAACTATAACATATCACAGGCTTTTTGTGTTAACCGATTGTCTCCGTTGGAAGCAATTTCATTAAAGAACTCTTAACGTTACCCACGACATCAGAATTCCTAACAACATTCATTTAACAGATTTTATTTTTTTGAGTAAAACGGACACTGTTTAGCAAACTGAGTTTCGGGACATTACTATGTATAATGTAACTTGAGAAGTATAACCCGCTTTTAGTAATTCAAGAGATAATCATTTGCATCCTCTGTTCTCGTTTGGCTAGTTAGTGTTTGCATATAAGTTCTACTCTTGAGGGAACAAAGCAAACTCCATTTAAATCCATTTTTAAAGGTTAAATCCTTCAAATATCCCAAAATTCGCATAAGTTCTGAATTAGGAACCACAGAACTTGCTTTTATTAAAATTGAGCATGTCGAATTTGATTTTCCTAATATCCTACACCTAGATATGCTCAAAAACTGAAAAATGGAATAAAGCAATTATCATCATTATCATCATCATCACTGTTATTGTTATTATTATTATTATTATTATTATTATTATTATTATTATTATTATTATTATTATTATTATTATTATTATTATTATTATTATTATTATTATTATTATTATTATTATTATTATTATTATTATTATTATTATTATTATTATTATTATTATTATTATTCTTATTCTTATTATTATTATTATTATTATTATTATTATTATTATTATTATTATTATTATTATTATTATTATTATTATTATTATTATTATTATTATTATTATTATTATTATTATTATTGATTTCTGTGTCGTTTATAGTAGACAACAAGTATAATGTTCCACTCAAAGTTCAATATCTAGGTATTACCGGAAATAGATCTTTTAGGTGCCCTGAATCCAAAAGGAGCTTTTTAAGAAAAAGGTCTCCGCGTGCGTGTGTGTATGACTGTGCGTGTTTGTGTGTGAACAAGCAGAACTCAAAAGCGAAGTCGGATAAATACCCAACTTTGTATTTAAGTTCACCTTCCAAGGGTGCGACCGCGAAAATTTTTAAGAAATCCTCGCTCGCTCCCTCCTCACACACAGTTCTTCGTTATTCTGATTTTGTCAGAAGTACCTCTCACAATTTTTATTAGAACACCATCAGTCTAAGATCTATCATTCAACAAAATTACATGTTGAATTTTTTTCGAGTAGTGTTTAACGCTCGTTCTTACTGAGACGTTACCACAGGCGGTGAGTTTCTGGGAAGAGAATGTGAAGCCCTCTTCATTTGGAATGGATTTTGTAACGGTAAACCATAAGCGATGTATTAAAACTTAGTGCGGAAGAAATGTAGATTTTTTTAAATGCATTGTTCATTACAATTAACCTTATGTTGTCATCATTGATTTCTGAGATATCCGTTGGTTTTGGTTTGAATTCATTATTACTTCTGTCATTTTTTGCTTTCACCGTTCAGACATTGCTCGCGATGCCATAGAAAGAGAAGTGTAATTTCAAGTCTAGCCTACTCGTAGAGTGAGCTACTTTTTAAAGTTCTGAGTATCGCTTCAGCCTCCTGCATCTTTCTTGTACCTGCAAAGAAATGTGCAATGAAACTATTTATGCAAATGTTTATCTCGAATAACACGTAGTATGGTTAAGCGTTTTCAAGAACATTCTGTAGAAACTATATTGCACCCACTTACTAGCTGGAGGAAGCCACGTGCATGCAATGCATCAGATTCGTATTATTTCTCGACTGCACTTCATTGTTAACTGCAGCAAAGACAAAATAAGGTATCCATAAACAACAAACCAGTCAAAAGTGCATCATTACATGTCGAAGGCTGCTTCTGACGTCTAGTGATCAGTGTGAAATCCAAATGTTCTGTCGTATGTGTATTTGTTACGACATGAGTCTATTGCAGAACTTATTTGTTACATTGGAATAATAGATTTACAGTAAACTTCAGTTCACAAAATTATTTTCCTCTGCTCACTATTTTTAATTCACTACGTATACTCAATAGACGAACTATTTTAATGCAACCAAAATTTTGAATAAACATTTCATTGTAAATACGCTTTCAAGGTCCCTCGAGCGCCAAGAAGCATTAAAAAAGAATGTGAGTCTCTCTCTCTCTCTGTGTGTGTGTCTGTGTGTGTGTGTGTCTGTGTGTGTGTGTGTGTGTGTGTGTGTGTGTGTGTGTGTGTGTGTGTGTGTGTGTGTGTGATATACACCAACTGGATTTTAAAGTACCCCACATTACCCTTTAGATAGAAAACGTTTCGTTATCTTTGATTCGCTCAAAAACCGCTTTGATGAGTTTTATGGAAACGCTGTACGTTTAATATGGTTGTATGATAAATAAAACATACACTTATCTTGAGTTTTCTGGGAGTAAGTTATTAACTTTTCTTCATTATGAATGAATATTGCATAACATCGTGTAGGTGAAGATCATGTTAAGACATGCTATATGTGAAACAGTTTATGAGGCATTAACCATATCGTAGGTATTCGTTATTATATTCTGAAATACTTTATGCTTTCTTCAAGTGTGAAGTAGACATTTAATTTGTTTCACGTGGCCACTGCACAGAAGTTTAAGATATCGTGATGTGAAAAATTGTTGCTTTCAGGGATTGTTTGAAATAAAAATGCAAGACATGCTCTTCGTGACATACGACTTATACACGGTGTTCATGTTTATTTGTGCCTTCGCTTCCAATTTATGACATCACTCTACGGTTACCTAGAAATGCATCTCCGCTTTGGACCAACAGTGTAGTGCTGTGGTATTTCTATCAGCCTCGGCAGCTGAATCAGTGGCTGATATCAGGTGTGATTTTTGATGTACTTTTACTTGGAGATGCTCTCTAGCGACTGTTTGCGGAATTTCCACGACTATACCATGAGAGTTTCCTTTGAATCTGTTTGCATAATAAGAAAGCAGGTCTTCAGAGTTTTGAGTACGGTGCAGCATTATCGTTGCTAGTAGGGGACAATATGAACTGACAATGTACCACTGTGTCTGCATGATGGAATGCTATTTTGCAGATTACTGAATCAATGTGAATATCAGAACGATATGAACCGCTTCATTGATGATTTTCTGGTCAGCTATGAGCAATTCCAAGAGCCAGGTTGCACAGTTCTAAGATAAATGTTAAGCGGTAAGCACTATTTTACGGTACTTTGTTATGGCATGACATGCATTAAATGACACACGGATATACACAGGTATTTTGTATCTTTGAGATGCCTAACTAAAAATAAGTTCATTCCTTACTTTTAAAAAGTGTCTCTGTATGGAAGAAGGACAAATCCTTAACTAAAAACATCCCCTTGTAAACAATCTTAAGTTTTTAATGTATTTTTCATGTATAGTCCTGAATTACCTAATGAAATCTAATCCTTTAACTTTTCTATTCAACGCATATATATTGAAATCTCTACAAACTTAACCCACTAAACGTTTTTAAAACTTTAGTGACTACCAAGCCACTGCCCTAATATGTACGCACATGTCCTTATGACTCAATGACAACTTGTGGAGGGGCATTTAGCACCTCGACCGAAAGGCGATCTTTCGTGCCTATGCCCCTGACGGGGCACTCCCCGGGGAGGATGGATGAGGCGAATGTACTCTGAGGGCGGTCGGAACGTTGCCACGACAGAGCAGGTGGCAGGGTCCCTACGTTTTCTCCGTTAGAAGCACCCCGGTGGAGGCTGGCTTAGCTCCCTTCCCTTCGCCACTCGCACATGTCCTTAAGTTCTCAGTTTTGCTGTCAGGTCTTCTAATAAACCGCTGGAAGAAGCTAGTGTTGTGCGCTCTATGAGAAGCTTTATGAACGCCAAACGTAGGCTTAAATAACCGAAAAATGTAATCTTGCAACATTCGATTTAAGCACTCTCTATTCTACAACTTGCTGCAACTAAAGGCTCGCCAGACAGCGCTGACGTCGTACCTGACCATTGAAGTGGCAAATAAAAATGAATCACGTGATATGGTAGATAGTATGTGTTAAAGAATTGTCTTCTCTATTGCAGGTGATGCTACTGCTCATGGTCGTTTTGGTTGCTATGGTGAGTGCAATACCTATGCCCAGACCTGCAGGGACTGCGCCGGCACCCAAAGAAGTGTTGGCAGGGTCAGAAAGCTACTACTACCCGCTCTACTACTCATACTACTACCCGGCGGCACCGCTGGTCTACTATGGCTAGTCTCTCATCACAACACAAATCTTTACTATGACAATGATGCTATGATACACGGTCGGATCAACCTGTAAATGCTCACTTTCTCTCTCATATTTTTACCACATAATACAATTACTCTTTTTAAATAAAGACACTCATTTTCAGCAAAATAAAGATTTATTTATTTCCTTCTAATGAAACATCCTGCACCCGCGTTGGCTTAGAAAGCCTTCTCTGACTTGGCGAATTAATCTCATGTTGTGGTTGTGAGAATACAAACATTGTTTTATGCTTAACATGTACATATTTTAAGCTTATTTAACATCGCTATTTAACGTTTTTATTAAAATCTCAAAGAGTTTATGAATTCCACGCAAGCAGTGTTTGGGCAAATGTTACAAAGCAAAACGAGATTTGAAAATTTGCTGAGATCCTAACCATGGATCTTCAACTTGTGGGGCCGATGCCGTTTTTGGACCCCCTTCCTAAACTGAATTCCGAATCTCTCACGACTGGAAAGATTATATGGTTACGGTTTCAAAATTCTAAGCTTTTAAACTAAAGACAACCTTTGCTATACAAAATATGAACTTTGAAACACAATGTTTTATTTTCTCACATTAAATTTGCTTCCATTGTAATTCTTAATGTATACAACGCTTACTATCCATAGACAAAGTCACTATTATATTTGATCCAAGAATTCGATATCAATACTTCACCGGAAAAACTGCTTTGTGATTCCCATGAATCCCTCTCTAAAAGTCTGTGAACGTCAGTTAGCCAATTATTTATTTATTTCTATCAGCGAAGAGCATAAATCAAACACCGAAAGTCAGATAGTAAATATTTTGTACTTGATTGAGCGAAGATTTTCAGGAAAATGCCCCAGTCTACGAGAAAAAGCTTTAATGGACAAATTCTCGTTTTTCTTTATGTTTACAACGATTATAACTATTTTGATTAAATCTTCATGCGTTATGGCAAGAGAAATTAGATTATATCTTGAATTATCTGTCAAATCGTATTCATGCTCCATGAATTTTTTTGTAACTTGTAGATCAGAGCGTAGAGACTATAACATAAACTGAAGAATATAGAGCTCATTACAATATATAATTATATCGTTTAACGTTTTTCGTAGTAGTACTTTTTTTCTAAAGTATCATAGCAGTATAATTGCAGTATCCAACGTTGGACACTTAATTGGTTCGTCATCAAATGAAACTTGTGAGTAAACAAGAAAGACAAAAGCTAGGCCACTGCTTTATGGGAAAGATGGCCGCCATGCGTAATCTTAGGATTACTAGCTAAGGTGGTAAGGAAAGCAGGGTACTGAAAGCGTCTGAGGTAGGCTCTAGAAACAATTTCTAATACTTATAGCATATATGTATATGTTTACACATGTTTACGCCATGCATAAGACCGAAAACCTAGTCAGAATAATTTGTCTTATGCTCATGCAATCAGCAACTCATATGTGGAGCCTGTCAACCAACTACCCGAATATGTTGAAGTTCATTTGGGAGGACATGTTCCAAGCCAAGTTACTTCTACTTTGGACAATCTTGATTCTGTTATCAGATAGTAGATATAACATGGGTGACTGCGATATTGCACCGAGTCGGTCATAACATCTATATTAAGATTTATTTCTACTACCATTTCTGGTGGTTACGCCATCCTTTGTAGTATAGGTAGTGTGTTTTATTTCCAATCTTAGTACTAATTGTCGATGACCTCAGATCAGTGTTAAAATTAAATATTAGGTTATCGTGTATAGTTTTTACCTCATTACCACCTAGGAATTTATGTGGATCCATAATGTTAGCTTGTCAGGATAACTAAAGCAACCGATGTATCAGTTACTTACCGTTGTTGACAGTAAACAAATAACTTCTGACCAACAGAACTAATACGTTACTCCTCTTCCACTTTCTTTATAGGGCTTGTATTCCACTGTATGTCTCCTTTCACAGCGAGAGGGGGTTGGTTTCAGTTTACACTAGAGTTGGAGGAACACTCATACTTTTAAGCTCCTAAAACGTCCTACTTCTTGGCATCGCTGAGTTACGTGAAACACAGGCACAGAAATCCTTCAGCAGTTGGCTTCAGGTTATCTAGCTCAAACCATTATGTTAATACAGATGCAAACAACAGCGGGTATAAGTCACTAATGGGCAGCTAAACACGTCCGATGAGTGCTGTCTGCAAACGCCAACAGTTTGTGTGAGGGACAATTGTGCTTTGTTACCTGCGACTTCACTGCCTGAAGTCCCGTAAGCGGCCGCATTTATTTTCTTTCGTGCATTAACACTTTGAAATTCTTGTGCCTAATAGTCACCTTTGAAGTGGTTGGTTATACTTTCACGTATGACGACAGTGATATACTATGATGCTGTTCATTGTTAATTTACCCCTGAAATACCATAACAGAAAACGAATGTACTATCATTTCTCCAGATATTAATGGCTATGATATAGCTATCTATTTAATTGCTGGAGAAATACAATATATATGCATAGAATGATGTATAAATTCTAGCACTGAATGAGAACTGTCGTGTTCTTGAGAGGGGTTAGATCCCTCATAAATAGACGTACATAACTTACAAATAGAAAATATATGTAATATTATTATACAATAGTGAACTAAATCACTATTTGTTAGGACAAAAGAAATAAGATATTAGCCATGATTAACGTTTCTGAGTCATAAAGGCTAATTTTGTTATACAGTAGAACCTGTCTTCAGTGGAATTGAATGGCACTCTCGAACATTTCCGTTTAAGACAGATTTCCACTTAACAAGGAGTCCGTTAAAGGCAGATTTGACTGTATACATTACTCAGTAACATTCAAGTGCAAAACGGGGAAAAGATTATTCTGGCAAAGCAATTTTTATAGTAATAAAAGGAATCTTAATATAATCAAAATCATCAATAATAATTCTCCTTATGGAAATGCTTACCTTTTATGCTTTTAAACTGCATTAACTTATAATTGTTGTAATACAGCAAATTTGGATATTTTTATCATTAAGTTCTGTAATCTCGCACCAAAGATTTCCTTTAACGCCAGTTAAACGAGTATATCATAAGCCCGGTGAATGAATGAAATGGTTGAAATGATGATCAAATTGGCCCGGTGCCCCTAGAGCTTAGAGTTACCCGACATTCGTCTTCTTAGGACAATGGAAAACCCCTACAAGATGGAGGTGAGCCAAACATTGACACTGTGGTTGAAGGCCGTAATTGTTAATCAGATCCGGACAGCAGGATAACGAATCAGTTTTATTTTATATTTAGACAGTACAACGGAAATTTATTACATGTTTGTATGTATTTAGCGGACACACGTTGACTTTACAGAACGGAAGTTCAGTTGGACAAATAATAGGTTTTCCACGCATGTTTATATTGATATTCTCTGAAGTAGCATTAAAGGCACTATGGTAGTGATAAACGACTGCTTCAATCTATAATACCGTTCATGACTGAATACGATATATTTCGTATAATTTGCTCGTTTAAACTAATCCCTCCGTTAGAAAGCCATCCTTTGAAATGCATCTGAAATCCCCGAGAATTTTGTCCCAAACTTTTGATGCATAACAATATAACCTTTGGGAATCGAAGGAAGGAACTCTGCCCTATTGGAAAACGTGATGTCATGCATGAAGGGCGGCGGCTGCAGCGCGTGACCTTCATTTGCCCTCCAAGTCATACTCGTTCGTGACCTACCGTGCGTGCGTTTGACGCGTTTTAGCTCTTTGATGCTATTGTTTCCAGGCATTTGCGAGCACTGCATGGAAATGAACTACTGCATTCCTGAAAACGGAGGTTTGCAATCAACAGAGCTTTACCTCTATTGGAGTAAGGTAGAGGTCGTTATTGTCAGAGTAGAAATATACTCAGGAGGGGATGTATCGAAATTGTTTTGTCTTTTTAATATCAAAGTAATTTCTGTCAATATGATTAAGCGCATACAATAATCTGAAATATTAAAAATTGGAAGGAAAGTTTAATTACGATATTATCGTGAACTCTACTTTCCTTGTCCTTTCCAACAAGATGGGCGTCTTTCAGAACATTGCCACTAGGGTGGTATCACTTCCTGTCTTCCTTATCTTAACCTCATTTGTAACCCTTTTCTCTTATATGTAATAATTCATCTTCTTCCTCAGAAGCATTTAAGTGAGATTTGATTATGTTCAGAAGCATTTGCTTGACCCCCCTTGCAAATAATGGTACCGGCCTGGGTATTGCAGTGTCCAAATTAGCCAATATGCATAACTCATAATGTGCAGCACCAGAACAAATGGAATCTATTATTTCAATGACATTTTAAATAAATTTAAGCAACTGTTTCCTGTTTCTAAGACAATTACTTGCGGAGTTGAGAGACTGTCAGGCACATTTTATTATTTTTTAAATCTTTTTTAACCCAGGCGTTGATGCGTACCTATACTGGCATATTAGCTCCCCAGTTAGATTCGTAGATTCCATCAGTGATCCTTGATCTCCTTGTCAGATCCAACAAGGATTTGATGGGATCTAGGTGCATAGTATCTTGTCTCCATTGCGGTTCCCGGTGGCCCAAATACGGAGCCCCAGTAGGCATCATGAGGCTGAGTGCACCCGAACCAGACATCCCAGCGGGGAAAAATTCCTAAGCCGGTTCCGGGAATCGAACCCTGGTCCTCCGCGCCAGAGGTAGGTGGCACACTTTTACTCTGATCTATGGTTCAAATAGTCCACGTGCAAAAGCGATCTGACCTGAACTGTCAAAGTAAAGTGACCCGAAAATAAATGTCTGGGAAGAAATTTATGAAGTGTTTGTTAAAGGGTGAAGTTGACTCGAATAGCAACGGAAAGACTGCAGCAGTTAATACAACATTTGTATTGTAATTAGCGACGTCAAAAAAATACAAACGTGTATGCAAATTCACTTGGCTTTATATCGATAGTTAAGCAGATGATCCCAAATGCATGCCAAGGTTGCCAATTAAACATGTTTCACGCCAGATTTAAAGCTTTGGGCTACTAATCTTACGGCGAAAGAGAGGAAAAGAATATTTATCCTGCTTTATTCAGCGGCTTTTAAGGGGACCTGGAACCCAGCAAGATGGTAACGTGTGAGGCTCACATTTGGAAGGTCGTGGGTTTGATTCCCGTGGCCGACCTTCCTGAACCATGGGTTTTTTCTTCAGTGTTGCTGGGAAGGATGATTACACCCCACGATTTTCCAGTCCTTCTATTTCGTTTCATTAATCATTTCATTTGCAAAGTATAACTGTAGATCGGTACACTTTTCAAGGTGTAGAAGACTTCATATACCTAGGAAGTACAGTTAATAACAAAAACCGAGTAAAAGAGTAAATTAATAGGAAGGTAATGACAGACAACAGTATTTTTGCTAATATTAAGCTTTCTCTTCTAATTATTATCAATAGTAACAAAGCTTAAGTTATATAAGACTATAGCAAGGCCAATAGTACGCAATGGCCCAGAAACATGGAAATTCACAGCAACGGAAATAAATAAGATAAAAATACTTGAGAGAAAAATTATAAGGAGTTTATATGGAGCTGGCTGGGAAGATGATAGATGGAGAATTAGAAGTAATGATGAAATTGAACAAATATTAGAAAAAAATGTAAGGTTTATAAAGGCAAGAAGAATAAAATGGTTAGGACATGTTGAACGAGTGTCGGAGGAACGATCACCAAAGAAAATACTGAGAGCACAGATGTACGGAATGAGGAAAAGAGGACGCCCAAGAAGTAGATAGACGAAGTAGAGAAAGATATTAAATAAGGATAAGGGGATAAGGGGATAAGACATTAGGAAGCATTGGATTGTGGAAGGTGGAATGCTCTTGCTAAGAGGTCAAGGTTACCCCAATCTGTAAGCCAGCCAGTCAGCCAGCAAGCGAGCAAAGTAAGGCAAAGCAAAGCGAGCAAGTGAGCAAGAGAACAAAGCAAAACAAGCAAGCAAAGCAAAGTAAGCAACGCAAGGAAAAGGAAAGCAAGGCAAAACAAGACAAACAAGCAAGCAAGCAGTCAAGCAGGCAAGTATGCAAGCAGGCTCACAGGCGGGCAGGCACGCAGGCACGCAGGCAGGCAGCCAAGTAGGCAAGCAGGCAGGCACACAGGCGGGCAGGTACGCAGGCAGACAGGTAAGCAGGCAGGCAGGCAGGCAAGCAGGCAGGCACACAGGCACGCAGGCACGCAGGCAGGGAGGCAGCCAAGTAGGCAAGCAGGCAGGCACACAGGCGGGCAGGTACGTAGGCAGACAGGTAAGCAGGCAGGCAGGCAGGCAAGCAAGCAGGCAGGCACACAGGCGGGCAGGCAAGCAGGCAGGCACGCAAGCAAGCAGGCAGGCACACAGGCGGGCAGGTACGTGGGCAGACAGGTAAGCAGGCAGGCAGGCAGGCAAGCAAGTAGGCAGGCACGCAGGCAGGCAGGCAAGCAGGCAGGCACGCAAGCAAGCAGGCAGGCACACAGGCGGGCAGGCACGCAGACAGGCAAGCTGGCAGGCACACAGGCGGGCAGGCACGCAGACAGGCAGCCAGTGAGTGAGTGGGTGGGTGGGTGGGTGAATGGGTGAGTGGGTGCTATGGGATACGAATGAGCATAAAGCAAACATGATACTAGAGGGCCAAGAAATATATTGTGCATATGTGTAGAAGTATAGGCTTTGAGACAAGTGAATACACTTGGGAATTTGGAATACTGCAAAAGTCTCACTGTAACCAACAATGCGCGCCTTTCCTGTTGACGGAAAGTACCAAGCAGAGTAACCGATTCCGCTTCCTAAGCGCTCGGTCAATTTGTAGTGTTAGAATATCAAGTATCTTCAAGTCAAGATGCGTCTCTTGTCTATTTTACCTTGCTAAATCTACACGCGGCGTATTCTTAGTGGTGGTTAAGAGGGACAAAGAAGACTGCCACGTTTTTTCACGAGTTATGCATGACTTACTGTTCAGATCGCCACAAATGCACCCCAGACTTTGGTTCGCATCGACTAACAGAGTAATGCTGCAGTTGGATAGGAATGGGGGAGGGTAAGTTTAAGCCCTTGGTCTTACTTTCTCTCTCTCTCTCTCTCTCTCTCTCTCTCTCCAGGTCACCTTCTAGAGAAGACGTTGCGTGTCTGTTGACGTGAGTTGCATGAATGTGTTTCTTTTTCGGAGGGTTTTCCCTCATCCCCGTAAGATAAATATTGGAAACTCACCTCAATGAACCCAATTTCACCGTCTAGACCTCGATTATTAAAATGGATGTTAAACACCTAATAATAAGCAACAAACACACCTAGAAGCAAGCACTCATTTTTATGAAGGCCTTGGTATCTGTATTAATTACAGCAAAACAAAATTAATTCGACATTTTGATGCAATATAAGCGAGCCTTGACTGTTAACTAAATAAAACACAATGCGTCAAGGATTGCACGAAATTGTAGTACTGTAATTTCAGTTTAATTCACGTTTTAGTTTTCTGCTAGGTACTATTTAAACAACAATTATACCACGTACAAAAGCACAGATTTAGCTTTATTTAACCGTATGATACATTTCCAAATAAGTGAGGCATTGCAATTGTCAAGTGTTGTTTCCTAGTGACGTTTGCTCTATGCTGACTATTGTATAAGACAAATTTAATTAAATTGTATAGTACTATCAATCATTGAGATTCATTTGTTGTTGGCTGCTTCAAACTGTTTGTGCTCGCTTCGTTATTTTGTGATATTGGAGTATTCTTGAACAGATCTCTAATAACTAAGCTGAACACGCCCAAAAGCGCTAGGCAGCTTGCATGTTTCTACTGAATTAGAGAGCGGGCGCTCCCTAAACATCGCCAATTGTAGCAAGAAATGAACCAGTTCAGCAAATCGCCTCAAACGTGACTGACCTTGAGGAAAGCAATTTTAATTTGTTTTTTATCGGAGGGCAGTTGCCTGTCAAACGCAGTCCGCCTTCAAATTGCAGAGTGTATTTTATACTAACCCAGGTGTTCATTGTAGACTTGGTTCTAGTGATTATAGACATCACAAACTGCTCAGAGCTGTCAACACTTAAACCTTATCCTTTGTACTGCTGGAGATGTTGATGACTACTCAAACGAAAAGGTTTTCTGACAATACTATGGGAATACACAATATTTATACTAATTTAATTGTGTTCTATAGTTCAAAAATCACTTTACTTTAAACCATTATGGATATTACAATATTTTTACTGAGGAAAAAAAAAAAAAAAACGTATTACTTCTAGACCGTAGTTTGACATGTATCCCTACAACTTTTAGACTTAGACCAATAGCCTTGCGTTTCTTTGGGCACATTTAAAATTGATCACCTACTACTCTTAAACAAGGAGTTAATTGAAACTCTTAGGACACATTATAGATAGCAAAAGAGCAAATAAAATAAATAAATAGAAGCATCGAAAAACACTTTGCAAAAGCACTATTGAACAACTAGAAATACCACCGGAGGAAAGCACACATGATGTATGAGTTACAGTTAAGAAGGAGGGTGTTACCTGTATCACTTTTGCATATTTTTAAGCAAGCGTTAATTATTTTGTAATCATTACTAGCTGTACCCTGCCACGCTTCGCTGTTGTACATTATGAGAAATGAGGAACAAAACAAAGCGTATGTTTCAAAAAAGTTTAATTTTGCAATACTTGTAGGTGTACAGTATTTTTTGTTTTTCCATTGTTTGCGTAGATATAAAGACTATATGGTTTGCCGACATGGGAACATGCAGCATGCAATTGTCCAATCCGCACCTAAATCTAAACCACAGAATTCTAAGGATTGACCTTGATTTTATTGATTGGGATTGCAAATGCCAATCGAATTGGGAAATATAATCTTTTAAATTTAAATGGTGTATCGGTCGGGATCATGGGAATTCGAGGAATGAGGACATCTTCGCCTTTGAAAGGCCTAGCCCAGGCATGTCAAACAGCACTCGCCAAGTGTGAAAATATTCCCCTATTTTCCCTCCCTTCAAATCGGAGAACGAGAAAAACAAAGCGAAAACCGGTTCTACTAGCGCATGCTACTGCAGTTAAGGAGGGGTGGATTCCTCTCTTCACACCCTGGGAGTGATGTTTGACATGCCTGGCCTAGCCAGTTAATATCGATGCTTCCTCTACGTTGTTCATCAATTTCTTAACTGCGAGCCTCGTGCCGTTACAGAGTTTTGGCTGATTAACATTACGCAACATGATAATTGGCTCACCTATTTTCAATTTTAATGTGTCTGGTGGCATTCCTGTCATTCAAAAACTCAGATGGGTAATTAACTACTTCATCTGCGTCCACAACGGTGTCTATCGATTTATATGTAATTTTCTCACTTTGAATGCTAGATTGTATAAAATTATTAAGTTGATAGACATATTTATTCTTCACTGACCCAGTCGTGATTCCTATAATTAATTTGAATATTAGGAAGTACCTTTTTAATAAGTTCTTCTTTCGATGTTACTAAATTAAAAAAGAAAAAAAGAGAAAAAAGAAAAAAAAAATCATTATTGTTAACAACACCGTCTATTGGCAAGTAGCGGTAATGACAGTTAAAAAGGCTATTTTCTTTTTGATTTTTTGAAGCGTACAAAAATTAACATAACATATATATGTTACTGACGCAAGAAATAGATCAAAACAATATTTGAAGAGGGTTGTATATCGTGTAAAAATTTGAGATAAATTGATCCAGAAATGTTTGAGCTTTTGAAGCATACACAAACCAACATAAAACACACACACACACACGCACACGCACACACACAAACACACACACACATATATTTGCAGAAACACTTAAGATACAACAAACTCAAATTTAGTTAACATTCATTCAATATTTGTTGAGTAATCAGCATTTACGGTGGTGTCATGTGTTAATTTACTTAATTCTCCAATGAGATCCTAGAGCAATTAAAAATATTAAAATTTGTGGAAAATCTGTTATAACTGCATAAACTATTGTCCTGTGTCTATTTGCGTATGATCGTATAGCGTAGACTATAGACGCAGGTATGATAGCTTAGCTGAGTTTTTTATCTGGTATTCTATACAAATAAGATTTATGTCATTAATTAGTTGGCATTGGTCGTGGTTTGACGCTATTTCCCTACAAAATGTCATCCTAGTTTGATCTTGCCCAATAGACTTCAGCAACCAACATACAACTGAGAGAGAGAGAGAGAGAGAGAGAGAGAGAGAGAGAGAGAGAGAGAGAGAGAGAGAGAGGGCGGGGGGGGGACTCCAGTAGTTGGTTAGCTGTCATATTTTAGGACTGCTATAAATACATAGCTTGGTAATAAATCTACAGAAAAATACAACTTTAAACACAAGTAAGAAAGATTAAAACCACGAGAAAGTTATTACTTCAAAATTGATCAGAGAGAAGATCAATGATGTTATATGAACTCACTGTTCCTTTGTTATTTTGAGAGGCCATGAAAATGTATTAGATATACCCAGATGGTCTTACAAGCTTTTGTAGGCATTGTATAAGATTAAATAATTAATTGTATGAAATGGACTGAAACTTCGAATTCTAAGCTAGACAATAATATTTGCCTGTGTGTCAAAGGTTAGTTGTGGCTAGTTTGATGGAAATCAGTGCAAGAGCTCAGACACCACACACATATAAAGAACCATATTCAGTTGTCATTTACTTCTTTGTATTTCACTGTCACCATTTTGTTGAATAAAATATTTAGCATACGTCAACGTCAAGTCTTTACTCTATCCTCTGAAAGGCTTGATTAATATTAAAGAGCAGATTGTGTGTAGTTCATAATTATGGAGATTTGTGTAATCAGGAAGTTTGAGAAACAGATCTTTGACGATCGTGTCATCTGTAGACACACCTCAACATTCTGGTCACTGAGACCACCATATCGTTTTCCGGCCGACCTTTGGTTGTAGTGTTACCACAAAGAACTAGTTTTCTTGATACATGCAACAGTAAACCAATGGTACTAAATCTCAATAAATTGCTAATATTTCAATATATTACCTCTAAAAGTGTGTAAACAGGTTACTGAAAGAATAGCAACGGCAGATATAGTCCCAAAATTTTGAGAAGGCAGAAACGTTGTTTGCACAACACAATGAGAAAATTGCATTTTTCCAGTCTTAAATATACATTTATAATACTTTAAAGTTTGAAGTGACTTTTGAGACACCCTATTTCAAATAATGTTTGCTTTTCTCCATTCTACACAAATAAAGATGATATTATTTTGCTAGTAATTTTCAATACTGATAAATATTTGTAAGTATGTTTATATAACGTACTCCTTCAAGCCAACAATGTCAGTTTTATATAATTACCTATATAATCATAAATGCTACTTTTTACAAAGCAAGATGGCTCCGCGGTAACTTGTAAGGCTCGCATTCGGGCTGTCCCGGGTTCACTTCCTTCAGGCCACACTGACCATGAGTTTCTCGTGATTCCCCAGGTTGGGAAGTCTGGAGTGGTTCCCCTTCTACCACGAATTCCCTCTCATTTCTGTTAGTCTGTGAAGATGGCGCAGATGCCTGCTCATTGGAAAGATCTCCGCCCTGGCAGATGGTACCCTTCTTTGAGCCATTAAATGGTTCGAGTTTATCCCGACTCCATCAGAGGGAAACCTTCTCTGAGCAGTGCGACGGTGTAATCGGTTCTTAAAGATTAGAATCATTCGTTTGGGAGTCTCTGCTACCTGTCTGCCTAAGGCCTGAAACCTCCAGTGATTTCTTCATATGCGCTCCTTCAGAGGGTGAAAGCTGCAAAAGATCCATCTTGGGTCGAGGTGTCATAGGAGGAATAGGATTAGAATCAGGAGAGATGGGGAAGGGTTCAGCACTGAAACTAGGCTTATTGTACCTACGCACCCAAGGTACACCCCCTTGAGGAAGGATAACGTGAGAGAAGAAACCGGGTGACCAGATCCAGACTAACGACACAGATATTGACAGAGGTCCGTAAGTTTTCCCTAGTTTGACGACACCTCGAAGTCGTTAGGTGTTCCTGGGCCATCTCAGAGGGACCTCGGTGCGAGAACCAACGCCCCCAGATGCCGCCCGCTTCTTCACCCGGATCCTACTGACAACGACGGACGGAAAGAGTTCGTGTGCGCATATCATCCCTGCCAAGCTGCACCTAATGCCTTCGCTGACACTTGCGACCCTGAAAGAACCAACTAGATGAAGGATGAATGAAATGATTAATGAAACGAATGGAGAGATAGGAAATTCGGGGGATGTAATTATACTTGCTAGCATTCGCCTTGTGACCCGAAAAAAAAAGAAGAAGAAGAAGAAGAAGAAGAAAAAGAAAAAACATATGTTAGAAAGGTCGGTCACGGAAATCGAGCCCACGGCCTCCC
Source organism: Tenodera sinensis (assembly GCA_030765045.1). Classification (NCBI taxonomy): domain Eukaryota; kingdom Metazoa; phylum Arthropoda; class Insecta; order Mantodea; family Mantidae; genus Tenodera; species Tenodera sinensis. The sequence continues at coordinate 242,377,427 of CM060964.1, read as the reverse complement.
GGATATGAGTCCCACACGTTACCGCAGAGCCATCTTCCTCGGTTCCCTGTCATAGTTATGTTACTTTTTTCGCTCAGGAATGGGAAACTAATTACAATGAAGCTCGGTGTATCACTTGTTAGGTCCTACCTATACTAATGGATATGTAAATTCCTAATTATTTTCCTAAAGGATCGAGCAATAATGAAAGTAAAAAATTCGAAATATTTCTTAATAATTCATTCCATACATTATATTTCCCAGAAGCTTTGTTATTTACATGTTACCGATAGAGATTGCCGTATTGAAGTAGCTAAGGAAAAGAGTGCATTTTCATCTAATAACAAGCATTAGAAGTAAGGGCACGTTTATGTACTAAAACGAATCTAAACTCCCAGCGCAACAGCCCATGAAGGACCAAGGCTTGCCGCCAGGCCGCTGCGTCCCCCACCTCTGCCCACTACAGGCGTCATTGGTGGGGCACAGTACTGGAGGGTGGTGCGTGGTCAGTGCCCCGAACCCTCCCGACAAATTATACGGCCTTCTCGACCAGGGTCACTACTTCTTCATGAAGTAGCTCCCCAATCGGCAACATGGTGTAGTGCTCCAAAATAAACAACATGACAACGCTGCTACGTCCAAAGCTCACTTCAGGTCGAAGTAATCTACAAGTGTATTGTGTTCCGTTTAATATACACATGAATAATTAATTACTGGCATTCAGATCTTAAAAAATGCATTTTTATGACTATTAAAATCCATTTTACACTATTAAACGCTTTCCCACGATATGTAATATATTAAATTCATTTTGCTTTTGATACTTTCCATCTTATTCTCACTTAGCATGACTTTTGTGTCATACTACTGCATAATTCACCATAAAGAAATGTAATAATGCGGAGTTTACTAAAAATGTCTAAAATAATTATTTTCGTTTGTTGTGCCTTGCTTGTCCAGACGTTTTAGCACGAATAACATACAGGTTAGTTTCCATATATCCATTGTAAGCCAATGTGAACATCAAGTGCATGACCGAAGTAATTACTTTGATATGGTAAAAGTCTACTAGGTTTACTGAGAGATGCCGTTGAATGAAGATTTTTAAAGGAAAATATTAATTTTTGGAGGAATCATTGACAATATTCCCTGTTTTATATTCAGTAGCTGCACTTAGTATGTTATGAAGCATTCACTTGTAAAATTTCACTCATATTGTAGCGTTAGTAACACGGAGAGAAAAATTACAACCTAGCCAAAGTAAACATTGCCATGTAATTTGCTGCTCTAAAGGAGAAGTTTTATCAGGAAAATTTCCGTTAATTTGTATAACCTTATATTTCGTAGAGGTTATATAAAGAGTTATGTTCGCCTAATATACAAACCAATAAACAACAAAGAAACAAAAACAAAACAAAAATAGGCACTTAATCGGATTCTATTTAGGTTTATAGCACCACTGGTGGTTTTGGTAACAGGACATAGTTAAGCTATATGAACACGAAAACCAGGCGTTGCTGATTAAGCTTACGTTTGTAAGCCTAGCACACAAGACTGGACTCGTTTTTTACATCTAGTCCACAACTTAATGGAAACACAGTAAGAATATGTTTTCTACAAGTGCACTGAAGTTGAATTTGCAATGTCTGCCCGTTAATGTAGAAGGATTGCTGAAATATTGCTTTTCAAAACTGCTAGTTGAGCCAATGGCTGCCATGCGTCTGACAGTAAAGGAAGCATATGACTCATTTCATTCTCATACCATCTACACAATCACGCCTGAATGTTATGTGACCCTTCGAGCAGGTCTCAATGGAGTTGCGCATTTACTTTTGTGAAAGATAGTACCTGCGTTATGCATTCTTTTCAGCTTACGGTGTGTATGCATGTGTGTGTGTGTGTGTGTGTGTGTGTGTGTGTGTGTGTGTGTGTGTGTGTGTGTTCCATTTATTAAATTAATCGACTAATGCATCCCAGGATTGCGGCCTCTTTAATGTCTTGAATACACATTTCATGGTCATTTGTTGAAGGATTCTTATTTGCCACTAATATGTGCGAAAACTTACATTATAGAAATAAATCTCTAAAACAATATGAACAATATTGGATTCATTTTCAATGATTATAAAATATCTAAAATAGTAATGAATAATAAGCTAATTAAACAGGTTAGAACATTCAGTTAGGATGTATCTCTCAGAGGAAGTGAACATTTGAGCTTAAACTCAAAATGAAAATGTGTTCCACAGTAAGAAGAAACCTAAACGGTAAGAAAGCAGACATAAATGAAGTTCTATAAAGTGATGGCAATACCAGGGTTTTTATATGGCGCTGAAGTGCAGACATTGAGCAAAAGCGGGAAAATACAGTGCAAGCAGTCTAAATGTGTACCCAACAGTAGTCTGATGATATACTATCAAGAATAAAAAAGAAAGAAGAAAATTATCGACATTTATTTTATTGTTGTCAATAACTGAATCAGCTGGTTCATTCTCAACAATATTGTTCTAATTCATGATTAAAATAAAAGTACAGCTTTATCTCTTGCAGAGAAACATTTACCTTGAAGTATTCTTGTTTATTTTAATCAATTGTATTCTGTTGAAAGCTCACATCACAGATCAATTGTTTTCGCAGTAATGCTCCGAAGACAGCACACTGGGTGCTGCTTCTCTTTGATGAAAGAGAGTTCACACATTCTTGCATATGGTGCTGTCCCTCTTTACAAATCGCTAAGCGCGGAACGACCTTCAAGAGGGAATAAGTTGATTAATAACGGAGTAACAATGCATATAGGTAGAATCTTATTCTTGGAAGCTTTCCTTACAACTTTACGACATTCCGCTGAGGTTCTAAACGTGTTATTGCAAGAAGATTATTTGCTGTACCATTATTTTCCATCAAGACAAACAATTAAAAACTTCAGCTGATTTACGATACTAATAATCAGGGCCCGGATTCTGATAATGTAACCGTTTAACCGCTGCAACAACAGACATTGATGACCCAATGACTCACTGACAACTTGCGGGAGGGGGACTTAACACCTCGACCAAAAGGCGAATACCCTAATGATCTAAATGTCGATGGGCCCTTATACCCTACTCCCTCACTCACCCACCACCAAAAGGCGATCTTTCGCGCCCATGCCCCTAAAGGGGCACCCCCGGAAGGAGAATGAGGCGAATGGATCCAAAGGGCGGTCGGAGCGTTGCCACGACAGAGCACATTTTCCCAGTTAAAGGCACTCTGGCGGAGACTTAGTTTCCGTACCCCTCTCGGGCTTGAACCATCCCATGGGGGCCCCAGAAACCAGTGACTCCTCTTCCAATAAGGAGGGAGGGATGAGATTTCCAGAGCACAGCTGCCGCGGAGCCCGCCGACGCTTCCAACCCTGAAAGAAACCTAACGAGATGAGGGGTGAAATGAAATGATTAATCTAACGAAATGGAGAGACAGGAAATTCTGAGGATATGGAAATCCTTCCCAGCATTTGCCTGCCGACACAGGGAAAGCTCCGAAAATATCCATTTGTCAGGAAGGCCGGCCACGGAGATCGAACCTGCGACCTCCCGAATGCGGGCCACACTCTTGAGCCATCCACCTCGGTATAGGCATTGATACCGTGTACATAAATTTCTGTCATAGGTCCGATATTATGAATTTATGTATTAGTACTTTTGGTCATTTATGCCATTTTCTCTGTTAGGTCATTATTTTGTCTTTTACGTAATTATTTAGTCATTTTCTTGCATTTACATACAGTATATTTTTGAAAATTTACATAAGGACAACTTTTAAAGTATTAGAAATTTCACTATTTAACTGAGAAATACGAATAGCTTTGTGTATTCCTTACCGCATTCTAGGAAACAAACATGTTCCTATTTAATGATTAGTCTGGAAAAACTTGCTTGAGGGTGGAGGGGTGGCTATTTTCAGAAGAACAGCTATGAATTCATGTCAAAAGATGTGGCTGAGAGGTCAATTTTCTAACTTTTGCCTTAATGAGTACGTACAGTCAAGATTTCAACAGAAATACACGTTTTGAGGCTTCCTGAACACGAACGGTAGCTTTATAAAAAGACTGTGTGCGATGTGTTTGTGTGTGTGAGTGAATTCACCATGAATACCACATGCGAGTCCCTGGAATCGAACCCGGACCATCTAAGTGGTAGGTGAACGATCTAAATCGCTCGGCCACGGCACCGCCCCGATTCTTATCCAATATACATAATTTGTGGAGTTAACTATTTCGGAGATATTCTTTATTATTAGGTTGAATATTTAAATATACTTCTTTGAACTGAAATTCGTCTATTCTTTTCCCCCTTTTCTTTTTCAAGTTCATACAAATGTAACAGAATTTGAAAGCGATCATATAGCGACCGGTTTTAATAAGATTTGACCATACCTGTAGCAAAATGTATTCTTCTTATATGTACCACGAAAGATGTGAATGAGTATTGATGGTTTATATTATTACAACAAGCGTTTGTAAGAATAGTTCATAAAAGAGTGAATAAAGAAAGTGATGTAAATGCAACTTATAATTTTTTAAAGTTACCTCATCATGATTTTTAAGCTAATTTTTTCCTACTGGTATAGCAGATATGCACATTTATAAATTAATTTATATTGTGTACATGCCGATGCGGCTTTAAACCTCGCTCTCTCACTCATTCACTCACCCACCCACTCACTCACTCACTCACTCACTCACTCACACACACACACACTCACTCACTCACTTCCCCACTCACTCATTCACTCACTCACACTCTCTTACTCAGTCACCCACTGACTCACTCACTCACTCAATCAATCAATCACTAACTCACTCACTCACTCACTCACACACTCACTCACCCACTCACTCATTCACTCACTCACACTCTCTCACTCAGTCACCCACTGACTCACTCACTCACACACTCACCCACTCACTCACTCACTCATTCACTCACTCACTCACACACGCACTCACTCACTCACTAACACACTTACTCATTCACACACACTCACTCACTCACACACTCACTCACACACACACTCACACACACTCACTCATTCACTCACTCACTGGCTCACTCACCCACTCACTCACTCACCCACACACTCACTCATACACACACTCACTCACCCACTGACTGACTCACTCATTCACTCACTCAATCACTCACTCACTCAATCACCCATTCGCTCACTCACTCACTCATTCACTCATTCACTCACTCACACTCTCTTACTCAGTCACCCACTGACTCACTCACTCACTCAATCAATCAATCACTAACTCACTCACACACTCACTCACACACTCACTCACCCACTCACTCATTCACTCACTCACACTCTCTCACTCAGTCACCCACTGACTCACTCACTCACACACTCACCCACTCACTCACTCACTCATTCACTCACTCACTCACACACGCACTCACTCACTCACTCACTCACTCACTCACACACTTACTCATTCACACACACTCACTCACTCACACACTCACTCACACACACACTCACACACACTCACTCATTCACTCACTCACTGGCTCACTCACCCACTCACTCACTCACCCACACACTCACTCATACACACACTCACTCACCCACTGACTGACTCACTCATTCACTCACTCAATCACTCACTCACTCAATCACCCATTCGCTCACTCACTCACTCATTCACTCATTCACTCACCCACTGACTCACTCACTCACTTAATCACTCACTTGCTCACTCACTCACTTGCTCACTCGCTCACTCACTCACTCAATCACCCGCCCACTCACCCAATCACTCGCTCACTCACTCAATCACCCACCCACTCACTCAGTCACTCGCTGAGTTTTGTGTAAACCAATTTTAATAAAATAAATTTAAGTTTTAAGTCAGTTTTAAATTATTTTTTTAAAGTTTTGAATAATTTTATAGATCATTTTTCAAATATATTTAGTCCATAAAAACCCGGGTCGTACTCATAATTTATGCAAAGATGTGGCAATAGGTGCTTAAATGTTTCAGCAAGAAAATGTTATGAAATCAGTACATCAACTAGCTTCGTTCAAGGTGCGTGCTTTCATACTTGAATACACATTTCTATTCTTCAAATAGGAAGAAGCAAGTCCGAAGGACGATAGCGACAGCATATGTGTGCGCGCATGAGAGAGTGAAAGAAAGAATAACAATGGACGAAGGTACGCAGGAAAAGATCAATGGTCTGATTAAGTTGATGACATATTCCTTTTCTCTTCCTTTCCTTTACTTATATGGTACTAATATAAAATTTGCCTTAGTGTCCGATATGTAATTAAATTATGTTTACGTACCGAGTAGGTATAGGCTAACTTTCATCTTGAAGATTAAAATTAAGATAAACAATACAATAACATCATTGCAAGAAATAGCTGATATTTACAGCAAACTAATGTGTTGAGGCTTTTTCCAGCATACCTATTGACGACATCATCAATTAAAGTTGATTTGAGTTCCTCGTTCCCTTCTTTGACATGTTCACGAAAGCTTGAAGCATATCCTGGCTCATGCTATCCCTTAATTTTGTCATCACTATGCTGAGGTGTTCTTAGTGCTTCATAGCCGATGTCTGCCCTTAAGATACAAGAAGCAATATCAGAAGACGAATCTTTACGAGCAACACACGCAAGTCTGCAATTACAGCGTTAGCATTTTGAAGTCTAAATATCAATCAAAGTTCTTTACAATTATTGTCACTAAATTTTTTAAATGTTATAATACTTCAAAAATATGCACTTCGTTCTATCCCTTTCACAGCCTTCTCATTGAAAGTTTGTTCAATTTATTCGTACTTTTCACAAATTTCTTTACGTTTTCCATAATTCGATTCTTGTCTTCCGTGAATAGTTCACTTTTAATTTCTGTTGTGTTAACTTATAGTTATATAATTTTGGTTAGTGTTTCATTTTCCGTGTCTTATATGTTCCTGAGCTCCAGAAACAAGTATAGTTAGTTGTGAAATTTTGAGTTGTTGTTTTTTATTATTATTGGTACAATATTCAGGTAAGTGTAACTGTAATACCGATGTTTTAGAAGCCATTCAGTTATAATTATTATTTTCAAAGAACATCGTATAGCTTCATACATTTTTTAAAATTATCATAAAAGAAACATTGAATCATATTAGAAATACTTATTACACATTCTATTTAATAAGAACATTTCAACATTTTAAGAACTTGTGAACTAATATGACTTGTGAATGTATTTTTCACTTACCGATTTCTCACTATTAAGTACAATTTTTCATGTGTACAGAACAAGTAAATTAGCAAGATGTGCAGCTACAATAAATAAAATTTATTTATTCCTAATAATATTGTGGTGGCAAAGGTTTGCTCAGAAGTGCATGTGGGGGTCAGCCTGCACACGAGCCTTAGAGCAGGACCGTGAACTTCAGAAAATCAGCCTGTATTGAGAGAGAGAGAGAGAGAGAGAGAGAGAGAGAGAGAGAGAGAGAGAGAGAGAGAAAGAGAGAGAGAATTTTTAATTGTTTAAAAAGCGATGTACAAGAATCGCTAAGATTTGATAGGTCATTATTCTTATTATTTTCCTTTTCATTCTAAAAATTCTATCACACCCTGCGGCATTTCCCTAGATAGTTATTCCATAGGAGAGAATAGAGGGAAATAGCTAAAATATATTACCTTCCTTGTTTGTAGATTGGCTATTTGTGCCAAACAGGACATGTTGAAGCATGCATTATTTAACTCTTTTTTCTATATAATTTAGTTGGCTAGACCAGTTCAAGCGTTCATCTATAAGCCCTAAAAGTTTTACGTCGTTTTCACTTGACAATGTTAGTGAATTTTTTGTGTAGTATTTACAGTCTTGGATCTGAATTGCAAGATTTCTGTTTTCGTTTTGATTAGTTTCAAACCATTACATGTAACCCACTTCTCCAACTAGTTTATGGCTTGATTCAAGTTTGTTTTCAAATTTTCCAAAACTGAGCCATTTAGGACAATTTTAGTACCATCGGCATAACGTATTGGGTAGCCAGTGACATAAGATGGCAGGTCATTTGTGTATATTATGTAAAGCAGTGGAGTCAGTACGGAACCCTACGGCACCCCATTTCTGATACGTTTCCATTTTGAATATATGAAAACTACGAGTATTTTACTCTCACATTTAGTTTTTTGTTTTCGTTCGAATAAATATGACTTGAACCCCTCTAAGTTAACATATCTTACACCACAGTGATATAGTTCACTGACGAGTATTTTGTGGTTTTGAAATTTCAGTCAAAATTAGAAGTGAGTTACCCACAATGCTATTTAAACTTAGTACAAAGTACTGAGTAGTTTTGGATTTATATTACAATTAAAAATGTTTATGAATCTTAGGCTCTGAAATGCAAAATGGATTTATGAAAAAATTCGCTATCGGCGTACATTCAAAATGTTTTGGCGGACTATTATTTGGCCCTGGATCTCTTTTCGAAGTTCTGTATTATTGTTTACCCTTCTCTTCAGATTTCTTTGTTACTACCTTCAGTAGTATTTGCATATCCGCTCATACATATTTTTTTTCCTTTTGTTTACTGAGTCCAACACTACAGACTTGAAATAATGATAAGCAGGTAGGTCTTATCTGAAGCCCAAAAGACGCTTGGCCATACCAATTAGCTGGTTACAGTTGGTTATCTGCATCTCCAACGTAACCGCCAACCTGAAACACATTTTAATCGCCTGAGGAAGGGCGTGGTGTTACATAATGGAGAAAAAAGTTCTGGAAGGCATCTCCCATGACGTCACCCGGATAGGTAATGAATGCCTGACTTTCCCAACCACACCCTACCAACATCTTGCCCTCTGGTGTCGCGAATTAGTTACACATCCCCCTCAAAAACGTGACTGGCTGGCAATAGTTCCACACTTGGGAGCCCACTTATGTCGAGCAGTTGAATTACTAGGATCCGTGTTTATACCAGAACGAATTTCCTTCCTCAGCTGGTAGCTCCTTAGAGGTCGTTGTGCACCACAACATTTATTTATTCGATACCAAACTAAGGAAGCATACCCAGAGCAATGCTATAAAAGCAATTACAAGTAGTGCAACCTATGCTTAAGATGGGTTATCGCTATAAGGTAATAAGAGGAGGCTTTATAGGAAATTTGTAGAATCATTTGAATGTTATGCTAGCAGGAAGAACCATTATATTGAAGAAAAAAGCATTCCTATACTGTCTGGCAAAATGAGACTGAATGTGTAAAATATGAATAGTGACAACAAAATCTGGTCCCGTGCCGAGCGAGGTGGCTCCACAGTAACGTGTGTGTTCTGGAGGTCCGGAGTTAGACTCCCGTCTGACCTTGGGTCTTTCACGGTTTTCCCTGGTCGGGAAACGTGGTTTCTCATCTGCCATGATTTCCATTCCATAATTTCCCTTTCATTCCGTTTCGTTCTCGTCTATCTAGTGTGCTTCCAGGTTTCGTGCGGTATGGGGGTGCCAGATAGATGGCACGGATGCTTGTTTAAAGCAAGTATTGGAGGCCTGCTTGATTGATGGATCATTCATCGATATCTCTAGGCAACTCCAACATAGGACGGACCTTCGAGTCTGGAACTGTTAGGGACACGTCTCTGTGAACTGCCTGACTGCGGCCTGTAACTACGTGGTTACTTCACTTCATCTTTTCCTCCTGGGGTGTGGCAATCACAATAAATGTATGTGGGTCGCAATACGCTTGTATTCACCTATGTTGTAAAATGCATAAACCTGGTCCTGAAAAATCCTAAAATGGCGGGAAACATTTACATTATTATGAGCAAATCCTGATTTAGAAGTTCAAATTGTATGCTTCTCTAAAACTGACTGCCATAGCGGAGCATTCGAAGCTGAAGCAGATCTGTATATAAGGTGCATTGCTTTACCAGCAATTTACATATTACTTATATAGAATATACTTATTTTTTTCATGTTAATCGCCAAAAGAGTGAATAGGAATTGTTATATTAGGATTTTAAAGTAACCGAAATATTTAAAACAGTCCATGTCTTCAAAGAAACACAATAGTGGACACTATAACGCTTAAGAATGCATTACTTAAAATCTGGGAACACAAAACAATAAATATTTTGAAAATAGCTATTGTTAAAGAAATACTTAGATGTTAATTCCATATTTTACTTAAATATACCTACATTTTTCCTACAGAAGTTGTTTGTTTACTGTGAATTTATCGAACCTTTCAAAATAATGCTAATGTTTTGCTTTAAGAATGTGGCATAATCAATATAGTTAACATAGTTTTGGTTAAATCGTCAAAGGAACAGTGACATTTTATAAGGAAATTTTCCTGGAAAGCTTCACGTTGTATCCTTAATAGTTTGCAAAGGTAAACGGGAAACTCGGTATTCACAAAGCTTTTAGTTTTAGAGGAAATTTTCATTAAAAGCAGCATTTCTTTTAATTCGGAAAGCCATGAACAACGTATTTGTAAAATTGAGATTTCAAAGTTTCATATACCCTCTAATTAAGGATAGAGGGATAAATCTAAGTGGCGAATAATTAAAATGGGCTTTATCTATAGATGTAAATTACTACAGAGGGGGACACCTCGCACACGCGACACACAGAGATTTATTGTGCTAATGACCCTCAGGATGAAGGGATGAAGAGAAGGAACCACAGGGCGCTACGCTGCAGACAGACCACAGGGACGTGCAGAAGTTCCTGAGTTTCTGGCACTAAGATTCGTCTCACTGCTGGAGGTGTCTGGAGAGGCAGATGAACAACCCGTCAACTAAGCTGCCTTCTAGTGTCTTCGGGCTATAGTTTTTCCTTTAACCAAGCACCCACATCATCCTTCCAGTACCACCATGCACCACGAAATCTTGAAGCACTCCACGAGAAAACCAAATTGAGAGTGGCTGCTCGGAGTATTCCTTCAATTCTTTTAAGTGATTAATTATTTTGAAACCCTGTGTGATGTTCCATAATTACTACCCAAGCTATGTCAGAAATAAGTTAAGTAACAAAGTATTATCTTCGTACATTCTTGTGGATTACGCATCCGTTTTGGAACAAAAACCGTTTATTTCTTCGAAATCGCCTGATCAAAGAACAAAATGTCGTTAGATTTTTGTTTGTTTGTAATACCTCTATGAAGCACATATGAGAAGGAATGTAATAAGTTCCCTTACACCCGGTATATCTACTCAGAAATTGCCATTCTTAATCGATACTTATAAGAATATGTATTTACGTCAGGTCGTTTCGAGTTATGAAAGAAACACAACCGGTATGGGTTCCTCTAGCTCTGTTTATCTGCTTAATACTAGAATTGGATTGCATATGGATGTTACTGTGAGCAAAATCCAAAAGGGTAGTAACAGCTGGAAATAATTTAGTTTACCCTGAGAACCTCAGGTAATTTGTTGAAAATCAGCATGCATCTTTGTAAAAAGTTGACACAAGAGATCCAACTAATCAAGCATTAACCGTCCATTATTTAAGGGACGGGGGAGGGGGGCTTCTTTATGCCTATCTTAGGTAATTTTTTAAATTTTCTCTTTTAATTTTTTGATTAAAGGCATGCCGTTAATAGTTATTGTCAATCTCTGTTTCTACTACTGAATTGCGTATTTGTTTCAAATGCTTCATTGTTAGTCTTTTTGAGAAACAATGAAACATCAAGATGGTCATAAAGTACTGCCCCGTCAGTATAATGTAGTTCATATAAAAAGTAAAAAAATGGAATAGTTGGAAAATGTTAAGCCTTACCTTTATAAACATGACAAGATATAATACCCAATTTTAAAGTAAATTTGCTTCAAAAATTGTTGAGATATCTCGTTACCAGTGGTGGTCACCTCCGTTGGTAGTATAAGTTTTGTAATAGGGATTGGCATAATATCTAATGTGATTCACGTAAAACAGTAAACGGGAATGTTTAGACACTGTTAAATATTACCTTTACAAATATGACAAGGTATAATACCCAATTTTAAAATAAATTAGTTTTAAAATTTTCTCTAACATTTTGTTACTAGTGGTGGTCACAAAGTAACCCCCCCCCCCCCGGGTAATCTAAGTTATAGCTAGGGTTCATGTCCTCACTTACTTAGAACTTCTTCTTCTTCTTCTTCTTCTTCTTCTTCTTCTTCTTCTTCTTCTTCTTCTTCTTCTTCTTCTCCTCCTCCTTCTCCTCCTCCTTCTTCTTCTTCTTCTTCCTCTTCTTCAAGGAATCTGGTCAAAAGACGGACACGTGGACATTTTCTCCAAAATAGTCTAAATATAACAAACAATAAAATTTGTAAAAATATACAAGACACCTGGGAAAAGAACGAATCTAAATTAAGAAAAGAATCGACAACCTTCAGGCTTAATACTGGCCCAATTGCCTTGCAGCTCATCTCCATAAAAGACAGATTCATGAGAAAAGTCACTGTGTTCTGTGCAAACAACCAAATTCATCAATGAATAGAGATCATCTACGAAAATGTACAAAACTGGATCAAACCTCTAAAGATATAGTTGAATTCTACTAGGATGCCCGAAGACAAATGCAGCAAATCTTCAGTCAGCCATTAGAAACCAACCAACCAACATTTGCCACGCTCGCTGGCTTGGAAAGTATGCACATTTACCAGTGCCTGAATGTAAGAAATTTCAGGATATATTGGAAAGACATATAGTGATTTGATCATGTTGTCTAAATTTATCAAGAAGTAATGAAGAATAAATATAATTGAGCTACGCTTCCTGATGTTACTGTGGCACATATACTTACAGCATTAAGGTATTACAGAAAATAAAAGTTTATGTCCATGTTAGTTTATGTCTCATAACACGAGTGGTACATATTAGAAATACAGGTATAGGGTATACAACAGAGGGAGACACCTCGCGTCCCACGTGAGATTTATTGTGAAGGAACTACAGGAGGCTACAGACAGGCTAGCCAAAGAGACGCGCGGAAGTGCCTAATACCTCCTGACTCGAAGACCCGTTCCACCACTGGAGCTGCCGAGAGAGGACAATGAACGATCCGTACAACCAGCAACCCTCTAACGTCCACAGAAAATATTCTTTCCATCTGATAGCACCACACAACACCAAGAAGCACACCTCCAACGTGAGAAGCAAACGAAACGAAAGGGAAATGAGGGAAGGAAATTCGTGGTAGATGAAAAACCATCTCAGCATTCGCCTGCCGAGAGTGGGCTGCCGACGGGAATTAAACGCGGGACAGCCAACACCAACACCAACCCGGAGCTATCTCGCTCGGTAGCTGAAATAGACTAATAAAACAAAAGAGGTTTTATTCACATGCAGGAACTCCAGAGTAGCAAATGGAATACAGGGCCTCAACAAGTTTTTTGGTGAATCAGTAAATTCTTGCATTTAGTTTAAGAACGAAGTTGCTTTATTACAATGGTTTGGGAAGTAGGCTCAAAAGCTTCTGGATATTGTAGACCTTCTTTTGCTCATGCAATTGTTTTTCTTTTGTTTAAGCAGTTGTTGTGGGTTGTTATTATAACACAATGGCATGGCAACCCAATTCCCCTGCAAAAATACATCCTTTAGCTATAGTTGTTTCTTTTTTCACCTTTTGCGTTCCTGTAGGTATGAAGAGTGCATTAACATCGATTTTTCAAGGGCAGGGCTAGATCGGGGATGGGGAGACGCGCTTTTTCGTTGTGTTGAGATGAATATAAGGAGGAGATGCACATGATGCTTCAGAGTAGTCCGCTAGCGTACATAGCTGCCCCTATTCGTTCCAGAGCCAGTACCTGTTGTCCAACAACGCCATCATGAACAAGATTTTCGTAAGTATACACTAGGCTTATGCTAAAAACGCTTTCTCAGGAGTTTCTGCGTGGAAATGTCATCTTCTTGTAAAAATTTACAGAAAGGTAAAAAGTGCTGGTCTCACGGCATGAGAGTTGCACAGCAGTGAATGTCACTCTCGTAGTCATTTGTTTTAGATATTTCAAAATATCAAACCACAACAAAGAAAGTCTCTTGGGGAAACTAAACGGTGAAAGCTGCCCCAAAATGGCATTTATAGTTTCTCGTGCACTCTTATAAATTAAAATAACCTGTTTAAATTGTTATATAATTTATCATTGTACACACAATACTTCTATTTTAAATTGTAATTTTACATGCACCATTTTATTGTGAATTCTGAACCACTTCAGAGAAAAAAGTCATAACTCCTAAACATTTTGGAGTAAAGAGGAAAAACTTAGCCCATTTTTAGGAGATGATTTACCCTATAAATTGATACTGATAACATTACATATGGAAACTACTGTGTTATGTGGTTTCTTTTATTGCAAATATGTGAAATATTGTTTTCTGCAATTCTGGTTTAAATAAATTTTTCTGTAAATTATATTTTCTAGTGTACAAAACCAGTTTTCTCAGAAAATATTAAAACTAGTTAAATGAAGTTTTAAGATGATAAAAACGTCTCTTTGGGTTAAAATGATTAGCTTTTTTTAACTAATTGCTTGTAAGTTTCAGTCAAAAAAGGGAAAATACCTTACCTTCCTTAATAAAATAGGACTCGTGAACTTAAAAGGTATAGATTAACATCCGGTAAAAGTTTTGAAGGACCAAGAGTGTGTGCTATTTTGAAGGAGAACAGAAGGCTTAAATATCCCCTTAATCAGACAATACGTGCATATCGTTGAGATTATAGCAAGAATATATACTGAATGAGTGAATACATGATGCGATAATCAAACTTAATCTCGGGATAAATTATCGGCATTAGTTTACGCTTATAGTTACAAACCCTATTCGGAAAAATTTTAAACTCAGTGATAATATTATAATAATATTATATTATTTTCCTTTCATTCTTTGCAACCAGATTTTAAGCATGTCAAACATATATACCAGTATTTTATGGGTTTTGGTTTTAGATTTTCTACTTTCATAAATATTTTCCTTAACAAATTATTAAGAGATCTTAATTTTGAAGGTTATATAAGCAGTTGTCTAAAATAAATTATATATTTAGAACGGATTGACAATTTTTCTTAATGCGATATTTTTCTGTCTCTTATATTTACATGTTGCACAAACATTTAAGAAATTCCTTTCAAATGAAGAGGACTTTATAGGCTGTTCCAAAAAATTTAAACGCATACATTTTATTTTTCATATAAATATATTTAAAATACTTTAAATCTAAATTGTTAGAGCCATTTTAGGAAAAATTCCTAAAAAATGTCCATGTAAAAGTGTAGTTCGGGTGGGAAATTTTCTTGAAAATATTTTTGCTCTGTCTTTGGAACATACCAAACTTAAATAACAAGTTCTCTCTCTCTCTCTCTCTCTCTCTCTCTCTCTCTCTCACACACACACACACACACACACACACACACTGGTACTTATTCGCATGGCGATTTTTGGGTTCAGGGAGTCTCTAAACATACACTTTCGGTGAAATCTCGAGGTCAAACTTTTGAGTGGAGTCTTTTTCTGCTTACACGAAGTAGAGAAAGTAAAAAGGTGCTCTGCAATTAGTTAGGGTGACATACGCATTAGTAGATACTTCATATTTCTTTAGATCTTCCATATGTGGCTAATTCTAAAACAGTTTATAAAAGTATCGGTTTCGTGGTTTTACAGAGTTGCGTTAAGCCAATTTGTGTGCAAATTATGGCAGTGATTAAGTAAGCAGTCTGAATTGTTTTACGCTTCTCGAACTGAATTAGTTAAAATAATGCATCACATGCAACATACTCGTATATTCCTTTGCAGCTTGTTCTGAATTTAATTTCATTATAATGCCCTGTGGAATCAAGACAAGACTCTATTCATCTTCTGCACCTGGCATTGTCACTTGGTCTTCCACGTGCTAAGCATTATAATAAGTTTATGTAATCATGTGGTCCATTGTGTGCGTGGAGTGAAGTACGTGTTTCAAATTCCACACTTTAAGACGCTTATAATGAACACTATGAACCATTTAATACACACATTAGTTTTATAAAAGTGAGTGCTTTGCAATATGTTACTTAACATTTGAACAAGATTAATATAGTTTTATTTTTTCGAAACAGTATCAGCTCCTCAAACGACAAGATTTTATACGCAATAAAGAAAAGGCATGGGATTTTTCTTGTAGATTTAAAATGGAACATTTAGTTAAAAGTGTTTAAATTTTACATCTGTTGAATGCACATCGTTTAATAATTTACCTATAATTTTGAACATTCACAATCTGATGCACAGGTGTGTCAATGAACACATTTCTCTAAATCGACAAAATAACTGGTTTTTACTTCTCTATCACTAAGGTGGATAGGGAAAGTATTGTGTTGCACCCAAAAGTTCAACGTGGAGATTTCACCAGAAATGTATGTTTTGAGGTTTTGTGAACTCCCATTTTTAAAGAGGTTCCATGTGTGTGTGAGTGTATGTATGTGTGTGTGTGTGTGTGTGTGTGTGTGTGTGTGTGTGTGTGTGTGTGTGTGTGTGTGTGAACATAGAATTATGCTATAATGTATCTCATTGGTAGGGTGTTGGAAGTAAAATCTCTGCAGTATGCTAATTGTCATAGCTTGAATGAGTGTGTGGGGATTAAGGGCCTGTCGACAGCTGGGTCATTTGGGCCCGTCCCCTTATTTGAATTAAATAATATCGACTTACGTCTTTTCCTATTAAGTCAAGCTAGGATAGAGACAGATCAAAATTAAAGAAAAATAAACAAAATAAAATATGTAAATGAATCTCTCTATGCAGAGAATTGAGAGAACAGTTCAGATTCTAAAGCAAATATAGACTACCAAATACCAAAGGTGTTTCCTAAACATGTGTTTAATATTAATTCTCTACAAATTCTCCAAGCTATGTGCAAAATAATGAGAAATGTACGACCTACAGATATAGAATTTGATCTGTTTAAATAAAACGTTTAGGACATAAAGCTATAAGGTATCTTTATTCCTTTTGTACAAACTATACCTATTTCTGTTATTCCGTTAAACGCTAAACATTCTCTCCTAAGGTTCTGTAGGATGCAGGATTTTATGTCTCTTGACGCCATCTTGTGTTGCAGCTGTCCCTGGTATTCGCCATCGTGGCCCTGGTTGCGATAGTAACCGCAGTGCCTATGCCAGTACCCATGCCATTCCCTGCAGCTCCTATGAAGGACCTGAAGGGTTCAGAAGCCGTATACTACAGCACTTACGGTGCATACCCATACGGAGCCGTAGCATATCCAGGTTACACTGCTTACTCTTATTACGGCTAAGTGTCCAAGGTGGTCAGGGTTCCACGACGACGACTCCATCACTGACTCGGACTACGCCTACCCTCCATCTTTGTGCTACTCGCTCTAGAATACTCCAGCAGATGTGATATTTTCTACACTCGCTTAACGTACAACTTCACCTTTTGTATTGCGGATCCGCATCATTTTTTTCATACTGTGAATCCTTCTAAACTTGTTTTACCTTAATAAAATTCTGGTTGTATATTACACATTTTCTAATTATTTCTATGTTTTACCAGTCCTCAACTCACAAAGAGATATTACTTGTACTATTTACATTTGCTGTTAATATTGCTCTGTAAAAAGCCTATTTGTACCTCCTTATATTCAACGGAGCTGTTAGGCTAAATGTATTAAATGTAAATGACACAAGTAGTATTCCTTTTAAACCCCCTTCTTCCCTTTTCCTGCTGGAAGTTAACAACGCTAGTTATACATAAATTAGCTTCAGTGGGTCCAATAGTAAACTCACATTTTTATATCGGTGGTTCTCAAAATGTGGGACGCACCCAAAAATGCAATTGAAGATAAGAGATGTAGATACTGAAACTTTCCTATCTACTAATTAAAACAGCTGGTAAATATAGGACACTTGGAAAAGGCTTTACTATATTTATTGAGTGCCAGCAAGTAGGAGCAGTCATAAAATACACCCTTCATGTTAAAGTTATGGCACACTTTCCTAAAAGCTGTCCTGAAAACACTGAATCCTCTGTACACTCAAATGATCATAGTTATCTAACCATCCCTACGACAATAACCAGACTCGCTATTGGTGTTTGTGATTGACTTTGGATGAAATAGCCTGAACTTGTTTTTACAAGCTATGGAGAGCAAAAAGCAACATTTCCATCTTATGCCGTTTTACTATCCTAAGGGCAAAACCATCTCCCAATGCCGGCAGAAAATGTGCTGTCTATGGGGAAGATGTAGTAACGAATCGAGCATGTCAAAAGTGGTTTAGTCGATTTCGAGCCGGGAATTTCTCCCCAAAACAGAAGTTTTGGCAACTAGCCTGTCGTAGCTGTGCTGCGAGTGAGGTGTGTCCTTAGTGGTTGAAACGTAACGAGAAACGGGCTTATGAGGTAACCTTATATCAGGTCTGAACACTCAGGTACAAAATTGTCCTGATTTTCCCAAACTTATCTATGTTATGGCATTTTAGGGTTAGTGCAGCCCACATAAAGAACGAGCTCTGTCTTTACTTTTTTTCCTTTTACATGTATGGTAGATACAAGGGAATTATAATCTTACCTCTTATTAACATATTATGAACATGGCTATCCGCAAATTGTTCCTGAGTTCCCATAATTCAAGGATGGTCATCTTCATCTTAGCTGAGTCGTTTGTTCAGGTTTTGTTATGCTAGGTACCTAAAATTAAGTAAAATCGCAATAGTTTGAGCAGTAAGGACAGATAAATTACATAATTTGGAGAACCTAGATCCAGAAATGCTCTAACAGAATCCAGAGCTATGCTGCAGAAGTAGTTAAAGCAGAAACTGCTCACAAAAGATCAGCCTGATGCAGAGCACAGAGCAACTAACGCAGTGCCTTTACTGTTGATTGTGTCAATCGATCGGCACAAATTCGTCCTATGAAAGAACGCAATGACGAGCCAAATGTGTTCTTGACCTTCCCTCTCTTTTAGCAATATACGTATTATGGCATCTGTAATAGATGCTTCATTCAGTACTGCGTGCTATTATAATTTAGTAAGCCTACTAGTTTATCAGAAACCTGCTGGGAAAGGCAGCATCTTTCCAATATTAGATCTATAATCAACTGTATTTTGTGCAGCACTAAGCACATTACTCTAATTTTAATTGCATTGAAATAGGTTGATGTAGGGCTGTCATTCCTATAAAGAACTCAATTAATTTAAAAAGTAACATATTTTAAAATAAACTTGATGTGGTATATTCACATGGCTTTTGTCACACTCTTCTACCAATAATTTCTACAATAGCTTATTCTTCTGTCCACTCGCTAATCGAGATAAACGTTTGCACATATGCTTTCTTTATAGATTTCTTCGTAGATACAGTAGTCATAGTAAATCCTTTTCAGATAGGTCGCTATGTGATGGTTTTCAAATTCCACTCTTTGCATGACCACCAGAAGAAACAAAATAAAACAAGAACAAATAGTGACTTCAGTTGAAAAGAAAATGAAAATTCAAACCAATAACAAATAATATCTCGAAAATGAGAAATGCAATAAAGATGCATGCTTTAAAGGGACCTGAATTTTACTGTGTGTTATTTCTTGCGGTTCACGAGTTAAGTCATTCAGAGCAAAGAGGACTTCACAGCCTATTTGTAGAAATTTCAAAGTACCTATACCTTTTATTTACCATGCAACATCGTTAGAACCACTGTTGAGAAAGTATAAGATAAGGAATAATTTTGCTTGTAAGGATAACTTGGAACGATAAGATCTTCTTGAAAATATTCGTGTCGCATTCTTGGAAGGCTCTAAACTTAAATAACAAACTTGGTGCTTATGATGCTCACAAACGCGCGCGCGCACGCACAAACACACACACATACACACAAGGACGTTTTTTGCGAACCCCAAAATATTTCCGATGTGTTAGTTTAACGTAGTAGAGAAAATAAAGTTTTCTTTCTAACCGATAAAGATTTTCTTTGGATGTCCTCATTTTTCTACTTTATCATGCAAATGATGAATGGCGTATAGCGTTAAAAACAACTCTTTATTTGCTGCTAAGGAAGTGCAATAAGCTAAGGTTGGACTGTCTATCAATGAGAGGTTACATAATACTGAGCAGGTATGTTATTTAGAGACAATAAAGGCAATTGCTAAAACAGCAAACAATATTCAAATGAAGCTACTGATGAACAATGATACAAATGTTTTATGGGAATAGACTGGGCGTGGCATTTATCTTCCATTATCTCTCTACCCAGCCTCGCCTTGGCATGAGTTTCAAGCAGGAAACTTCCTCCTAAGTGAACCAGAAACTTCTCTTTTCCATTGTAAGCCACACCGTTTGTTAATTGGTGTGTGAAGTCGGTAATTACTCACGAGCTGTTAAATCTACGTAAACGTCAACTACATATCTACATCCTTAGAAGCACAAGGTCACATCACGAAGAGGTGCTGTTGGGTAGTGATGAATAAGGTGTGCATGCATAACCGAGATAGGTATAATTCGTTGTTAGGGTCCCAAAACAAGTATGTAAACCCACATAGCGAATGTTGCACTCTGAATTAAATATTCAGGCAAGACAGCCAGCGCAACAGAAGTTGGTGTTCTATCTGCTGTTGCCTAAAACCATCCGATATGCATCTACATGGCGCGACTGGTAGCTTGTCAGCTCGCCACGAACAACTTTATGAAACTTAATTATCAATGAACTTCACGTAGAATTTAAATTACTTATTGCAAAGAAAAAGAATAATAAACGCTCTACTTTAATTTTCATCTCCACCTTCTCAATCAGTTTGTTTAATAATTTCATGGGAGTTTGTAAATTATTTAATATTTTGTTATCTGTATTTTATTATTAAAATATTTTGTTCTTAATTTTAAAACGATTTAACTTTTTAAAATAAAATGTGACAAAAAGACAAAATCCAGTCCAGTTACTTTTCTATCGCTTTATTTTTCTTCTAA